>VXAY01007073.1:188185-221420 GCA_013399855.1 Oxyruncus cristatus
TTTTTTTTTCTTTTTTTTTCTCTAAGTGTTCAGATAAATGACCACTGTGTATGCACAGTTTACCTGCATGTGTGCTATACAGCTCGCTTGAATGTGCCCAGTAGAGGTAATGTGTTCCAGATGCCTTAGACTTACTATGCATGTGCTGCATGCCACATACTCCCACATTTTATTTGTAGATTGTGGGCCTGAAGTATAGGAACACTAGGGATAATAAAGAATTTTGCTTAAATGACTTTAAAGCAATATTCCTCATGAATTTTTGATAGCTTTTTTAATGGATTTCAGTGCTTTGTATAACAAAACAGTCAATCTGATTCGTCATATATCATAGAATCATAGAATATACTTTGGTGGAAGGGACCCACCCATCAGTATCATTGACTCTGACTCCTGGTCCTGCACAGGACACTCCAAGAAACACACCATGGGCCTGAGAGAAGTGTTCAAATCCTTCTTGAACTTTCTCAGGCTTGGTGCTGTGATCACTTCTCCAGGGAGCCCACTCCAGTGCTCAGCCACTCTCTAGGTGACAAACCTTTCCCTGATATCCAACCTCAAACTGCCCCAGCTCAGCTTCATACCATTTCCTTGAGTCCTGTCACTGGTCATGTGAGGGAAGGGATCTGTCCCTGCCCCTCCACTTCCCCTCATGAGGATGTTGAAGACCACAATAAGGTCTGCCCTCAGTCTCCTCTTCTCTAGGCTGAACTGAAGCCCAAAAAGCCGATAAAACTGCTTAGAGACAGAATTTTATGCCCTTAAACAGCAAGGTATTTATTCGCAATCGTGGGAAGCCCCCAGCTCGTGCTGGACAAAGAGCTTCAAGGTGGTCAGTGTAAAAGCAGGTAATTTATACAAATTTTGAAGATGATTGCAACATCTTTACATACATATTCATTCTATTACATTATTAGATTACAATATTCATAGCAGGTGGAGTTAGGGTGGAGTCTGGGGCGTGGTCTTCATATTGGGGAATAATTTGGTGGTACATCCTGTTACTTCATCACTGAGTCTGGGGTCCCTGTAGTCTTCCTCACTATGACCTCTCTAACTTTCCATTGTCTTTGTCCTAGTCACTGAAGCTTGGAGAAAGCCCTGGCTTCAGGCCTATTTCACCTATTCAGATGTCTACCTTAGCTTACTTTGCCTTTATTAATTACCTTTAGGCCCTTTGTGTAGTGTTCCTAACATTCTTCTGTGAGTTTGGGTCCGCTGAGCTGAACAGAACAAGATTTCCTTTGAACAAAATGGATATGATGGATAGAGAAAAGGGGTCTCTTTGCAGCGAGGGGTTTTGGGTTAATTTTCTGAAGCTTTTCTTTGCTTCAGAACAAACCATGTGATCTCAGCTGCTCCTCATAAGACTTCCCCTCCAGACCCTATCATAGACTGCCTTAAAGGAGCTGGATATCAGCAGCTCTTTTCTCTTATTCGTTTTCAAGTATCAGCGTCTTTGTATTTCCAACACCACGGTAGCATATTCTTCATTTAAATAAGTATTTTATGTTATTGTTTGCTGTAGGTTTCAAGGTTTTCTGGAAGTATGACATGTACCATGTGGAATCTTCCAGACAACTAGAGAATCTTCACAAATTGAATGGTGAACAGCCCAAGGGCAGTATCTGCAGCAGACCACCCCTAATTCACAAAAGGTTCTTCTAAGGGAAGCCCAGCACATGCGGTTTGGGAAATAAGGATAACAAGGAGCAGACCTATCTCATGTTGCCATGGGAATACTTTTTGCTACATGTCTGGAGAGTGTAGAAGTACTCATGAGTCATCTCTATAAACCACATAATTAAAATAGGGAGAAATAGGACTAATTGCATGTTTTCTGCATAAAAATGTTCATTATCTATATACAGATAATTTCAAAATATCTGAAAGAAATTACCCTTGATTTACTGCAAAAAGAGCTCAACACATTTCTTTTAAGATATTTTTAAATAATCCACATTGCAAAACAAGACAGTGCCAAAAAAGAAAGAATTACCTCCCAAGTACTCTGCCGTGGTCACTTTTCTTTGGTTTCCCCTTTTTCTTTGTTGTAGGAAGCAGTCAACATAATAAATAGTTAACATGGATTTATGCAGGGAAAATCATGCTTTACCAACCTGAGTGCCTTAAGTAATGAGACAATTGCCTTCTGGCTGGGTTCTACCTATGTTGACTCTTGTAAATTTTTCAACACTGTCCTATCAACATATAAAGTGTTCTCATAAGAGGACAGTGATGTGGATCTATAATTGAGCAAACTCCTGGGTTCAGAAGGTTGTGATCAGTGGTATGAAGTCCAGGTGCAGGTAAGTCATTATTAGTGTGCCTCAGGGAGTGACACAGGGGCATAAAATACTTATTAAACTAAAGAAAATAAGTTTGGGTGACTACAGTGAAATTATTCATGAAGTATTGTCCATGAAGCCATAGATCCAATAGAGCAATTCAGACAATTTCCATGCATGAAGTTTGACAAAAGAATAAAAAAAAATATTGTTCAGTATTATTACCCTCAGAATTGATTCAAGTAGTTGTAAATAAAGACAGAGATCAACCTTTTAAATCCCATATGGCTAGGGGAAAGCATGATCTGAAAAGATAAGACTTGAAATATACTCTTCAGTATTTGCATCCTGAAGTACAATATTTTGGCATTTCTCCCTTTTCTTACCCACTCACCCCTAGAGGTCAATCAAGGTTATGGATTAAATGCTATTGGAATGGGTCAAAAAGAAATACTGTGGGACTTATAGATAGGAGGATTATAGGAGACTAAATTAAGTCGACAAAAATGAAAACATAATTTAGTCCATATTCCTTGTTTCTGTATTTGGCACATTTTAACATTCTTTGAGGGATATATAACAGATATGTTATGAGTTAAAAAGAGAAGCCAAAAATAATGTTAATTATATTAAAGGAACAGAAAAAAATGTGGGCATAGGAAAAGTAAGCTACTAAATCTCAACAACCTCACTCAAGAGGAAAGAATGTACACAGGTAGAATGTATTGAAAAAAAAATCCATAATCACAGTTATTGCTTCAGATACAAAAAACTTACAAATAGCTGTTACAGTGTCTACAGCACACTGTTTTGCTGCAGAAATAGACTCCGAAAGATGATGTCTGGTAGTGAGAAGCTCTCAAGTGTCCTCTTACCCAAGCTGTTCTGTCAGAAAGTTTAACACTGTTTTTCCTTAGGAATTAAGCCCTTCAGAGAGGTACCTCTGTGATATCACCCTGGGCCTGATATTTTAAAATTCCCACTCCCAGTCGGTGGTCTTCGATTACTCTTCCTCTGGTGTGTGTAAGGTACATTTACATACTTGTGCAGGAGGATGATGAAGCGTTGCTTCAGTTGCATGTAGCACCATCTATCCGTCTGTTCTCTAGAGCAGAAGGATCACATACCCACTCATGTTAACTTATTACTTAGATATTATGCCTCTGTCCCCTAGACAAACCTCTGCATTAGTGCAAGCTTAACCTCTCTGGAGAAAAGAGGTTTCTTGCCTCTTCCATGACCTTCGTGTGAGATTAATTGCAATTTTTTTTTTATTTTGGAGGGGGAGTAGATGGTGGAGAAGAGTAGGAAGAACAGCTTGTCTTCAATACAGAGTCTTCTGTAATGATGCTCAGTACTTTTGCAATTAATGCCTTACCAATGTGAGTATGAAGAACTATAAATCTTTTTCCAGCTTTTTTTTTGTTGTTGTTGTTTTTGTTTGTTTGTTTGCTGTGGTTTGGTTTTGTTTTGTTTTTTGGTTGGTTGGTTGGTTGGTTGGTTGGGGTTTTTTGTTTTGTTTTTGTGTTTTTGTTTTTTGGGTTTTTTTTATGTCTGTCTATCTCTTAATGCACTTTAACAGTATTCACTTTAAAATAAAAATACTGGACAGAAATTGAACTTGTAAGAAATATTTACTTTGTATCTGAATTTTAAAGATAATTTAATATCATGGGAGTCTAATCTAACCTCATGGGAGTCCTACTACCTCTGCTAAAGGTAGTAGGAGAATCCCCACATTAACAATGATATCAGAGAGTAGAATCTTCAGTGAGACAGAAATACTTTCTCATAAAAGTGATGTGAACAAGGGGAAAATTTGAGACAGCAAGTAACTTCTGATGGTAGTCAACTACTTGGCTTCCCTGATTTATCCCAGCTTAACTGTAAAGTCAGTTTACAGTCAAACCACTGTATCTTACATCACCAGAGTAGCAGTTCTAAATGTTAGTAAAACACAGACCTTTTCTAAAGTTGCCTTGAAAGACTCTGGTTGTTTAGATGTGCTTAGCAAATTAGTGACTGCTGGAAATGAATGCCTGATAGGTTGGGGTTTTTTGTTTGTTTCCCATTTTTATATTTACTGTTGCTATTTTTATTGGAGTACTCACAGAAAGAGTAGAAACAGAAAAAAGGAGACAAGAATAGGAGTCCAATTAGTTGGTTAGTATTTGTAGGACTTCCTGAAAAAAAGGAAGCTGCTGATCAAAGCATTTTTCCCCTGCAGATCACAACAAAATGACTGTGTCCAAAGTTTAAAGATTAAAAGATATATGCTATAATAAATTGCATTTTCAAAGTGCCCAAAGAGGATTTGTCTAGGGTCTTCAAATGTTATGTTTATATACCAGTGATGCTTATGTCCAGATAAGATTTCGATAAATAACTGAGAGGATGGCTGATATGAATAATCAGAAAAATCAGATAAAAAAAAGAAGAAGGAAGCAGTCAAAAAAGGAAAAGGGAAAAGTCAAAATGTGCTCTAACAGTTTTTCAGCATGACCTGTTCTATTAGAAACCTAGAAAGTCCTTGCTAGTGTTCTCCGTTCTTCTCATACTGTCAGTAAAACTTCAAAGAAGAATATTATATTTCAAGTATTAGGAGATCAAATTGTGAAATTGACTTTGAAATTATGAAATTTAAAAAATCAAAATGTAGATATTCTGAACCTTTTTTCACCTTTTAATGGCTTTATAGAAGACTCTTACAAGATGTCAAAATTCATGGTTTGATCAGAGAGACAAAAAAACTTCTTTCCTTTTCTGTAAGCTGTGATGAGCACTATCACTTCACTCAGCAAAAGGCTCTGGTTTAGCAAGACCTGTAAGCAAGAATGGGAATAAACAAAACTATTACACATGTTCTTCCATTATTGACAAATGTAAAATTTTGACCTAGAGTATATAAGCTTAAATTTTTGTGTTTCCTACAGTTTCTTAATATTATCTCTAAAGTGTTCATCATAACATAAAATTAAAAAATGTCTCTCTTATTTATCCTGCTCCTGAGGTGAGAATCTCAGTCTGTAAGACAGAGATCAGAAGGCACTGAAACAACTGTTTTAAAATATGGTCCATGAAACAATTATCTGTCTTCAACTACAAATGTTAGTATGGTTATCTTTACTATAAGTTATTATCCATTAATATTAGTAAAGAAAACTTTTCTGAAGGAAAACATAATACATGGCTTTATAAATCCCTAACAGCATCCTATGCAATCTATTATCGTAATCAGACTTTTCATGGTCCCTTAAGATTTGTTAGAATTTAGTTGAACAGTACACCTTCTGAGACTGATAACAATTGAGATACTGAAAACCTTCCATTTTGATTGGAGAATGGAATTATAAGTCCTTCCAGCACAAGTAAAAAGCTCTGTAAGAACATTTTTAGTCACAAAGTGGCAAACTCCCAACAGAAATACCCTCTGTAGACCTCTAATACTTCTTCAGAGAAATAAGATGTCTTCACTTTTTGAAAGTATTGACTGTGTGTGATGTTATGCCAGACCAGATGATAACAGCAAAGTGAACAGCAAAAAAAAAAGGACTGAAAAGACAAACATTAGTTAGCCTTACTCAAATACACAAATACAACATAAGACACAGCCTACATAATTGGAAACTCTCTTCTCATGGTGCAAACACTTAAATGCAGCAAGTTTATGTGTAAATTAATTTCATTTTGTCCACATTTATAATTTTTTTTAAAGTTATTTTTAGGTCTAATGAGTTCATGTGCTGACCTATTTCAAACTGTATTTTCTTTAAAATTATGTTTAAGTTACTTGAGATAATTATTAATTGAAGACTTCATATTTTAGTTTGGTATTTATTTTACAGAACTACTTTCTTGTTTCTCTGCTTTGAGAGGCTGAAAGCCAAACATTGTGAAAGGCTACTCTGAAGATAGAGACACCTTTGCACATAATTTTCTGCTTACAGCAGTTCACCAGTAAAATATACCCCACAGAATAAAATATGGTGTACTAAGCAACAGAAGCCTCTGAGTCAGTTCTCAGGTTTTGTTGATTAGCTGAGATGTTCCTTTACTCAGAACAAACATCAGCTCTTTAATCATGCTGTATCTTCAACAAGGAATAGTGAATAGTCTTCAGTGAATAGCGTCTTGTTTATTATGGCCCAATATCAATCCCAGGTAACTTGCATTTTAATTTGAAATTCAACAGAGGGACAGCTTAATGAACTTATTATTCCTTAAAGCTTCTTGTTCCATTTCAAACATCTTTGCCTTAGCTTCCAGTCTCACAGTTCAGTAATTACTATATACTAGTCTATTGACAAAGTCTTCACAGAACCATAGAATATCCTTTGGTGGAAGGGACCCATCAGGATCATCGACTCCAACTCCTGGCCCTGCACAGGACACTCCAAGAAGCACACCATGTGCCTGAGAGAAGTGTTCAAATCCTTCTTGAACTTTCTCAGGCTTGGTGCTGTGATCACTTCTCCAAGAAGCCTACTCCAGTGCTCAGCCACTCTTTAGGTGACAAACCTTTCCCTGATATCCAACCTCAAACTGCCCCAGCTCAGCTTCATGCCATTTCCTTGAGTCCTGTCACTGGTCGTGTGAGGGAAGGGATCTGTACCTGTCCCTCCCCTTCCCCTCATGAGAATGTTGAAGACCACAATAAGGTCTGCCCTCAGTCTCCTCTTCTCTAGGCTGAGCAAACCAAGTGACCTCAACTACCCCTCATAAGACTTCCCCTCCAGACCCTTCACCATCCTCTTTAGGAAGATTATCATAGGCATCAAATATATAGAGATGTAAAATCGGCATAGAAAATGTTGGCAAAAAACACAGAGGTCAAATTTCAGAAAGTGTTAAATATTCCCTCCCTGAAAAATTATGGGGTTTTAAAGTTCTCAAATTAAGCCAATTTTTTATTAAGTCCTCATTTAAGAGTCATAATTCTGGCTTGCCTTGAGCTATGTCTGTCACTCCTCTGATTAATCATATTTCCTTTCCTAGCAGTGGCAGTTTCCACTTAACTACTTCAGCTTCAGTTATTTTGCTAAAACTCCTGAACAAGTTTTGAAAAAATAAAAAAAGTCTGTAGAAAGGTAATCTTACTGTCTATTAATAGCTGTTAAGGTAATGATAGTCTCAGATTAAACCTAGTATCGTAGCATAGGATATATGTTCAATATCTCTCTACCCCTCTGCTGAAGGAGTCTCATTGCTCACTTAAGGCTGTACAATTATATTTCTTATATGATAATATTATATATACATATAAATAATTAATAGAATATAATATTAGTGAATTATTAAAAATATAACAAGTATAGACAATTCACTACCTATATATTCTGTGTTTCTACATTAGTTACAAAACAAAAAATAATAGAGACTTAGAAATAATAATTTTATAAAGTTGGGACATTCTGAGCTACAAATACTAAACCCAGGGGGAGCTTGATTTTTTTCCATTCCTTTAACTACCAATTGTGTCAGGTCAATAAGCCTGAGTTATTGTTAGCCATGTTTTGAAGAACATGAAGTCTGTTTCATACAGGATCATTCATCAGTGTTAGGACAATTTAGTTCAGTGAAAAACTCATACACTATTAAGAGTCATGTCTGGGATTATATTCTTTACCAATCGATAGTTGGTTTTAAGATTTGATATCACAGCATCTGCATGGTGTCACCCTAATTTCCTAAATAACGTAATGGCTCAGTCTGTTAGTGATACTGGCACTGCAGTATTAATCTGCAGTCTTTGCTTCACAACATTATATAAAAAAATTTGTCCTTCAGCATAATAATTCCATTACTTGCACGTTGGTTCATAGTTACCATGGTGCGTATGGTAGCATACTATCCAGTCTTGGGATTTGTGTCTGTAACAGAGGTCAGAAACTAATATATACTTTAAAAGATCTTCAAAAGTCTCTGTAAATTTGAATCCAAGGGATCAGTGACCTTCTTCCACTTGATGTTCCTTCCTTTTCCCAGAAAAAGGTCTTGGATGGAGAGTGGTAACATCAGTTAAAGTTATCTCCTCAAAAAAGCACAGGGGATGAAAAGAAGTAAATCCCTATGTTCCTTATAAGTTAGTGGATTATAACAGACATTTTGGACTAGAAAACCAGAGATGAAATAGATTGAGTGGGTTAGACCTTGGACAATGTGTTGCTATTTCAAGTGTGTTTGGAAACGGATGCACAATTTTATAAGAGTTCAGAGAAAAGTACTTTGAAAGCAAGGACATGAGAGAAATCACCTCAGACTTTTAGTCTTTCAAGATGAAGTAAATCCCCTTACCAAACCATAATCAAACCACACAAGTTTGCCTGTATCTTAAGCAACTTAAGCAACACTTTTTTCTACTGACCTGAAAGACCAGAGTTTAACAAAGCAGGTTCACATCTAGCCTTGCAGTTTAGCTATGTGAATGTCCTGGTCTTGTAAACTGCAGAGATGTTAGCCAGTTACCAAACTTTGCTCCTTCACTGAAGTTAAATATTAAGTTTCTTTTCCTGTTCTGGTCTTACCACTTTTCATAATTTTACCTCAAAACATGAGATACCCACTGATTTGTATAACACTGTAGCTGCCAATTTACATATTAAAGTCAGCTTTTATTGTAGGGCACAAGTTAGGTTTTGTAATTAATGGGCATAGAAAAGGATAAAAAACTATAACATATTCATTTCTAAAATGAATCAGAATCTAAATACTAAAATATTTCTGCTTATCTCAAAATATGAATTCAAGCCAATCTCAGTATAGCAGAGAAACTTAAAAATGACTTACTTTTGCAGATTGCACCAAAAGTCCCTCAGTTTATTACTGGTTTTAGTCTATATTATTCTCTTCACACGCAGTTCCCATTCCCATTCACTCCAACAGCTACTTACATCAACCTACTTTAATCTGTTACTGGGATTAATGAACAGTGCCTGACACAGTGACTTCCCAGAATGCCTGGAGCTTTAAAAAATTTTATTTTTAAATAAGGCGTAATACTAAGCACAATAAAGAAAAGAGATCTGCTGCTCTGTTTCATGAGCTGATTCTATACGGATCTGCCAAGATTTCACTTGTAACTATGGCAAAATAAACTTTGATTGTTATGAGATAGTTGCTGTCCTAGAGAAGAATGTTACCCAGACCACAAATCTAATACACTTGTACTCAATGAGCAAATTTTGTTTCAAAGTGGTATTATATTTACTTTATTTACATGTAAATATTTTTCTTCTCTGGCATCAACAATATTTGCAGTATACAAATTTCCCAAGCAAAACAACAGAATATTAATATTTATTTAATGTGTTGTCACGCTGAGCACTGAAGAAAAGCATAAAGGGTTAAAATAATAAACACACTAGACCTAGAATAATGTAACTGATTCCATCTTCTAAATAAATTTATACAGGTCCATGCTTCATGAATCAATTTTATCCTTTCATTTTCCAACTCTGAAATCTATTCTTAATTTCAAATGATGTTCTCTGACTTCTGTATTTCATAACCTTTTCACAGAAATTATTCTCTCTCCATGTCCATCTTCTGTATTACTTGGCCTTTATAATTTTCTGAGATTTGTTTGCTAGTTGAATTGCTATTCACACAATAATTTCACAGACCTCTTATACTTAAACTTTTTAGGAAGAAGTAATTGAGAATAATCAATATTGAAGTTTTGAATGCCATTGGTTGTCTTTGATTGAACGCATGAGGCATGTAGTGTATTTTGTTCCAGAAGTGAATCAGCATGACTTTTCTGTTTTGGTTCAAATAATTTTGTTTACAAATGTCTATGAATATACTTAATTTAAATGAACTCTCTGAGGGAACAATCTGCTAGTAAATCCTTGTATGATAATTCTCAGAGAAGGGAACACAGAAGTTATGATTGAAAAAGAAGAGAATTTTATTTACAATTTTGAGCATGCCTTCATGGTGGTATTTTTGTTATTTGCTGTGTCTAGTTTCAGCTAATGAAAAGAGATAAGCTTGTACATCAGAATTTTTGCTGGAGCTGTAGGGACTACAAGCATGGCAATTTGTCAGGAATGTGATGTTTCCCATTGTCACCTGTCAAGTCAGCTTTCCAGTATTTTAATAATAAACACCATTGCCCAATAGTATATGCAATAATTGCCAATACAAATGTCTATTCCAATCTGTGCAAATAGATTCTGAAATATGTAATATCACATCCCAAGGCAATTCTATATTCAGCATAATAAATGTTATAAGAATCCAAGGTCATTAGGAACAGCCATTTAAATAGCATTAATCCTCAGTTTAAAAGTCATCATAGGTATTTTGAATCTAACTTATTCTCTTTTTTTTGAGCTTTTAAGTCCTGGTATATCAAATTCTGACCTGAGATGTAGGAAAAAAACAGGAAGTGAAGATACATGCAGCAATAAAAATATCTGGAATTGCTTCTGCTCTTCATTGGCACAAAGAAGCTGCTGGAAAACTTACAGATGCACAAATGTCAGAAACCATGATCTGTAGAAAATTAAGTTAGACGGCTGGCATTGACCAAGGGCTTGATCCCAGTGACTACAGTGCCAGGTTGCTGAGAGAGAATTATGAGAATTATTTGCTGTTACCTTTTCTTATTAAAAAAAATCTTAGCAAATGAGTTTCTTTTGCCTTCAGCTGACATTACAATGAGCAGAAAGGTCTGAAAAACTTGCGATATAGAGGTCCTTAAAATTTTCAGAGCCATATGGACATGGGTATGAGAAGGGCTGATGTAGTTTTTTACAGGATATGTAACATTAATCCTAATGATTTCTGACATTACCACCATTATATAATAAAATTCCTTGTCAGCAAAAGCCTAACAACAAACTAAAAAAAAACCCAGTCACATTTCTTCTAAATCCAATTCAAATGTTCTTCATTAAAAGCAGTTGAAAGACTGGTTAAAAAGTAACCTCCTTTAACTGAAGAAGTCAACATTTGTTTAGAGCACCATGTTTCAAGAAAGCTGGAGGAAATCCAGAGAGGAATAAATAAGATCAGGAATCAAGATTATGAGGAGAGACAAGAAGAACTCTTACTGTTTAGTCTGAAGAAGAGCACGCAGAAGGAATATGTAGCAACAGTTATCAAATATGCAAAATACTGCTGCACAGCACACAAGAACAAGAAGGATTGAAAATGTGTTATCAACATCCCAATTGGGAATAAGACTAGAAATACTGGGATTAAGTTGCAGCTAAAGTGATTTAGTTCAGACATTGAAAAAAAATATGAAATATTAAAAAAAAAAAAAGTAATCTCTGGAAGGTTCTGGATTACCCATTATTGAAGATTTTTATGAACATGTTTGGCCAGTAGTGGTAGGGAGTAACAAGTGTAGACTTAGAGGCCAATTTATTTCAGAGAGAAATCTGTCCCTACAGCAAGAATCTTTAACATAATCTGAAACAAATAGTCTCCATCTCTCTTCATTTCTTAAAATCAGTTGCTCACTTTGCTTTAGGTATACAGTGATTTTAAACAAAATCCACCACAACTAGAGTGAGGTGTAGAGGAATTTTCTGTGAGTTGGAAGTTCATTTTCATTATTATTTTGTTGGATCAGGATATGTAAGGAGATAGAATTCTACTTTTTGAAATTCAGTAAGAAACTCTTCTGTCATGCAGACATTTTAAGGACTTTTGCTTTGATGCCTACTCGTAGACAATGAAGACTGCATGGGTGGCTTTTAGGTGTCATAACTTTAGAGGTCTAAAACTTATGTAAGCACACAATGATCAATTCAAGTTCCTTTCAAATCTGTTGGACAGAAATAGTCACTTACATGGAACAATCTCTCCTGCCTGAACCAAAATGTCTAAAATATCTAGAACAGACCAGATCAGTGCTCCTGCAAAAGAAACCACAAATCTATTTATCTGTTGGTAATTCCAGGATAACCACCTTGTATTTAAGCAAGAACATCTTAAGATACCCTAAATTTTCTACTTGTCTCCCTCTAAGTTTCATCCTCTGCCTCTTTTAATCACCTCCCCACCTTGTCTTCACCCAAGCAAATTACTTTAAAGTATGGTCATACAAGGTAAAATGGACAGAATGACAGAAGCTGAACAAAAAAAATGATGTCTGCATGAAATCAATTCTAAGTTTTTTTTCTCGGAGGAATGTTTCTGCGGTGGTGATTTGGGTATAAGGGGCACCACAGGTTTAGAGTGATCAGCTCATCACCTGGTGGGTGAATGCTCCCCCACTGCCCCCCTTCCACTTGGCCCCAGGGAGCCCAGCACGGACCCACACAGACCAGAGGAGAGAGGCGAGCAAGAGAGAGATTTATTGTGGTGAAAGGGTCATATATAGGCTTCGGGGGGGATCAGAAAAACACCAATAGAAAACCCTAAAAGTTTACAGAATCCACCAATAACAAGTAAGGGTTAACATCCAATAGGAAAGGGTTAATAAAGGCCAATAAGAAAACTTCTAGATATCTTCCCAGCACATTCCTAAGTAGAGATAACAGTTTCCTAAAAGCATTTTGGGAAGAAGAAGCTGTGACTTAGCAAAAAACATACAAAAAGCCATATTGAAACATGTTAAACAACATTAAAAACTTCTGACTTTACAGCATTTAAGCTGTTCTCTTCATTCTCTTTACTAGTCCATTTCTGACAGGAGTTTTTCCACCCCACATAAAGCATGTCATTTCCCACATGTTTCTACCATTCACAGTTGTAACATAATCATCTTTGTGGGGTTCTCACATGATCCACATATGGGGTGGCCTAGATAACCCCAGATTCTAGGGCAGGGCTGTGACTGCCTAGACTGTGATGTGCACAGAACTGGCAGGAGGGGATCTGCTCCAAATCTTCCATAGAATCATAGGATCATAATATCATAATATCATTTAAGTTGGAAAAGACTGCTCAGATCATTGAGTCCAAGCATTAACACTGCCAAGTGCACCACTAAACTATACCCCTAAGTGCCACATCTATGTCTTTTAAATACCTCCAGAGATGGTGACTCTACCACTTCCCTGGACAACCTGTTCCTGATACTTGACAACCATTTCAGCGAAAATTTTTTTCCTAATATCCAACCTAAACCTCCAACGGTGCAACTTGAGGACATGTCCTCTTGTCCTGTCACTTAATTGAGAGAAGAGACTGACCTCCACCTGGCTACAACCTCCTTTCAGGTCGTTGTAGAGAGTGATGAGGGGTCCCCTGAGCCTTCTTTTCTCCAGGCTAAAGAACTCCAGCTCCCTCAGCTGCTCCTCATAAGACTTATACTCCAGACCCTTCACCAACTTCATTGCCCCAGTGCCTTGATGTCCTGTTGCAACCGTGTTACAGAGAAAAGCCCCTGCCAGCCAAGTTATCAAGAGTATTAACCAGGAGAAGAGAAATTCTGTTGAGTAGAGCAAAAGAAATAGAAATACAGAGGGAGACAGCCCAAAAACTGGCATAAAGGCAGCATGAAGAGTTACCAGGTGGGGGAGGCTCTGTAGGGGAACCTGCAGCAGTGCCACCCAGCCAGTCCCTGCTGCAGTGTCCCCGTCAAGGCCATCACCCCTTGGGCACATCCCTGAAGGTGCCAACAGCAGCCTACAGCCCACAGGGAGGGGACACATGTGGGGACCCACACCAGTGCAGCGGGGGGCTACCTGGGACATGGGGTGGGCTGGGGAAGGGGTGGGGATGTGCTTCTGGGGGTGACTTACAGAGGCTGGGAGGTACATAGCTGTTTGTTAATGCTGTGTAAGTATCTTGTGTTGTGATTTATCCACTATATTACCGATATTGATCCTGAATGTATAGTTCGCTGTGGGTTAATTACATGTCATTAATAAATTAATAAAATGCTTTGATTCTGATTCTAATTCTGGCCTAAGTTATGTGGACTCACTTAGTTTTTTCCTGGTGTCTGCCTTTCCTGGGAAAGGGTGCTTAGCAACCAGCTACAATTAGCAGTGGATTACTTGTACAGTGTGCAAATAATAAAGGCAAACACTGTTTGGCAGGAATGGTGAGAACTTCAAAATGTTTCAAATTTCATACTGGAGTAACTGGAAGCCTCACAAAATAGCCCAAAAGACTTGGGGTAACCAAAGGATTTACTTCCCCCTTTGTCTCATCAGTATTTGCAAGACTATTGGACCTAATTTTTTCTTTTATTATAGGTCATTGCTCCCCAACATTGATATCAACACACACTATTAATAGGAGTAGAACTATGCTTTTGTCTTAGACATGTATACTGGTGAATTTTCTGTTGTATTTCTGGCATTTTTTCTTTTCCAGTTTTTAAGATAATTTATCTCAGGAGAGGACTTTTACATGATCCTGTTATTCATATTGTTCATCTCATTAGGAATCTGGGGTGGAGGAAAGGGGAAGGGAAGCATGCAATATTTTCCTTCTTTCCAGAACAAAAACCAGACCTGTTCAAAGATTTGGTTGGTAGTTGAAGAAGAAACACACTTTACCACACTCCAAAGGAAAAAATATGATGCTTAATTTGTTATAATGATAATTACTTTTATTCAAAACAAAACTCAAAAAAATCAAAATGCCAAAAACCAAACCAAAGAAATGTTCTGCATCAGCAGAACAACTGATGCTTTGCTAAACTCTGTTTTCTGCAGAATTGTAAGTAAATAGTTAAAGGCAGAATTAAGTCCCTAACACACTTCAATTTTTAGCTGTGATATATATCAGCCATCTATGTAGAGTTTATTTATATGTGCATAATCTGCATACATTTATATATACACACTCAGAGGTATACACACAGACACCCTGGAAATGAAGGCAGGGAAGAAAGACTGCTTATTTCAGAGGAGGCATCTTTAACAAACAAATGAATAAATAAATACTCCTCAATATTTGTGGAAGCAAAAATGGAAATTTTCTGTATATGCAACACTTCTCTTACCTCATATTTTTCCTAGCCCAGCTGGAGGTGTTGGTTAAGGGGTGCTGTAGATCATGTGAACTGAACCTTTAGAAAAACCATAATGAAGTCATATTCTAGGGACCTGCTGCACACTAATGCATTCTTTGTTCAAGAATGGGCATCATAATGTATCTCAATAATTAGTCTATGCAACATTGCAGTAAGAAGCTTAAAACAAAAAAAGCAGCTCCATGACCCCTCCCTAGTATAAGCAGGCTCTCCAGTTTTGTCACTGCCATGTGTTCTACACTCATGAATCAGGATCCTGAATTATAAGAATAGATTAAAGATCTTACTTATTTTATGCTTTTCTGTAAATTGCCATCCATTGATAACAGCAGAAAAAGTTTAAGGGATTTTTATTTGCCTCCTAGTTTTCAAACAAATTTCAAACATTTCTCTACCAAACATTGTCATGCAATTATTTAATGTTAAGTTACAAACTTCAGTGCTGGAACACTTTTTTCTTTCAAAAACATAACTTACAAACAATACTAGCATGAAAACTGATGTTCTTGGAACAATTTTTGAACTGGACTAAAAGAGGACATTTGATTTTGGTGGACAAGTATGTGACTCATGCTTTTAATGTTCCAGAAACACACAAACAGAACTCAGAAGAAAAGGGACTGTCTGACTGCTTGTTGGATCCTAGGCCTGGGACAATATAGCCTACCAGGCTATCACCAGGGTTTATTAATTTAGAACCACATAAATGAGGCCACTCAATTTTTGATCAACATGAACTTGATCTTTATAACATTGTTTGCTGCACATAAAATATGTTTGTGGGTGCATCTATATGGATCACATACCATAAACAAGATGACGAATATATCATCTATATGTGACAGGTTGCATGCATGCATACATGTATATCTGTGTAGAGTATGCAGAATTTGTGTACATGCCCTCATGCAACTGGTTATAAATCCCAACCTCTTGATGGAATGAGGGTTACTAATTTGTAAACTCATCTAACATGTGACATACTTACCAAGCTTAGAACTTCTGGGACTTAATAAGTTGATGATTATACAGAACAATCCAACTTTCTAAGACAATTACTTTGTTACTTAGAGCATATAGAAATAGCCTTTCTAGTTGAGACAGTGGGATGGAGAGTACTTACAGCAAGTTTTTAGTTGCCACCAAGCTGAGTCCCACAGTTGACAGGCTTGAGGGATAGGATACTGTTTAGAGGGACCTGGACAAGCTCGAGAAGTGAACCCGTGGGAACTTCATGAGGTCAACAAGGCCAAGTACAGGGTCCTGCACCTGAGTCAGGGCAACCCCTGGTATCAGTACAGGCTGGGGGATAAAGGGATTGAGAACAATAAGGCCTGACGAGAAGAACTTGGGAGTATTGGTAGGTAAGAGACTAGACATGAGTCAGCAATGTGCACTTGCAGCCCAGAAATCCAATTGTATTCTGGGCTGCATCAAAAGCAGCATGGAAAGCAGGTTGGCACTAACTCCAGGTCTGGCAGAAGCAAGATCTGGTTATCATATCCTGGGTAATGCATGTGAGAGACTGGAACGTTAGTGGTTAACAGGGAGAACATTCAGGGTGCAAACTGACAAGGTGCAAAGTAACCACCCAGGTGCAGAGGGTGTGCTCACCCATCACCAGAGGTTACAGCTGAGTGTTGAACCAGATAAGGGAAGAAGCTGAGGGGAGGGAGATCCTTTGAGGTGGGATAGTGCTTTTCCTTGTGCCAATCTCCTCCCTCACACAATGGGTCAGCTGTGAAAACTCCACTTCGAGGAAGCACCAGGACATTCACACGTAGGCCTGAAGGTATTCATCCCTGCTGATGGGCCATAATTGGTTCATGTACATTGGCATAAATGGCAGCTGTACCACTTAGACCACCAAAGATTCCTGAAGTATCCCCTGACTCACAGTATTATGTCATCCAGTGTAAAACCCTGTCCCAAGGGAAGTACTTGGGTGTTCCCACCTGAATCTGAGCACATATAACCCATGGAACTTTGTGTTTCATGGGCTTCCCCAGCTCCTGATGGATGCAGAATGCAACCATCACTTTGACTAACAGACATCAAAATTACAACAAAGTCTCATCACAGGATCCAAGGGTGATGAGTATGAACCTTTCTCTCTCATTTTCCTTTCTTTCTCTCTCCTAATTTCTTAAAGTTTGATAAGTTAAGTTTATGAAGTGCCTTATTTGGATGTTGTTTTAAAATTTGCCAAGTACCTTATTCTACCTCAGTGTTCTAAAATTTGCAGCTAAAAGTTTGGTATTGAACCTCTTGTGAATTTTGTTGTTTCTCCCATGCACCATCCAGAGTAATCAAACAGCCTTCCCCTAAACCTGGGGAGCAGAATGGGACATCAAGAAAAACGTTCCCACTGTGGCAAACTACGTGAAGAAACAACTGCTTATACACCTCCCACCAGTCAAAGTTCACCCTAAGTTATGAGACAGATGCCATTTGTAACCACCAAGTCCTGCTGAAAAGCCTCCTTGGATAACTGGAACTTGGACTGTAAGGTAAGCTACCACAGGGGGAACTTCAGATAAGATGAAGCTGGTACTATTTTCCAGGTGTTATCTCAGACCTAGGGGAAGGTATACAAAGCTAGGGGGTATGACAGTATCACTGATAATGGATCCAAAGAATGCAGAATTCATGGGCCACAAGGAAAGTCAACTCATCAAGTGGCCAACTCAGCAACTGTGCCAAAATTTACCCAGCTCCAACTGGGTAAAATATAATTCAAGCATGGGGAGATCGTGGTCACTGACTCACAGCCCACCATCCCAAGAAACCCATCAACTTATAAGAAGAGAAAGACTGAACATGTGGGATAATTAGCATTAGAAGTGAGCAAATAATTTAACCAATAGAATAAGACAACTGTCTAGCCAATGAGCATTAATTCCTTTGGTTTTTTAAGATGCATAGTGAAAAGTTTTGAATGACCTCAGGATTCCCAACAACAAGAAGGCCAGAGTGAAGAAGGACCAATGGGATGCTGCTGAATCCGCACGTGGTGACTGTCTTATGCCTAATCTCTCTCTCTCTCTTTCTCCCCTCTTTTCTCTTTTTTTTCTTTCTCTCTACCTCACATTAGTTGTAAAATAAAATCCATATTATTGACTTTGGCATATGGTCTCATTTGCACCTTAATATGGACAGAGACATCTCTCAATAATTAGATCTTAAAAAGAGCAAAATACATAATCTGGAAAAAAGAAAACAAGGGTTTAGAAATATTCACATTATTCTCCAGAAAATATGTTGTCACCTTGTGGTAGGAGGAAGAGATAAAAAAAAAATGTCCAGTATAGGTGGGATGCAAGTCCTCATCTAAAGGTAAGCTCCAGAATCTCTTGCAAAAAATATAGAAAAGTAATCCATGAAGCCCTGGAATGATTATTAATATTGCTTCAGTAATGTATTAAACCCTCTAAGTCTCTCAATTAGCCCTTACTAACATAGTTTATTTCCCCCAAGTTTATCTTAGAGGAACAGATATAAGATATAACAGATAAGATATAACAGAGTAAATATGTTATCTACTGAGGGACTCTGAAATATTTAAAAGGTATGTACAAGTCTTATTGAATAAGGCTATATAGAAATAATACAGTATATAAAAAAATATATAAGTTAAGCTTATAATCACCCAACATCCTTTGACAGTACATTCTTTGAATAGTAATTTGCTCTTCAAATCAATGCTTTCTTTGTTCTGAACCCAAGAAATGACAGCTTTCATGAAGGCCTAGCTACAAGCAGACAGAGGTTATTCAAACATATTTAGAACCAAGTTTTCATAGGTACTGTAGTAAATTTAATTAAAAAAATAAAACTAATTTAGTAGCATAAGCTTGAAGAAATAATGACAAGTAACAAAATTTCTGTTTAATTATTAACATTTGGTTTGTTTACTGTAACTGATCTCTTTTCTCAATATAGGTGTTTTTTGGTTGGTTAGTTGGTTTTAGGGAAAGGGGTTTTTTCCTCCAAAATATGATGCTCTACATTATCCCTTTCTTTGAATTCCTCACTTAGTCAGCAGGTTTCCCTGTTCCATTAAATACTTTAGACAACTCAGACCAAACTTTATGTTAAAGGTGACCTTATCAACATAACCCTGCTTTCACTTATTTAGTTATAATCAAAACCTGTTCTGACACATGAAAGATGTTCTCATTATGCAAAAAATATCTGGACTGGCATAATAATTTGAAAGGCATCCAACAGCTTTACCTCATCGCCAACACTGAACTATCTCATCTCACTACCTTGCTGCTTGATTCTGTCTTTTCTGAGATTCAGTGGAAATATGCCCAATGAATTTTAGTTTTTCTGGTTTTATCAGTCTCTACATCGTCCTATTGATAGATCTGCAGCACTTAAGTCAACAGATAGTTGCAGTATATATGATTTTCTTCTAAAAAGAATAAATAAACCCTCAAAAGTGAGAATGAAGAGGCAAACACTTTTTGAGAACAAAGAGGATTTTTAAAATTCAAACTTTTCATTTTACAGCTCAAGTTAAATTTCAGTTGCTGATGGTTCACAGTCATTTTCTGGGTAGGTTGGCTGAAGTTTTCTGAGTGAGATTTTACTTGTTTTCAAATGAGAAATTCTTTAGCTCAGTATTTCAAATTTAGAGATGTTCAGATGTCTCTCTACAAGGGCGTGATTGTAATACATTATTCTCACCTTTATAAATAAACAGTCTTTTCCAGGAGGCAAGTCAATAAACCCTTGTTATATCTTTGGTTATGTTTCAGTTCTCTAAACAATACACAGATAACTGGGGGCAAATATTCAAGGACATTTAGATATCTGATTGTTACTGAGTATCAAGTCTAAATGTGTATTGCCAGTAGATCAGTGATGCTTCACTATGTCCAGTGAGATAAATGTTTTGTTGTCTAATTACAAGATCAAGCTTTTTAAAGGATCAGAATTGACTTTTCTATCACTTTGAGATCAAATGTTGCAATTTTGCACCCAGAGTGTATTTCTTGTTTCACAACTCAGTTATAATGTTTAATATTTTAACATATAATTCAACATAAAGGAAAAGAAAAAAAATAAATCAATGACAATAAGCAGCAGCCAGAACTTATATACTCAAAAGTAATGTCCTGAAGACTTTAAGATGTTGTCCTGCAAGATCAGGTAACAATAGGGGAAAACAGCAATAATATACCTCTCTCAAAACTTTGTCTGAAGTTGAAGAATCACAGAATTACGGAATTGTTAGGTTTAGAAGTGACCTCTGGAGATCATGATGATCTTGTCAAAGCAAGACATATAGCATAAGCAGGAACAAGAGTGTCTCTTTTGTCACTTTCCATTCATCATGTTTCGGACCTCAAAAATAAGTTTTTTCATATACCAATTTCCTTCTTCAGTGAGTTGGGAAGATGAAACCTCACAGAAAGAGCAATGACAGTCTTCTGAAATTTCATAGAATCTGGAGGTTTTATAATCTGTAAAGATTTAGTGAAATTAACAAGCTTCCTGTATGTTGGTATAATGAATTCAAAAGTTGCTGTGAAACAGTATTTCTGTTAATAAAAGGGAAAATGAAATAATCAGCAATGTATTTGTTCTCAGAAGACATGAGAAATTTTAACATCTCACACCACTATATTATATGAAAAATTGTTAAACATTATAACAGAAATATGGGATCTATGTAACTACAAACTCTGAATTTAAATATGCACAATTTTTTCCAGTCTAGCTTTGAAATGACGGTTTCTCTTGCATTGGTTTTTTCTGTATTCTACCCCTCTCAGAACCCTGAAGCTATTTTGAAATTCAGGAATTTTTTACATGTTGGAATCAGTTTTTTTGATTTCTAATGAAGACATACAAACAGCTATGAAATTGTACCTACTAATTTACTGATAAATATAATGATATATGACCTTACACTTCCCAGTGCTTATGTAACATGGAATGTAACTTCAGGTAATTTCACAACGATTCTTTAAGATCCCCTACAAATATTTTTCTATGTTCTTTATAACACTAACATAATATTTACACAAAAATAAATAGGAAAACTTTCTCACTCCAATGAGCTAATGCTTTTTGGAGTAAATTATCTTTGTAAGCTCAAAAGATGGAAAAAGAAACAAGACTCCATCTAACATCTTTTTAAAACTATTTCTAGGAAATTAACAGGCATGTTCTTGCTTCCTTTTTTTTTTTTTTTTTTTGTCCCTTCTGCTTTCTGTTAATTAAGTTCTTTCAAATATGGTTCTATGTGTGTATACCTATGTAGTGGGTTGACCCTGGCTGGATGCCAGGTACCCACCAAAGCTGCTATATCACTCCCTCCTACAACTGGAGAGAGAAAATATAAGGAAGGATTCACTTATCTCACTGACTTGAGATAAGGACTGAGAGAGAGGTAACTCACTGGTTACTGTCACATGCAAAACAGACTCACAGTGTGGATATTAATTAAATTTATTACTAACAGAATCATAGCAGGATAATGAACAGTAAAATAAATCTTAAAAACACCTTACCCCCGCCCCTCCCTCNCCTTCCCCCCGCCCCTCCCTCCTTCCCAGTCGCACAGAGAAATGGGGAATAGGGGTTACAAACAGCTCATCACAGGTTGTTTCTGCTGCTGCTCAGAAAGAGGAGTTGCTCCCCCGCTCCACCGTGTGGTCCCTACCTTGGCCAACAGCTCTCCATGAACTGCTGCAACATGAGTCACTTTTCCATGGGGTTCAGTCCTTCAGTCATGGGCTGTTCCATGGGTCCCCTGGGGCCATATGTCCTACAAGGAAAAAACTGCTCCAGTGTGGGCTCCTCTCTCCATGGGTCATCAGGAGGCCCCTGCCAGGACTCTGCCCTAACACAGGCCTCACACAGAGTCACAGCACCCTTTGGGCATCCACCTGCTCTGACATGGGTCTCCTCCAGGGGCTGCCGATGGATTTCTGTAGACTTCCACAGGCTGCAGGGCCACAGCTGGTTCACCACGGTCTTCATGGTGCTGCAGGAGAATCTCACCCCTGGCACCTGGAGCACCTTCTCCCCCTCCTTCTCCACTGACCTTGGTGTTTGAAGATTGTTTGCACGCTTTTCTCTGTCTGCAATTCAGCTTTTCTCTGACTGCAATTTGCATCTGTGCAATAACTTTTCTTCCTTCTTAAATATGTTGTCACAGTGGCATTACTATCATTCCTTGTTGGAATGCCTTTGCCAGTGGTGGGTCCATCCTGGAGCTGGCTGGCGTTGGCTCTGCAGGACATGGGGGAAGCTGCTGGCAGCTTCTAACAGAAGCCTTCCGTGTAGACCCCCTGCTACCAAAACCCGGCCACGCAAACCCAGTACAAACTACAACTATGAATTATGACCAAAAATCTGTAAAGATTCTTCAACTTGGCAATGATATTGGAAGCGTATTTATCCAGCACTAGAAATTTTTCTGAAGTCACACAGAACAGTTGTGTTTATCACATAGCTCCATGCAGTAAGTCCTCAGGGAGTCACTTAGCATAAGCTCACAGAAGAGTATTTTTATGGTAATAGAGCAGACTTAAAACAAATAAAACCCAAGTAACCAACCAAATAAACCCCTAAAATCTTATCCTTGGACCCTTTAGGAAAAAAATGTATGATCTCTTGTGCATACCAGGAGTAAAATTCCTGATTGTGGGTGATATCTGGAGGGTTAATTTGGTATGTGACAAAAACCTAAAGCTATACAAAACTTTTTGCTAGCAAGTTTTGTACTTATCACCTTAGTCTGAGATTTTTCTGCATCAGTGAAAACTGCTGGTCAGAAAACAATTGAATGCACTAAAAATTAAGGGGGGAAAAAGTTAATTTTAATATTTTTTTAATATTCTATTAAAGATTTTGAACTAAAAGTTAAATAAAATTAAAGCAGGAATTAAGATGTCTCAGGATATTGAACAACTTAGTGGTTGGAGCATTCATAAGTAATGGGAGTGATCCATCATTTTATCTCAACTTTTACTGGTAATACGTTGGGCACTTTCTAATTGAAATATTTCCTCACACCACATTTTTCACCAAAAACAAACAAATATTTAAAGGAGGATAAAAAGAGGGGATTTAAATTTTTGTTAACACATACAATTTCATCAAAAGACTGAAGTATATTAATCAAGGTCAAAAGTGATTTTTTAAAAATTGCCATATGTTGAATTAAGGTACCTAATTGTACATGTTGTCATATAAATGTCCTTGCTTATCTACCATACGTTTGTCATTTGAAACAGTAAGTTTCATTGGAACCACTAAAGATTGGATTGCACAATATAATTATAGGTATATACCACATAATGCAAGAGGCAACTCCTGGCAAGATATGCATAAGGATTTTCCCAGGACTTCCCAGAGCGAATTTGTTATGAGTAATGCTTTATTGGGATAGTCATAAATATTTTGTGAATCAGTTATGATATCTTCTCATGACTCTGATATACTGTTATTAAAAACTATGCTACAATACATTGCCAGCAATAGCAACTTATAATTTATTTTTTAAAGAATTCCACAAGTTTTTGGTGTGAAGTGGAACCAAAGACCTTACCACAAGAGCCATATATCTATCATTCTAAAGCTTGACCAAACACTTCGCCCAAAAGCTAAGAAAAAGTTTATGGTCTATGAATACAGAAGAGTGAACTCAGAAAACAAAAGAGGCCAGTTTCTTTTTGACACATCAGCCTGGTCATCCTTCATTCATTTTACTTTATGAATAAAAACTCTGTTTGTAATGTTTTCCTTTAAAATAAGGTTTTAAAGGTCCCACATGAAAGGAAAATCATTTTAAAAAAAAAAATTATTAGGCAGCATGTGTTACACCATTTGCATCAGAAATCTGATCAGAAATAATTTATTTGGTAAGAAACACTGATGGGGAAAAAAAAAAAACAAACAAAAAAAACAGGGAAAAAAAAAGTGAAAAAAATATCTATGCCTAACAACTGCAGTTATGATGAAACTTTACTTGACAAGAGTTTTCAGCCCTACCTTAACCGACACAATTTGTTTTCCTTTTTCTGTCTGATACAGGTCATACTGTTGAACACGGGTCCTTGTCTTCTCCAGAAACCTAACCACTAGGCTATGCTGTTGCTCTGCAAATATACAGTTAGATATTCATTAAGTGCAAAACAGTGAGTTTGTCAACAACCTACCTAGTAGTATCTAAGACTTCCGGCTTTGATTCAAACAACCCAGTCTCAATGTGCAGTTGAGCAATTTCAGCAGAATAAGATACTACAGTAAGAAAACACTTGATAGTCTGACTGTCAGAACAAATAGCTTTGAGACATAGGCCAACATGTCCATTTGATGGATATCCACTGAAATAAAACATATAGGTTACGAAAGATTTTGATATCTTTCATCCAGAATCAAGTCCTATCTGAGATGTATTTAAAAGAAAATAACTCATCTTATGCTCATATCTTAACATATTTTCAAAGGTTGATATTGCATAATTCATAGCTTGATCTTAAAAGGTGCTGAACATCCTGAGTCAATTCAACAAACCCCTTAATAGACGTACATTTTTAAAATAGTTCTCATATATTTCCAGGAAAAAAAATACTGACTATTCTACTTTCCTGACCTTCACTTATTGATAAGTTGGAAAGGATATGCCATTGGTCTTAAAGACTATATAAGACTTTCCCTGAAAGTGAAATTGCTTCCATCTCAACCTTAGATGGCAGATTTTTGAGAAAAAGATAATTTTTTTTCTTTTCTTTTTTCAAAGTTTGGGATGATTTTGCTTTATGTATCTTCTATGTATGATAAATCTAATTCCAAAAGACAATTACACTCTGAATATATGACTTATGATTTTAATATGAGAATTTCATAATTTTTCCATTTCATTGGTTTGGGCAACGTAACTCACCTCTTTAAAGGAAGGAATCTGCAATTTTCTTAACTGCTATGCTGAATAAACACACTGTGCAACAGAAGGTAGATTTTTTGTCTTCAAGGTGTATGTTACCTTTCATCAGAGATATCACTGAAGGCCATCGGAAGTCTTCTTTGATAGGCTGGTAAGATCAACAGGTTTTTCCATCATGTTTCTGTTAAACAGAGAAAAGAAACAAGCAAACCAAAAACCCTCCACCTCTTTAAGGAATGACAGTTGTAGTAATACATTGCTGACGTAACAAAAGTGTTTAGTGAGGTTTCTCTACTACACATACAGATTTCTACAAGATTGTTAGTAAATGTAGGGTATTCTTCATAGAATCATAGAATTGTTTAAGTTGAACTTGTTTAATGAACTTTAAAGTCATCAAGTCCAACCATTGAAGTCCAACAGCACTGCCAAGTCCACCACTAAACCATGTCCCTAAACATCACATCTACACATTTCTTAAATACCTCCATGAATGGTGACTCAACCACATCTCCGGGCAGCTGGTTCCATGGCTTGAAAATCCTTTTGGTGGGGAAATTTCTCCTAGTATCCAATGTGAACCTCCCCTGGAGAAACTTGAGGCTGTTTTCTTTTGTTCTGTTACTTGCTACTTGGGAGAAGACAATCTCACTATGCATGCTTGAGAGGAAAAACATCAGTGGACAAAGCCAGCAGACTTCTAAAGGAGTAGTTTTGGCTTAGTCAGTAGTCAAAAGGCAGGGCTTAGCTCAGAACAGCACCACGGAAATAGCAGGCTTGACTACTGAAGTGAGGAAAATTTTTGGTTTTTTTTCTTCATGTTGTGTTGAGGTTAAACTTCCTGTAACAAAGAAATACTTGTCTCACAAAATTAATGAGATTGAGTCCTAACAAACCTAGGGCTCACATACTCCATTTCAATCAGATCCAGTACACCAAATGTTTTTAATTATATATCAAGCCATAGGGTAATACATGCAGTATCCTGTTCTCAGTAGCTTAGAACTTTGTGAAAAGTTTAGTTGCTTGCACGGAGCAAGAATTGAGCCAATTGCCAGGAATGCAGGGAGGTTAGAAATCAGTTTCAAAGTTCAGCAGTAGTACTCAGCAATATAAATGGTATCCAGAACTATGTCAGGTACCTTTGGGTAACCAGTGGAGGTTACCAGACAGACCATAAGATGTACGGTAGAGCAGTGATTGTCTAGACTGGCAAATCCCTAGAGCTTGATACCTTGGCACCTCCAGGACATCCAAGGACGACCATGTATTTAGAAGACTACCATGAGCAACGGAGATCTAGTCAATAAGATCAACACCAAAGAGCGAGTAATGCAGTTCATCTTAAGGTTCATCATGGGGACCAGATCAATTATCTGTAAATAGATATTTAGATGTATCTGAATGTCCCTAAAATATTCTCATAGCTCCTGCAGAATTTAGTCCTAAGACTAAGCTGAATTCCTCTTGGCATTAGCTGAAACCCAGAAGGGCTTACTAGGCAAAAGCCTGACATGGTAAGCAACGGAAAGAAACAGGGTTGAACCATCAGGTGATGTGAGAAACAGGGATAGCAGCAGGAAAGTTGGAACTGAGTAGGATAGAGTGAACTGAGAGTGAACAAAACAGATGAGATGGGTGAAAGGTAGAGAGACCAAAGGGATTGAGAGTTTATGAGTACAGAAATTTAACTGGCTAAGGGAAAAGGTTAGGAAAGGGCTTAAATTTCAAAGTAAAAAAGGTAATGGCTGAATAAGACAGCTGAGGCTGATAGTACAGGGAGGAAATAAAATTGTTTCAGAGAGATTGAAAGCATAGCATGTATATTGATAAAACCCAGGAGGTAAAGTATGGAATGGCACCCTAAGTTGAAAATCTTAGCAATTTTTCCATTTCTATTTTTTCCTATTTTCTATTTTTCCAGCAAACTTCTACGAAACATGTTTGGCAAAGTGTCACAGACTCCTGCAGTGCTGGCATCTACACAGGGGACTATTTCCATCTGCTGTCATTACATGGAGTGTCAGAGGTCTGTGACATCCATCCAAAACTTCCAGCCAAAATGCCATGCATTGTTGCATGAAAAGTTTTTTGCTTTTCCAGTGTGCCTTTTTTTCTAAATGGAAATTGTACACAAAACCATCCTCCTCTCCCATTCTCTCAAAACACTATGAAGCTCCAAAACCAAGTCAGAATATCTGCATGTTGACTTTTCATTTTCTTTATATAAGCACAAGCAATTAATTTAAGCTTCTCACAGATGGTTAGTGATTACTGGTTTTCTGGTCCTCATCACGTGGATGAGTCTATAAGCACATAGAAACTGTAGGATATTTTGAAGTACTCCACGTATTCTGAAAGATTAATCCTAAACACCTTATCTGATTTAGTACATTATTTGACACACTGTTCCTTCCCTTCTTCCCTCTGTCTCAATCACAAGGAGTAAAAATGTCCTCCTCGCTAAAGAGTATTGTGAAGATGCATTCATGCAGTAAGGATCTTTGTCTATGTTGTGTGAGGTAGTTTCATGGTTTGCTATAGCTCAGGAGATGCTTCTGGTACCCAGGAGCATGAGTTGGAGACTGTTCATGCCACATCAGCAACAGTGACAACTGGTGAGTGTACCATGTACAAGGCTTCTGTGAACTAACCCCAGCTCCAGCAGGGCTTGTGTAGCCCACATGCATGTGCCCTGGTTACTCTCAACTGTGTGACCTCTCAAAGCTGACTGGAAAAACACGGAGGAGGGGAGAAGTGGGAGAGAAGCCATAGGATTGTCTTGCATATGTCAGGGTGATGTTGCTGCTACCTCAGGGGCTAAAAGGCACCAACTAGCCAGGTGGGTCTGACAATTGATGTGGGATTGTGTGGGTCTGAATTCACTCATGTCTGTGATAAAATGGATATTGCAGTAAGGACTGCCACAGGAGAAGAAATGAGCAATTCTTTCTTTGGAACAGGCTTTGTAGTAAATATGCAGTGAATCAGATTTGGGCCTGTATATTCATCAAGGAAAGAAAGAAAATATTGAACACTTTTCCTTAAGTGAGCAATATCCACATATCCATCTGTGTCTAAATGAAGAAGGTGAAAATAGCATGTGACCATGTAATTAAAAACTGTATTAGGCGCATTATGATCTATAAGAAGTTAAGATTTGTACACACAACAAACGCTTTCAGTCTCACACACAGGCACATATATATGACTGCACATTTGTGTGTTATGATTTTTCTCCTGTTCATAAATTTAATCCGGGGTTTAAGGCTCTGAGTGAGCTTTATCTGATCAGATAGATTTATCTGAATCTGTCACACAGAAATCTAAACATAAACTTGCTGCTTAGACACTTCCTAATTAGTGGAGAGAGAAAGAGATATTTGATGCTATCCACAATCTGATCTAGATACATATTTTAGCAAAAGCACCCTGAAACTACTTAATTCCATGGCTTTGACTATAAAACAGTCTGAATTACTTATCCAAACATAAGCAATGTAGACTTCTAAGATTAGATAGCATGAATCCCATGGTAAATGTTTATTTCATGCTACAATTTCTTACCAATAAAAACATACATTGTAAAATAGATCACAGGTAATGTTATAGCAAGAAAGAAATACACACTATAAAAAAATCTGTCTAGGTTAAGCATCTAAAATTTTTACCTACTTCACTGAAAAAATACTTAAGAATAAAGTAAATAAAGTGAAAATACGTAATTAGAGCTTGAAATGTATACTGTGCTTTCATAAACTATAGTATTAGAAAAATAAAAATAAAAACCTACAGTGAAATGAAAATAACAATTGAAATAATTAGTCATTGGTTAGTAGGATGTTGAAAAAAAAAACACACAGCAAAAAAGTACATTTCCAACATGCAATTATCTAGTTAGTCAGAACAATTCATTATTTTCCCCCAGATCAATATTACAAATGCTCAATATTTCGTTCTGTACACTGAAATTAGATATCAGTCAGATGTAAGTACCAAGCAGAAATGATTTGTAGCTCTAAAAATTATGCCTGCTCAAAATCTGATTGTAAAATTGATTGTAAGCATGGAATTTGACATTTTATCAATTATATTACATTACTGCACATGCCAGTAAGAGCTCCTGGCATATGGTGTTATATAGGCAAACTATACGTGAAGTGACAACAGGGACAAGTTATGTCTGACTTCTTCAAATGTAGCTATAATTTTCTATTACAGACATGACGATGGAGGGAAAAATCAAAGTATTTTCCATTTTAATTTAAATTGTTGATGATGACATAATGCACGGTTTGGCTACTTTTAATATCCTTGCCAGTGTTAAAAAATGTATGTAGGGTGCATAAAGATGAATAAGTTTTACTGTGTATATTACTGAATTTATAAATAATACAGCAAGATTTTGGGGAAGGCGAATGACATTCTAGCCCAATCCAATATGAAATGTTTTCCTATCTCTTTTCCCAGATTTAATTTAAAGATGAAATTTAGCAGTAAATTAAAGAAGCATCTACAGCATTTGGCAGCAGCAATAGTGGTTGAATAAGAGTGCAGCTCTACTGGAAAATTAACCACTGTCTTGTGCTCTGTGTGAACACATTAAAGTTGCACATGAAAAACAATGCTTTTAGCACATTGTTATGTGCTTAATCTTAACTATGTAGCAGAGTATCTGAGGTATTATTATGACAGACAAATACACCGAATGCATCATGTGATATTTAAACTTGAGTAGACACCTATATGTTGATTATAAGATGTTTAAAGCTGACATGGATTTTTAAGAATAAAATCAGAGACACGTGATGTCCTCTGAAACATAAAAGTGTAAATTATGTGGCTATGCATGCAACCCAGTAAGTTTTACAGAAGTTTATACATATGGTGAAAGAAAGTGAACCAGTGGAACACTTTAGTTCCGATACATTTTTTGGCATCTATTAAAGCATTACACATTTTCTTTTAAAGCTGCTAGTTATTTGCAAGTCATTGTTAGCTAGTTATAAAAAAAACATTTTATGTGGCAGCCAATATAAAATTGCCATTTTGCATACTTAGTGAACAAATATATACTTAATATACTATAGTTATGACATGCAGGAGTTGTGTCCCATCTGGAATGACAGAGCTTCACAGGGAAATTGGTCATTGAGAAGATTATATTTAAGCACTAGATGCATCCTGTAGTGGAAAAACTGTCACTGATGTCAGAGTGTTGTGTGAGGTCCATCGGTCTTGATTATGGCAGTGAGTTTATCAGGATGTCCGCTGGTGTTGAATTCCATAGGATTCATACAGCACTGTCATGGTTACCTTTCACAGGCGCCTTTGCACTGATGACATTAATATGACTGCCTGATTATATCTCTTTGTTTCTGTTTTCTAAATATAGGGTCAATTTTACTTGTATCTAAGGAACTCACACATATAGTAACAGTCGTATCAAACAAGTCTGTATGACAGTATGCCTTCAAACAGGCTATCACTCAACATATCCTACGAAATTATTTGAATCATCTCAACAGTATCCTTCTGAAGTTTATCTATCTTAAATTTGCTTTTCTCCAACTCCTACATTATTCAGTCAAACAACACCAAGAAAATGTTTCAGTCTCAGAGTCTCATTTTCCTTCCACTTCCCTTCCCGCCACACACTCCTGTATACCTCTGGCTTGCTAATTGGTTCAATTTCTGGAGGCTCTTTTTTGAAGACTGTGAGGATTTTCCTCCACTGCTCAGACAGGTCCCTTTTACTCATTCCGTTTTCCATTATCTCAACCAAACACCTTAAAACAGAAAATGTAAGTGAAAATATTAAAAAAAAAAAAAAGATAAAAATAACACAATCCCACAATTGAGATACTACTTTTTATGTGGTGGTTCCTGGAGATAAATCCAAAAAGATGGGAGAAAAAAAGAGAAAAACATATCTACATTTTAAACACTTTTAAAAATAATTGTGATTAATTTCCCCCACCCTTTCTCCAAACATACCTATCTAGGTATATTTTTTTATTGATTTGTTGGAGCAAAGGTAAGGAAAATCAACAGTATCAGCTAAATTCGAACCATACTTGGTAGTAAAAAAACTTATGACCATTCTAATATAACAAGGAGCAGATTTAACAATCATTTTCCCTCCTGTCTGAATCTCACTTTTGATGCACTGTCCCAGTTGGACATGGTGTCACAAGTTGGCACTGATATTCAGTGAATTGATTGCACAAGGATATTTATTGAGAAATGTCTAAAATTTTCTATGGCTATACCTACAGGTCTTTTAAAGCATTTTTTTATCTATAATTTGCAGAAACTAAAAGTTAATTACAGACTCTGTGGAAATATAGCAGTTATCAAAATAATTTGCATTAGTCTCTGTGTACAGAAATATTTGTGTACCTTAAGATTCCTTTGCAAGTGCTTAATTTATTTTTTTTTTAGGTAAAATATATATGAGTACTTCATTGAAGTAAAGTATATGAAGACAGAAAATGAAATTTCTTCAAATATTTACTTAGACAACAAAATTAAATTGATATTTTATATGAGTTTGAAACACTGCAAAGAATTTAAAAGTCTGGAAGGACAAAGTTTCCATCATGGCTTTTGTGCTATTCATTGTCAGTCAATATAGCCCATATAGTCTTTTCAAGAGCAGCAATGTACCCAATAGAAAAAAAAAGAAAAGTCAAAGCAAAAGGATTTTTGTGTTAGACATATGAATACCTTCAGACTGGATAGAAAAAAAATTCAAAACATTTCTATGACGTGAGCTTGGTTTGACAGTCAATAGAACTGAATACACTAGAAATAATATTAAAACTGAATTGTTGTATGAACTACACTCATCAGTCTTCAACCCAATTATAACTTGCAGTCAGTATTCTTCCAAAATAAGTTTATTAATAAATCTGCTTGATCGATAAATAATTATGGTTTCTAGAATTAATGTGAAATCAAGGTATTTGATTTATTTATTAATTCTACTTGTAATCCCCATCTCATTTGGTAATTTTAAACTGGAATTACAAAATCGCCTCTTGGAGTAAGACAACCTCAAATCCTTAACTCTGAATCAGAGGAGATTGACATCCGCAAAACTAGTGAGAAGGTAAAAATCTGTCAAAAAGTGAAGGTAAAGTAGTTAAAAAGAGGTTAAAAGTTGTCAAGACTGACTACAATGGTAAAGTAGATGCAAACGAAAAACCTAGAGCAAAGACTGAAGACTGCAAATTCTGTAAGACACAATTTAGAGATTCACTTAATAATTCAACTGAAAAGAGGTATTTTTTCCCCATTATTGTAAAACTTTTCCATCTGAAACCATAAATTAAATGTTTTTAATTTATCTCTAATAATTATGCTGCTGGAATATAGCATTATTTTTGTAGTGACACCTATGGTTATAAAATACTGAATCCTCTCCTCATTGAAAATGAAAAAAAGGCAGATAAATATTGCTTTCAATCACTGGGTTGAATAAGTTGCTAAATGTACTCAGAAAGTTACATTTTAAAAATTAATTTCATACTTTAGGAAGAATACTCACAATTCAGTAACCCCACCCAGACTCACTCAAACCAGACACCACTCACTCACCCCCTCCACAACCTCCTATACATGCCCTCTCCAGGGATGGAATTGAGAATTGGAGGCATAAAGGTGAAAATCATGGGTTGAAATAAGAACAATTTACTGGAAACAGCAATGAGATAAGGAAACAAACAGTAACAGCAACAATATTAATAACAAAAGGTATAAGATAAAGACAATTTACATGGAAAGTAAAATTATACCTGACCATTTCACCCACCACACTTTCTCCCCCCTGACCCGGCATGAAGGAATGGGTCTGACCATGCCCTCTTCCTGGCTACTGAAAAAAATTAACCCTCTCCTGGCCAAAACCTGGACAATTAATTATATTGTTAATGAATATAATAACAAATCATAAACATATGGAAGTGAGATTAATCAGGAAACTTATTCCCAGTAGAAAAGAAAGAAATTAATTTATTTTTTATCTTATCAATAGTGAACTAAAAATTATAAAATATAGTCCAGAGTTCTATCTAGATTTTTCTT
>VXAY01007073.1:221527-242815 GCA_013399855.1 Oxyruncus cristatus
TATTTGACTTCTTTTTATAACTGAACTGCTACAGAAGCGATCAAAGACAAGGACTTCTACAGAGAAGCAAAACAGAAGAAGGGCCTCACAGGGGACATTACAACCAGATGTTTCCAAGGGAAAACAATTCTCTCTTACAGAAATTATGACTAAAGTGACAGGCTACTTATTCCTGCTGCTCTGTGGCCTGGGAGGAAAGCTACAGAAAGAAACTCTATAGGTATGGAGTAGAGGCAGACAAAATAAGGACTCTGGGACTGTTGGAATACTTCCCAAACTGCTGGTGGGCTTTCCTACATTCATTGTTCTTGGTGCTGATCTGTTCTCTATCTCCACAGCCCCATTATTCACTAACAGCAATACTGGCCCGTTTTATATTCTTTTCCCCATAATAGTCCTCTCTACATTTCTTTCCACATCTTTTTCCACAACTCTTTCCATTTAGCTAATCCCTCCTCCACATAGAATAATCAAAAACTACATCGTATAACTTTCACAATAGTTTTGTCTTGTTTATTTAAGTTTTTGGGAAATGAATGATCTATCTTCTTTTTCTTTTTCTTTGTCTTTTTTTGGGGGAGGTTTTTTTTTGTTGTTTTTTTTTGTTTTGTTTTGTTTTGTTTTTTTTTTTTGCTCATCTCCAGCTTAGGTGTCTAATTCAGAGTTCACTGAGTGTAATGGACTTTTCATAACCTTCTGTATTCAGATTGTAATTTGTTGTGATTTGTATTATATATGCAAGACATCATTCAGTTTTTCTCAACTTGTGTACTAGAAACGAATACAGAAATGTTACGAAACCTAGCAAATAATTTAACGAAATCAAACAGTCAATCAAGGTAGATATAGTGAATCTAACTTTAAACACTATTGACAACTACATTTGAGCTAATTGCTCTGGGCTATAGTCAGGCAAGAGAAAGTGATATACTTTCTGGTGTGTAATTCATCTCAACCAAAAGTAGGTATCTCATACAGGTCATACCAATCACACCTTAAATGTGCCTATTTCTCTACCTTGGCTACAATGGGAGCCTAAAGTGACTAATGATTGCACCACAGATAACTGAAGTCAGATGAAGTGCTTGCCAGACTTATCAATATCCATGCTGACTACAATAGGCATGTGTTTTCTGAAAGCTATCAATAACGTTACTATGTTTCTGTCATGTTATTTCCTGCAATTTAAGTAAGCTATAGTTCTTTAGAGCTCATGAAACCATTCCAAAGATCTGTAGTTTTACAGTAGTTAATAGAGTAATTTTTTTCCCCTCCGATACGAGTTTCTAAGCTCCAGTATCAAGAAATTGGCCATTGGTTTAACTTGGTTCTTCTCCAAGATGTATGAGAACAGGTACAGATTTCTGGGTATCAGCAACACTCGTCCACAGAAATGTGAGTTCTTCAGCATTAAACATTTGATCAATATGAGAGTTTCAGAGGAGAAAGTAGTGTTAAAAGTTTATTCATTCTGTGCACTCTTTAGAGATGATTAACTGTCTTTATTATATTAAAGCAAACCCAAAGCCATCTGCCAAAGGCGATTGTGTCCAAGCACTGAAACCATTTCATGTGAAAACTCATTTTCAGGCTCCTAATTATTTTTCATTATAGTGGCAGAGTGGAATAGATTGGAATTGGACAGTAATTGCCAGGTCTGAGCAGTGCGGACCATTGCAATGTATCAGTTTAGATGAAGTGTGACAAGGATACATCTAGCTACTATATAACTTCCATTAAGCCACTTCCCTGTCCCTGATCATGTAACACTTCATAGAATGTGGTCAGCACAAGGTCATAATAATGGCTTTCTGTCTGACTTCAAGTATTTTCTACATGCACAAGCTGTTAACCCCCACTGTTAGCATCACTCTAACAATGTCCAGTTATTTCAATTGTCAACAATATTGACAATATTCCTTCAGAGGGGATAAAAGGACTTTCAAAGGTTGCAGAACTTACATTTTAATGCTTCATGGTGCTAAAATGTCCTGGAATTGAGAAACAAATTACCCCGAAGGTAGTAAAATGTTTTTCTGTGGCACTTCACATGTTAGGTCCTACAACACAAATTGAAAAACAAATAATCTTAGGTTCAAGTTCTAAATCTGTAGATATTTCCTGCAGCAAAACTCTTTTCTCTCATATTTCAGTCATTAATTTATTTCTTCTTCATTTCTGTCTCCTTCTCCTTCCCAGAAAAAAGGTGCTAGGATTGATCTAACTGTTTCCAAAGTAAATAATAATGCTCACAACTAATTTTACTAATCTTTCAGCCCTCTGGCTTAATGAAATTATCTAAAATACAAATTTGCAACCTTATACTTTCCTTGCTAATTTTGGCTTATATGACTATTTTTGTTTCAACGCATATTTAGAAAAGTGTATTCTCAGTTTTGTGTGTCTCTGTTTCTGAATACTGTCACTATCGACTAAGGAAAAGCATCCCACTTTTGAGCAACAGCAGTTAATGACCAGTCCAAAAGATATCCTGACTTCAGTTTTTATCCTCACTATGCAATTCAGTGAAAGCATCTTTTGGTAGCAGCAGCACTAGGAATGCTAACTGTCCTTGCACCTCGGATGCCAGATTCTATAACTTTGTGTCAGATATTCAGTCACATAAAGTACTTTTTTTTCAAAAGGTGAGCCCAAACTTCATCTTATCTTTTCTTACGTACCTAATTTGTACTTCTCACACGATGAAAGCATGTGTCTAGGTACTCCTGTAAAGTGAGGAAATTGTACTGTATTCAGAAATATGTCATAATGTTACCTTAGCTATTTTTTAGAGGCATTATTTACTGTACAGATATACACATTGTTGGAATGATTGTGCTCTCACAGCTTAAGTCTTTGCCATTTACCAACTGAAGAGCTGTATAAAATGTCAGCTCAAGCTCAGGGTGATTAAAAAGAATATTGATTTTCTCTTCTGGACTAATCTTCCAAAATTCCAGGCATAGTAATATATTACTTTGTTTTCCAATGCTATTTGCAGCATGGACAATTTTAAAAAATACAAAGGAGTGGAAAAATATAATTAATGAAGTTATCTGTCATCAATGAACCTGCAAATTAAATATTATTTAAAATGCTCTGAAAGGGTAAGGAAATCATAATAAAGTATTCTAAAATTGTTTAAGGCTTTTGGTTTTGGTTTTCTAGGGGTTTTTTTGGCAACATGTTTTGGGGTTTTTTTTTTATTTTCTCGAAGGTATTTGAGTCAGTTAATCTAATTATAGTTCTGTTTTCTGACTTTCCCTCTGGTAAAAGTTAAACTTGGTGTGAAAAAAGAAACAAGAAAAAAAGGAAAATCCTTACCACTGTAATACTAAAATTGAGCCATACTATATGTATCCTAAGGGGGGGGGGAAAAAAAAAGAGATTTTGAAAGGGCAGTCTGTGTCTCAGCTTGAGATTTTCAGATTTTTTGAAAATAATCACTAGATCTACTATTTCATATAGAGATAGTAGAAACTATTTCCATAATATATGGGAACAATGACAGTTCTTATTTTTGTATATCCAGTTTTAAAATAATTATTATTTTACATATGCTATGTCTCTGGCAAGCATGAGTCATGTTAACTACATGACTCATATCAAGGCTGCATTCAGATCCTGACTTCTTGTTTAGCTTCGCTTCCTACAAGTCTGCATATCATTGGGGTATAGTTACAGACTCCACTCGTATACTGACATGAAAGGGTCAAGGAATTGAAGCTGACTCCACTCCTACACGCAGGATGGAAGTTCCACTGTTGGTCCTGATTGACTTCCCACAGTCTTGCAATGATACGTTGGTAGACTTTGATCAATCCTTGCACTTTAGCACCAATCTGCCACACACTGTGCTGGTGCCTCTGTCACATTAGGTAAATGTCTTGGCACCAAAAAGTAAAATCCTTTTGGGATGTCTCTTCATGTGACATAACTGGATTCAATAAAAACCCCCAAACTTACGTGAAGCGCTAAAGAATGCCATGAGCAATCAGAGACAATATGCTTCAGGACAAAGCCTTTTTTCTGGCAAAATTGATAAGGATTAATACAAAGCCATAGCCTAAGATGTGATACAGGACGTTTTATATGCAAGTCTATATGTATATTAAAAAAATGTTTATATGCAAGTCCAGACTTTTAAATGCCAGTCTACACAATTGCAGACTTGTGATCTAATTTGACTTTTCTGGACCTTACATCACATCCCATCACATTTGACCATCTTACAAGTCAATGAGATCTGTACGGGGGAAGTGTCTACCAGTTCACAAGTAAGTCATGACTGATTTTGAACTGTGTAGACCTCACCCTTATAGCAGAAGGAGTTAGAATTTCAAGAACCTTTGTCTGAGGCACCTGTGAACAACTTCTGAGTCCAAGACCATTGTCAAGTCAGTAAACTAAGACTGTAGTTTGGCTCTGAGAACTGTTCTGCCAGATCCTAGGTCCTTCCAGTTTTCCCCCAGCATGCTTTGGTCATACTCACACAACTGTGATGATTAATCTATACAGCACATGGAATGCTTGTATGTGGCTGTTATATGTGAAAGACCATACTTCAGTTGAAGAATGTGTGGGTTTTTTCATATATACATACTGATCAAGCAATAATGAGACAAGAACATCATGTTTGGCAAATACAAAAAGAAGGTCAGAAAGGGTATGACTTATGTTTTTCTCTTCCCATATGGGATCTCACACACCGAACTTCCCAATACACCCTCATCCTGTAGAGCTCCAGGAACAGTTAATTCAAGCCATTATTTATAAGAGATGTTTAGACATCAATAATCTATTTATATGCTCTAATAACTTGGATAATACAATAAAGAGTAGATCTCTTAAATTTTCAAACAACATGAAGAGAAGCATGTCAGGCAAGCTGGGGATGAGATTAGAATTTAAAGTGACAGGATGAAGAAAAAGCATGATTGAATTTGTTAGGCACAAATGCAAGGTGAAAAATAGCTGTGTGAAACTGCAGAAAGAAAGATTCAGACCAAAAAGTATTTATGAAGGTAAGGTTAGTGACAGGATGAAATGGATTGTCTCAGGAAGTTGTGGAGTCACCATCATTGGATTCTTCAGCAATACCTATAAAGAATGACAGAGGTATAATCAATCTGCCTGTAGAGGTCTTTCCAGACCAACTTTTCTTTTCTCTGATTCTTACTTTGGACTGACGTGGTACAAGCACCAAATTCATAAATGTGTAAGCGTTGCAGTAAAAACTGGCTGTGGCATTCCCAGGGCCCTTTCTGCCTGGGCAGAGCATGCTTATTCATCTCTCTTCTGTGCTCATGGCAAAAGGAGTGCAGGCACATGAACAGTCATTTTTTAGAAATATTGTACTCCTAAAAAACCACCCAACAGCATACATCCCTAACTCCTGTTTCTTGTTTATCTTGGTCTGAGTGGAATATTTCTGGCTTTGTAAAAGCAGTATAAAATAATTTTTAGCACTAAAATAGTTCTTTAGTATTCATACTGTCCCATAACAATCTTGGAAAGCTATCTCAGGGACACGATGATTGAAGCACATTGTGATTACCTTCTTCCAGAACTGGCAGGACAGGGTCAAAATGTTTCTGTGAATGAACAGGCAACTGTCCATCAAGGATGTGTATGTTGGTGTATGGCAAAACCTAAATACAGTATCAGGATGTGCACCGAACAGACAGGATGATCTGAGCCAAACATTCACTTCTCTAATTTCTTTTTTTTTTTTTCTCATCTCCACTGTCACCACATCTCTCTAGTCATGCAGCTCAGTGCATTCATGGAAGCATACATTACAGAGGTGCCTGACACTGAAATACAATTTAGACAAGCCAGTCCACAGAGTTGGCCAGGGTGTGGATAAGGATGGCATAAACATCTAAACATCCAAGGAACCGGTGGCCTGCTGAAATGTCACAGGGCGCATAAAACACAAGCCAGCTAGAGGCAGCAGTGATGTTAAGTGGCACAGGCACATGTAGTGGACACAGGGCTCATATAGCTGCTGTGTGTCTTGGCATGGATCGGATCTTAATTTTGCCAAAAAATGTAAAAAAAATATTTAAATGCAGCTAACAAAATCTGGCTGTTGTGTGTATGTGTTGCGTGGATGCTTGTAGTTCAAACAAGAACACTTGACCTCTCAACTATGAATTCAGCTGTGGCTACCAAAAGTAGGGAAGGTAAGGGAAAGGTGCCTAGAAAAATCCTATTATATATATTTTACAGGATGTCTCTTAATTTTTTTTTAACTTTACCTTAATGCCAAAAATTCTATAATTTTAGTAATATTTTAAATGCACACAAAGTGGGTCATATATAGTATATTTGTCTTTTTCTTTTTTAACAAGTAGAAAAGTTGTATAAATAAATTTAATTATAATATCACAGTCTAGTAAAATGTTTTAATACCATATTCCAAGAAAAACACAAATTAAGAATTATATTTTTTTTAATGCTATGAAATTTGGGTTGCCTCAGCATCAGTTAATTTAATTCATAAATGTGATAACATAACTTAATAGTCAGAAATCAAATTATTTTATAAAGAATTACATTAAAGAAATGATCTATTGACTTCACTGACATCATTGACCACCATACTGAGTTAATTTAATTAGGATTTTTCACCTCAAAGTGTATTAAATATTTAAATTTTTAATCACAGTTTAGTGTAGTAACTAGTGTTCAGAAAGTCCCAAATATATATCCTTTGGAGGAAAATATAGCCTAGAATCCACCCTACTCATCTAGCCATTCACTACTACAACATAAGGATCATTATTCTGTCATAGATCTAACTTGTCAAAGAATGTTGCTTTGAACAATGAAAACTGATTGTCCTTGAAACTTTCTTCTCAGTCATGTAATTTATACCTTTACCATTAACATCTCATCCTTCTGGAACTATGCTAAGCTATGGCGTAAATGGAGGATAAACATAAAAAGTGATTACCTATTGATATAGTTGAAGAATCACAGCTATTATTGTCAAGAGATTTAAATATGCCAGAGGAATACCTTTGGATTGAACTGAAACTGCTATTGAAAATTAGCATAGTGGGGATTTATTTTTTTTTTTTTTTATTCAGTGCTAGAAGGAAATGTCTAACAGTGATTCTCTGTTCTTCTCTTTTAATGGGAATCTTTTTGCTTTTGTATAACCACTCTTTTCTATTATTTGACTAAACATAACAGAAGAAAAAAGTGGAAAAAAAAAAACAAAGGAAGGGAAAAGAGAACAGTAATCATAGAATCTTAGAAAGTCTTTGAGTTAGCTGGTCACTTGTGGAGTATAAGTTCCAAATATGTGTTTATTACCAGTATTAAAATATGCAAATTTCTTACAAAATATGTACTTTTACATATTTATATACCAAGGATAATAAAAGGCTTAACCACCTACTCCGTTCTTTGCCCACAGAAATCCCATCGAAATCAGTGCAGTTCAGGACATTAGAAGCATGCAGTACCAGAACACAATGTGGAACACCTTTATCTTACCTGTCGTTCAACCATTTAAATGGTATAATAGTTGACTCAGGGCTTACATAGTTTTCTACAAAATATATAAGTAGAATTTTCAGAATATTAGGATCACATATTTGATGCAGTTTACTGTGCTGTGTGTGATGTTGCCTGCATTTTTCCCTATGTGGAGTCTTGAAATGGAACCATCAGCCCTCTGAAGTTAAAAGGGGAGCACAAAGGAAAATGAGGAAGAAATAATGAAGATCAGGTTCACTAGCCTTGTCTTGTATAATAGCTGTCAAAATGAAATAGAAGTTATCAGACTGATCATATTAGGGGGAGATAAGCTCTAACCATAGCCTTATTTATCAGTGTCAATGCAATATCTGCAGTGAAAGTGCAAAAGTTAAGCAATGAGAATTTCCTAAGAATGCACTGATCCTTGCAATGTAGTAGTATAATACATATAATTTATATGAACTATCATCCTTGTACTCTCTTGACCTCAGAGCAACTGTATATTCAGCCATGTCTATTCAGGCTCAATCATAAAACTACTAGAGGGAGTGAAAGAGGAATACACTTTTCATCAAATTTCTAGATGTACCATGGTGGTTGAACTTCATAACAGATCAAATTGTGTACTTTTCATTTATTTATCTACAGATCTGAAGTACTTACAGACTTCCTATTTCCAGAGTCTTGACAGTTTCAAAATCTTTAATGGAAAACTCTGTGATTTGATCACTCATGTATGACAAGTTTTTATTTCATAGATGAAAATTAAATGTATGAGCAGACTACGTGACCAGAGGGGAAAAAAAACCAACCATAAGCTAAAGGTCTTTCACAGATGAAGCTTCATTTTTAATTGTAATTTCTAAAAACTTGCCATGAATACCACATATCTGGTTATTACTTGTTAAACACTAGTGATCCTGTACTGTCAAAATACCTTTCTTTGAATCATTTCTGCGTTGGGTTGGAGGAAGCAGATCAAAAATTCCCTTTTTGAAAAGAGGAATTTGATTAAACAACTGTTTTCACCAACAAAGAAAAAAATCCACTTGTACTAAGACTGTACTTCTGTGAGCACCTGTAAACATCTGAAAGTTATGGGGAATTTGGGATCCTGCTCATATGTGACTCTATCACCTCAGCATATCTGCATGAAGGGCAGCAGTTCAACAAACGTTTTCCAAGTATGTCTAATGGCTCTATATGCTGTTTAAGTATATTTTCCAATTTCCTTCTGAAGTCAGTGGCAGCACTGATTGGTGGTCCCTTGTAAGATTTGAGAAGTAGTGATCAGGGCACTCACATGCTGCCAAGACTGTGCTGCCTTGGAAAGTACAGCTCTGTTAACCATTGTCATTAATATGGGGATGTTAATGACATCACCACTCAGGTTTTATACAAGTGGCTTGTACTTCCCATGAGAGTGAGTCAGAATTATTTCTGTCCTCACCCACATGTATTGCAAACATTTTTCACTGTGCCTAGTAACTAATGTCCTAATTTTCAGCTTATGGGCTCCAGATGAGGCTACAAACTGTCTAGCAAGGTGGAGCTCTATGTTCTCAGTATTTCAAGCAAACAGTCAATATACATTAGGTTAGTGAGAATGAGAACAGTCAGTTGCATCATAGCTTATTGTCATGGTGGTGGGAAGAGGAAAAGGGAGAGTGCAGATGAGGACATTAGATGTAATTTCACAAACGTGTTTTCAGGGCATGATTCATTTGCTCTGTTTCACACATACTCATTACCATGAGACATGTCGCACACTGGAAGTGTTGATTCCTTTCCACCGAATATGATAATATTTTGGAGTAGTTAGCCTAAATAGATTGCTTACTTTGGTCATATAAATTAAATTGGAACAAGAAATTAAGGTTGTCCTTTGTTACCTGGAAGCTAAAGCTCTCAGTTAGGAAAAGGTCTGGAGTCTACTCTTTCCCTAGAAGACTTTACATTAAATAAGTCCTATTATAAAATGCATCAGCTGATGAGTCTTAATTAAAAATAAAAAGCAAATTCATTTTTCACACACTATGTCCAAGGAAATGTAAAGAGGAATCTGGGGGAAATTTTTTGATTTTTTTTTTCCTGTTAATGGGGAAGAAACAGTAAAAAGGTCTGCTAACAGAGCTAAGGAAACAAAGATTAACTTTACTCATGGACTGATGAAGAAATAACATGACTCAGATTTTAATACTCACTTTGCAGAAGGAGTAAAATGTTCCCAGGGAGAGAACAGCCATAGTGATATAGATTTAGGCTGGGTCAAAAGACAAAAAAGCAAATATGGACTTTTAGAGTCAAAATTTTCAAATTGTTGATGTTTGGCTGCAGTGTAGGACTGCATTCCTGGGGAAGAGGAAATGGAAGGGTGAGAAAGGAAGGGCTTTTATTTAGAATGTTGAATAAGAGCATTCAACAGTAACAAAAGTGTTTCACTTGTTACTGGTGAATAACCAAAGTGTTACAGGCATCATAGGGCACACAACAAATTAATTCTAGGTGATAAATAGAATGATATTACTTACAGAGCTAGTCACAAATACCTTGAATCCTCAGAATATGAATACCTAGAAGCATAAAGAATGTATTATTTTCCAACAGCGTATGAGGAAAATGTTCAAGGTCATGAATAAGAAAAGGTTCCTTGTTTACATTGATATGGCAGGAGTGGTTAGGGCCAAACCCAGAATGAGGGAAAGCAGAAAAGGATTGTTTCAGCAAGTGCTGGTAGAATGGCAATTTTTCTCAATTTTTAGCATATTAAGCCTTCTTCGTAGGCCTTCGATCTTAAATTTTCATTTCTTAATTCTGAAGCTGACAAGAACTTAAATAAATATTTTAATATACTTGTTTATAAAATTATCAACTTTAATCTGTTCTTTGATACCTAAATCATGGCTAGTTTAGATACTGGTCCTGTAATATTTTTTTACCTTTGGAAATCTACATATGAATTCTGAATAAATAATAAAGAAATTATAAAATGCTTATTTTGCACACTTCCATAACTACATCCAGAGTCTGGCATAATGCTGTCAGAGGATCAGACTTAAGTGTTTATTGCTCCTTTTATTAAATGCAGCTACATTACAGCTCCACTATTTTAAGCATAAGAAGTAGATAGAAAATTGTTTTAGTGTCTTTATAAGACATCATTTTATGACAATGAATCTTGGTTATTATTACCTCAATATCAATTTGACCCTACACTTTTAAATAACCTTCCATTACACATTGCTTGGAATGATTTCTCATTTTTTTTGAATTAGGTAGCCACTGTTTGAAAGTCCTTTATTGAACAATACCAACTGTGACTCTGATGCACTCTTCCACATGTTTTAAAAACAGACTGTATTTTCCTTTTCAAATATAACATTATTACAAGTTGTACTAACAAGCTGAATAACTAACATCCATACTTCAAGTTTATTGCTACCTACATAAATTTTAATTAGGAAGCTGTACAAGTGTTCAAGAAACTACAATATAAAGAAAGTAATAATTAAATACCTGTTAATGCAATTATAACCCAGTTCTCCCTTTTAATTAAATGAGTTTGTCATTATTAGAAAAACAATAATATCTCTGAAACTGCAAGAAAGCTTGTCCCAAAAGTTCTTGTAAGGCACTTCTGTTCATCAATATCTAAAGGTAAATCAAAGCTATTGCCTCCTCACTTGGTTAAACCACTCAAGGAACAGAAGAATTCAGAGAATAGTAGAATCTTTTAGAACTGCAGGAGGTGAACTGCCCATAAAGGTTCTGGTTCATTAACAAGGATGTCTAATGAGAGATCAGAAAGTAATGAATTGTCAGCACCTAACAAAACCAGGGAACAAACACAGTATAAATAAAAAGACATAGTTCATGGAGAGGCCTCATGAGAGCTCTTTGTAAGCAAAGGTAGAGATGTAAATGAGTTATTTGCAAGTTCATTTGGGATAACACATTTGAAATATAAGCCAACATTAAAAAAACAATTAACAAAATATTACTTATTGAAATAATTTCAAACTTAGTAAGGTCAGAATTATCTTTCCACAGTTGTAGTCTTATAGTTTGTAACTTTAGCAACAGATTGCTGATAATATTTTCTTTTTTAAGACATTAGAACAATGAAATGAGGAGACATTTTTTGTTTAAATTTTGAGCTGCAGAGTACTGTCCTTTATTTCCCATTCTACTGGAGTAACATCACAATTTTGATTATATTAGTTGGTTTATTTTAATTTTGTAATGTGTCTTAATCAACCATTTACATATTTTTATCTTACTTTTCATTAACATTTCATTTTCTGTAGCTGCAAATGATAGAGTGTTGCATTTGTGTCGCAATTATTGCAATATTTTTCTTAGCAAAGTTATACTTTACATACTATTAACATTCTTCAAGAAATAGAGATAGCATGATCAGGGCAAACTATGAGAATTTTACTTCTGTCTTTATTTCTACTATCAATCAGTTCTGTGATATCTGGATATTTGCTTCAGGTACTACCATCTTTTGCACTCTGCATGCAAAGCTAAGATTTTATTTAAGTAGAATCTGTTGATTAAGAATTTAGATAGCCAAATTCTATGTTGTGAACTGTTCTAACAATAGCAAAGACTTGCAAAAGACAAAATTGCAAATCTTGGTTAGGGGCCCATTTCCAAACAGATACAAAATTATGTCCTTAGTGAATATGCATATTTAGTTTTTCCTGTTCTCTGATCTATTCAAGCTTAAAATACTAAGCTTGTAAGCCATAATTTAAACTGCATATATTTTTATTAGCATATATATTTTATATGTTTGGGTTTTTTTGGAAAAACAGGAAGCTCTTCTAAGGTTGACACTGGAAAGAATCCTATTTCCTGCGGTCTTGAACCTGGTACCATTAAAGTCTGTCCTTCTGAGGAAGAATGTCTCATAAAAGCAGCCCCAGAAACATTTTTTCAGATGGGTCAGGCCTTCAACTAATATTTATATTACAGCTCATTGCAATTTCATATCTTGCAATTTATATTTTGAGTAGATGAAGACTTAAATTCTCCTTTGATTTCCACAGTAGACAAAACGATAGCACACTGCCAATTAGACAGGTAGGTAGATAGTCATATTGGTAGATAGATAGCAAGTCTCCTATTCTTCCAATTATTTTGCATTCTAAAACCCTTTCTCTAATAACTTTCCTTTATTTAATTTTCTCAAGGGAGTGCTGTGAAAAACTTTAGACTTTTGGGTAATTATCGTATACTGATTATGATACAACAGAGGAGGAAAAATTCACACAAATTAGTAACCATCTTAAACCTTATTTGATTTGTTTTATGCCCTTCTAGTACGAGACACTTCAGACTATTTTAAAAACCTACTATTTCTAAGAAGGTGCCTCCAGGCATAGGTGCTCTTTCAAAAGAGACTCTTGTTCTTTGAAGGGTTACACAAATTCATTCTCTGCCTCTATGGTGTAAGCATCATGCACTCTAATCATGGTATTTGGCCTCATCGTAATTGGTGTGATTAATAAATACTGATGGATCAGCAAACTGTTTGCTTTGTGAAGTTCAGAATTTTGGAGATTAGGCTCAAACTGATGTCTTGTTATTAACATAATCCATTCAACAAAAAAAAAGATGGAGGAGATGACAATTTGGCAACTCTTCAAAATAAGTCATGGCACCTTACTAATCCTTTGAGCTCACGTAGGATTTTTGAATTACTTAGCTAAACTCATTTGATATTAGCAAGGGTATAAGATTAATGCCATAGGAATTTCATTTTGATGTTATCTAGAAGGGGGATTAAGCCCACAAAAGGACTTTGCAGATGCCTAGATTGGCTGGCATGGCTTACTGTCTTCCCTCTCACAGAAACCAGAAAAGTTATTAATTTTTCCAAGTGACCAAGAGATTTTCCAGAACACTTTTCAGTGAGAAATAGAGAATACTGCAAGTGTAAGGACAACTTCTAATTTTAAAAAAATCAATTTTTCTCCCTAGGGAAGGTAAAGTTAACTTTCACTAATGTTTTATCTTGATATCGTTTTGCATCTTGTTTAAATAGTAATAGTCTTAAGGGTTATTAAACATGGAAAATTAGTGAACTTAAACTATCAATATTCTTACTGGTATGCAAAATCTTTGTCAAATGAGGCTTTTTTATAATCTCTTCTTAATTTCTTTTCTTTCCTAAGCATGCAGCCATAAAGGCTATGAAATTAGTAAACTTCAATCATTTTGGTAAGAAGATTTTTAGTAATGTATTAATAGCAAAGACAGGGGATTCATGCTGCATTTTTTTATCCCCCTACGTGAGAGAGGTATTTACAAAAAAGACCTTCAAGGGACTTCCTCACGCCACAGGGAAGTTCTAACAGCTGCTGATGCGTGATGACACCAAATTACACGTTTGTCTGTGAGTTACCACAGGTTTTGGTTTTTACCTTTTTTTGGTTGGAAGTGCCTTTTATTGTCAGACTCCTCTTGTAGCTGTCTTGTAGCCCATACTTCATAAAATGTATGCAGAATTCTAATTTCCTCCTTCATCTCTGTCATCTAGATGTAGGGGTTTTACTGACCTGAATTGTACCTTTTAGCTACTGATCAGGGCTGTTCCAAAAGGATATATGTTGTTTATTGTTAACTTTTATGGAAACAGCCATTCTAGAGTACATATTTTTCTTATGAAATGTAGAACAGTCATCTGTAGAAACACAAATAATGTAATCTAATTTTCAAAGCAGCCATTTGACAGAAATGACCAAATTTTTACTTGAAGTGAGCGATACAGTAATTTCTAACAAATAAAAATCTACTCTGGGATGCTTTAACTGTAGGTAACCTTTTAAATGCTGTGTGTTGTACCTAACAACTTCAATACAAAATATTCAAAATAGCATTAACAATATTCTTTCTTTAAGCATTAACAATATTCTTTCTTCCTTCCTTTCTTCCTTTCTTCCTTTCTTTCTTCCTTCCTTTCTTCCTTCCTTTCTTCCTTCCTTTCTTCCTTTCTGTCCTGCATCATAGCTGACATCAAAAACACCATTTCAGGTGGAACTATATGAATTCTAAAAAAGATTTAACTCTCTCATTTCTCAAATTTAAAAAATTCCAGAAGCAAATTTTCATTAATAAATATAATTCCTGTAAACAAATATTTACAGTAATTTACGTTCCAAATTGGGAATGAAGCAGTATTAAAGGATTATTTATATCAGAACACATGACAATAAAACTCTAACAACACAAAACACTACAATTTCTTAATGGTTTATCTATTGAAAGAATAGAAATGTAGTAAGGATTTTAGACTTCAGATTTTTAACTATGAGACAATTTAACACTATTCATAGAAACGTAAGTCTTTAAAAGAACAATGTATGTTGAGATGACCATCATAAGTATACATCATTATTTGTAGCTGCTCAAAACACTATGGATTCAGTCCTATCAACAGTTACATAAATGTCATACGGAGATTCAAGATGTATGAAAAAAATATGTCACTATTATGTCTGCATAAATAAACTCAAGTCAGAAGATGGAACTTTTGTTATTTGTTTACTTTTGTGCTTTTTGTGTGCTCTTTTTCAACTGTGGTTGAAATTACTCTCCAATTTTGACTTAATTCCAGAAAACACTTCCTTGAAAGTGTATTTTCCACCACAAAGACAAGTTTTCTTAGACTGTTGTTGTTTAGGACAGTCAGTAAATAACTTCCACTTTTAAGCATGTTCTTTCTTGAGATTAACTACTATTTCTCTAATAATACATAGCTATTTTTAAAATGGAAGAACAGTGTCTTTGGATGCTGCCTTTCCCACCAAGTTCCTTTGAAAATTTCCATTTTTATTGCTTTTTCGGTCATTAATACAAGTTACTCAAGCTCAGATTATGAACCTGGATCTTTTAAGATATTTTAAATTCTCCCAGGAGACCTTTTCCTTTCTGTCCTTAGGGGGATACAGATGTCAACTTGTGTTTTACTGCAGTCTCCCTGTCAGTGGCTCAGTAGATCAATGGTACACCTAACAGGCAAAATGCCTCCAGTAATGAGATAATTCTGAATCCAGATAAAGTTTATTGTACTCGCAACATTTGCAGTATGATGCCTGAGTGCCCTGACTACACTTCGGTGAAACAAAGTCAAGTCGTGCAGCCAGCAATATCCACATTTAGTGCCAAAAGTTCCTTCAGTTGCCAAAAACACTAATTTTTGGAAAGAGTACTAATCTTATGCTGTTTTAGTTTGATTTCTCTTCTTCTTAATTGTAGTCAAGTTTGCTGCTTCCAGTCGCAAACTTTCGGATAGACTGATCAATTATGGGAATTAGGTTTGAAGGTAAATTTTTTTGGAAGTTCCCAGATAAGACCAAACAGTATTCTCTTTCTTTCCATGGTATTTACCAGGAGAACACTTGTATTCAGCTGCAAGGAATTCATCTTCCTAGCTGACTGTATTCAAGTTCTTGTTTCCCTGGTGAAATAGGTTGTTCTGCACACTCAACAGGTTCCATGATGCTCAGTTCTGAAAGGTAAATTCAGTAGCTGGAGAAAGAGGAAATAAAAAGAAATGATTTGCAAAGGTAGTACACCTAACACAACATTTTGATGCCTAATGACAACAAAATAGTGAATTGTAATGTAAAAATGCTGAATCTTTTTGAAATTTTGGGGAAAAAAACCCTAATTAATCAGCTGCACAACTGCACCATTCACTGAGTCTTAAGGCAGATGGCAAGTGCAGTTCATACCTCTTGAAGATATTGGTTCAGCCTCTCTGCAGACTCAGGCCAAGATCAAACTGCATTAAATTCACAAATCTGAAACTACCAATGCTGCCAGCAAACCAAGTAACTTATTCTTACTGAGAAGCAGTGAAATGACTTGAAGTGAATGTTGAGATTGCACATGAAAGATTACATTCTCAGGTGGTTTTGATGATTACCAAATTAGAGAACTTAAGAACAAACCTCTGCTACTTCGTCAACATTTTTTGTCATTTTGGCTGGTTGGTTTGTTTAGTTTATTTTTTGTTTTATTTTTTTTTTCTTTCTTTCTTTGTTTTTAATTTGTTTCTTTCCTTGTGGAAGTGGGAATGTTAGTTCTGAGTTGAAGGTTAGAAAGACCTGAAAGATAAGTTAATAAAATAAAGTTTAAACTAAGTTCATAAATATACCCTATTACATCCAGGGGATATTCTGGCTGTAATCCAGAAATTGATGCTCCTGGGTAAGACATCATTTTTGAAAAACCTCTGTTTTTGCAGAACTGAAGGAATTCATGGATTCTTATTTCTCACTTAATCAATCCTTTTCACCTTCTGTTACTTTTCGCTTGCATACTCTGTTTGTAACTGGGTGTGGGGGAAGGTTTGTCATCCTACACACAGTTTTTCATCTTTCCCTTTCCTAATGTGGAAAAGACAGAACAACAACCTTTTGAACCAAGATGATATATCCCTTTATTTTCTTATCTTTTAATTTTTTGCCAAACAGTTCCATTAGGGACAGATTTGTTTCAGAGTCCATATGGTCATATACCATCACCGTGAGCATGTAAAGGACATTGAATTAAATCTTGGCTCCAGTGTATGTGGAACCACTGATTTTGTTCAAGCCAAGACTTCACCCATTATCCTTAGGAATGGTTTATATTTAGAAGTTCCCAGAAAATTTGATGACTTGTGTTCTCAGAAGTCTAGTTGGATTGTGCTGAGCTATTTTTTAATTTTGATCTCCCCATACTCGGATTTTGTTATTGCTTCTTTAACAGAACTTCAAATGAGAACTTTTAGGAGATTGAATAAAATCTAAACAAAATGGTTTCAAGCTGCTAACACCACTCCTATAATCAAACTAAACAGATCCCCTCTATCATATTTTATACTTGCAGATGTACTATGAACGGTATGAGTAGGACATTTAATGTGAAAAGTTTCTCCATTTCCAATAAAATGCGATTTTGAACACGTGTGTGTCCCTTATTGACATAAAGTGCTGTCAGTGAGAATAAACAGTAAAAATGGTAATGTCAAGGCCTCTTGTGTAATGAAGTTTCATAACTTAACTAGGTTTGATGGATAGGTAACAATTATATTCTTAAGTGAAAGGATATACCATAGACAAGTTAGCTGAGATTTTTTTCATATAGATCACAAATTTAACATCTATAGTATGTAGCTATGTGGTCTGAGTAAATACATAAACATTTAATCAGCTCAGTATTCTGTTGCTGCTTAATATGTCTGCATATCTTAAGACTTTCTGCTCTAAAGAGTTTGGGCTGATTTCACTGAGGTAGTGAAAAGGCGGTAAGGAGTTCCACGGCATCAATGACTCTGAAATTTCTTTAACAGCATTATAAATCTGACATGAACAATTTATCAATTTAGCAGTGACTTCAGAGGAAAATTTGCTGTAATGCATTCCTCTGGGTAGTACCTAACTAGTAAATAATCCTCTAGGTCTCTGCAAAATGTAACCCACCTTACTTGCCTTAGATTACATGGCAGATACTGAAATTGTCTTAAACCAGTCAATTGAGAGGAAATTGTCTAATGCTAAATTATTTCTTACCGTGACAAACAGATAGCAGAAACATGAGGGAAAGAAATTATTCTCTTTTTTTCTGGTAGATAAAAGTTCCTTTTGCTTAGATTTCAAAAAGCAACCAGTGCAGCTTGGAAGTTTCCTTTTCTACCCTTTCTTCTTTTTTGTTTTCCTTTTCAGAGCAGAATAAATGTCAGCTGCAGACTTCTTCTCAGGGAACTCAGATCACCATTTAATAAAGCTTTTTCTGAGAGGCTTAAAGATGCATTTCCCAGACAGAGCTTGGGAATTAGAAGACTAATCATGGCACACCAATATTTCACAGAAAGACTTTAAAGTATTTCTGGAAACGCTCCTTCGAAAATACAGCCAGCTTTATTTTGAGAGATCTTTGAGATGTTGCCATGCAGATCCAAAGTGTGGTACTTTAAAAGGAGGTATGATCTTGCATCTTTTCCATATGAAACTTTCAGATAAAGTTTAAGTTTTATAGAAAGTTGATCTGTTTACTTTCTACAATTTTGTTGAGGACCAAGCAGTAAGAAATGGATAGACAAATCTTTATGTTTGTGAATTATGAGCCTGATTAGCTACAGTCTCTACTTTTAAGATATAAACAAAGTCCTTACATTTTGGGAAAATATTGAGGAGTATTGTCTTTTGATTTTACTGGAAAGTAGTATATCTGATTTACACACACTGGTTGTTCAGAAAGACTTGGATCAAACCAAATCCAATATTTTAATAGATTTGATTTTTTTGTATTTTTAAAAATAATATAAATTTTGGACAGACAAAAATGGTCATACAAATAGCACATCTATGCATCTGTAGTCTTCCACTAAGCAGCACAAATCTCCTTTATGGAAGAAGTGTGCAAAGTCTAAAGAAATCCAAAGGATTTCTCCATATATTGGTGGGTTTTAGGAAACAATCAGAGATGACTCTCTAGCACAGACAGTTTTGAATGCCCAATCTCTCTTTTCCAGCCCAGACAAGAAATGTCGAGTTCCCTCAGAGTACTAATTAGGTCTACCTAAGTCATCATTAAGAAGTCTGCAATATAAAGCACTGCAAGTCTCTCTCCCTATTCCTTGCTGTACCTTCTCAACCTCTATATATTTTATATTGATGTTTTTCCACCTGCTACAACCTGTGTAACAAAATCCTCCTTCTCTATCCCTGATTCTGAGCCATTACAAGCAAATTCAATCTCTTAAAGGAAGGACTTCACAGAAAGAACTTAAATGGCAAACTACAATTTTTATGATGACAAGCCATCAATATGTAGACACAGAGTAGGACTACATAGATTTAGAGATGTGTGAGAAGAATTATGCTACAAGAAAGCTTGGGTCTCAATTCCCGTCTTTTTGAAATAATTGGAAAAAAAGTCTAATTACACTGGAAGAAGGCTCATGCCCTTAAACATGTTGCTACAACTCTTCCTAAGACTTCTAAAGCCTATGATACCTTCTCAAATCTTGTCTGTCTACCTCAGGAATGATAAGTGTATATTTTCATAGTGGTTTAATGTATATTTCACTGATTAAAAATGTATTTTGCAAAGCTGTCACTTCTAGGCTGATATATTTATAAGCATTTTCTCCTCCAAAGTTCTGTTTAGATAGCTATAAGGAAAAAAATCTGTCTGCACAACTACAGCACATTGTGTATCTAGGCATAATTTTACTATTGTCACAACCTCAAGACTGTTTACTGAGAGGGTTATTATAAACTTTAAGTTTAAACTTTTGTTTAAAGACTCAAACCTTGACATTAATTTAGGGAATGACTGAAAGTACCTAGGACAGAAAAAGCACCACCACAGGAAGAAAAAAAAAAAGAAATCAAACAACTACTCCACACTTAAAAAAAGGTTTGCCATCTTCTTCTTGCATATTCTTTTTTTTTTTTTTTTCATTCAAAGGAATCCATATTAATCTTTTTTCCTTTCAAGTTGTATTTTAAACTTCCTTAAGAAGACCTACTGATCTTAATACCTCTTTGATAATGCAAAGTAAATAAATTTAAAAAACATAGTTCATTCAGGATCAATAAACAATTGTTAGTCCAAATATGATGTTTTTGTTATTGTTGATTATACACAACGACAGAAGAAGAACCAAAAGCAATTACTTGACTATTGTATATTTTCTTGTCACAGAATTAACTTATTAGTGATTTAATTGCTTTTAAAGAAATGTGATGTTTTCTAAATTTTGCTGGTGAACATGACGTGCTTCTCCACAGATAACACATGGAAACTGACAAAATACTGCACTTCACTTGGAATCTTGATGTAGGTACTATGAACACTTCCAGCTACCCTACAAACCTAGCACCCGGTACGTTCTAGGCTGTATTTCTTTTACTATAATTCCTTTTAAGTGCCTATAAAATCCAGCACAAGGAGACCATGCAACATATTTTTCTTTCTTTGTTTATTAATTTGAAAAACATAGACCTAACTAGTAAGAATTTATGAAAAGGTCATATTATATTGCCAAACAGTTGAGTTTCTGTTGGGCAGTACAAGGTTGTTTCAAGGAAAATGAAACTCATCCAGGGAAAAAAACTAATAACATGTTTTCACAAGTCACTTTTTTTTTTTTTTTAATAGAATTCCACAGATGGAGGACTTACTACAACAGAAATAAATATAGCAAGTTTCTAGCTGCATCCAGGTCTAATGCCATTCACACCAGGGACCTTTTCCATCTCTGATATGCATTGTCTCACATTTTTCAATTATTCTCCAGTTCCCTTTTGCTGTTTTGATAACAGAGGAAAAGTTCCATTTCAAATTGTGAGATATAATCAGCAATTACAAAAATATCCTTCTCTCTGCCATTAAGATAAAGAGCAGAGGAACATGGTCTCAGCACCTTGGTCCACAGTTCAGAGTTTTGAGCTAGTCACTACTGTGAGTTTGAGCTCGTGCAAAATACTTCATTATTATGATCCTCTCCAAACCAGTGATTGAAAGTTTTCAAAAGGTTTAGAGAGATTTTGGTGGAGGGGACAAGATACACTAGAATGAGAACATATCTTACCTACCTTAGAGACTACCTCATTAACAAGGATTCCTAAGGGGATAAAATCTGGTACCTCAATTTCTGTTTCTACCTCCTCTGGAGTCCATCAAACTACACTGGACATTTAAATCCAATAGACTGAGTTTTCTTTCCTCTCTACACAGCTCTCTCATTCTTTTTTTTCTCTATCTTTTGTTTTTTTTTTTTTTTTT
>VXAY01007073.1:242825-274619 GCA_013399855.1 Oxyruncus cristatus
TTTTCTTTTCTTTTCTATTCTTTAATAAACAAAAGTGAAAGCTACCCAATGACTTTTGAACATAATAACACAGTTCTTCTCAATCTTTAATTTTCTGTTGGGCACATTTGCGATCAAGTCAGAGGTGAATTTTGCCACTACTAATGAAAGCAAGCTGAAGCCTATATCTTTTTTCTAAGCTAATTTTCAACATGTCCAAAGTGGTTTTGCAGTTATTTGTTCAACTGTCAATACATTTTTTTCTCTTGTTAAACTGTAGCTTATCTGGACTAGACAAGTATAAAAAAAAAAAAAAACTGGGGCAAAAAATTTTTCATTCTTCTTTAGCATTTTGAATTTTGATAGGTGGTGTAAGATTAAAAAGTAATAAATTTTAAAATTCTTCTCCAAAAAGCAATACTTGGGCAATATTGTGCCGTTCAAGAACAACATGTAGCAAAAAGCTTAGAATATTTCTTGCTGCTTAGAAATATGAAATACATTCTTGCAACTGTCAAACAAATACACCACCTGAGAACACCCCTCGTTGCTCTTCCAAGTCCTCAATATTACCCCTAGTGGTCTAGGAGGCAATCACAATTTTGAAACATGAGTTTAATTCTACTTTCCTTGCTATTATATTGATAGAAGAACAATAAAAACTGTAGTTGGAAACTGAAGCTAACCCCTCTGGTAGATTGAAAATGTTACAGCTCAAAGTTGACCCCACAGAGAAATAAAATATAACCAAGGAAATATTAGAAGTAACATACTTATATTTCTCCACATGTGCAAGAGTTACTCTGACTTTCTGGAGAAAGCAATTAGTTATGCACTGGACCGTTTGTTGGGTTACACTCACTGATAAATACAACCTTCTACCGTATGCATTGTCACCTAAAAAAGTCTACCATGAAATATGGCCTGGCTATTACAGCAGACCAAAGAAAGCTGCTTCTTCTGGCCTTTTTTTGTTGTTGTTTTGGTTTGTTTTGTGTTGGGTTTTGTACATGGTCCATGCTCTATAATTCATCTCATATTCCTCACCAACTTGAAGTTTTTAGTGGTGTAAGACCTAATATTCAGTTTTTGGCAGACCATCCCATTGCCCATCACTGGGGAGTCTGGTTTTGTCCCTTTCCCCCTTCCAACCTAGTTTAAAACTCTGTCAAAAGCCCCACTAGCTCCTGTGCTAGAACTCCTTTTCCCCTATGAGATTTTTGCATCCTGTCAGGTGTCAGCAGACCAGGTGAGTAGATCATCCCATAGTTGAAAACCCCAAAATGTTTCCAATTACTCTAACCTCAGGGTCACTCGTTGACCTGATGGATCTGCCTATTTCTATCAATATTATTTCATGTTACTGGAAGGATGGAGCAAATTCCTACTTGTGCTTCTGATCCCTCTACCAATTGTCCCCGGGGCCTGAGGTTAATATATCTAATGTCAAATCCTATAAAACGTGTAAAAACAAAGCTACTGATACTGAATGTTTATAAGAAAAAAGGAATTTCAGTCCTTTACCTTGACTTTCAGGTATTTCTGATGAACTGAGGAGTTCATACAAGATACTAAGGGAATGAACCTCATTCACATTGCTGAATAGGTTTCATACAAAAGTTTATGAAATTTAACAAACTGTAATTTAAGCTTAGGAATCACATTTAACCAATCACTCGAATAGTTGGTCTTTTATTATTGATCTATTTAATGTTTATTATTTACTATTCATTTGATATTTTAATGTTATTTAATATTCAATATTCTTTATTAATAACTAATACTGACAAACTCATTCTAAGCTAAAAGACTCAAACTGCAATGTAAATTTTGTAAGCCCTTTGTTGTGTGAGGTGGAAACCAAACACACCCATATTGTTTTATGCTGGAATCCATAATGAAGGGTTGATGATATTAAATTTTGACTTCATTGGGCAATAATTATTTTCTCTCTAGTAAGTTGTATCATTTTTCCAACAACCTTAGATGACTCTTGACCTTACCAAGATATTTTCCATACTTCCATTAAAAATATTCATTTTTCATCTTACAGTATTTCTTTTAGGTTCAGCGTGGTCTTACTACTCTCCTTTAGCAGCAGAGGTAGTTTTATCATGTGTACAAGATTTTAAAGCAATTTAAGTATTAAGTGCTACTTGAACACATGGCCCAATGTTTATCTTGTTTTATGCAACATCAGTTTTACATAAAGTATGTTTTCCTTGAGCTATTAATCTTATGAGACAATGCTTATTTTACAATTTTTTTTTCTCCCACATTTTGGTAGTGGGAAACCAGCTTAACATGAATCTACATAATGACTGGCAAACCATTGTTACTTTGCAACTTAGCAAATCATTAGGCTGACATTTTAGGATCAATCCAGGACAAGAGCTTGTCCTCCTGGGTTGTCATTAATGGTGAGGAGTCTGTTGAAAACAAGGGTTATGTTCCCAGCCCAAGTCAAACATATATGAGCTGTGCAGTAGAACTGGTGGGAATCTTTCCTCCCCTGCATTAGTGAATGAGACAAGGTCACAACCTGTCTATTACAATTCTTTTCCAGCAACTGGAATAATTCCCTGTAATTATAAAACAAGAAAATATAAAGAACTGGTCACTATTTATTTCCTGTAGCTGAGTTGCATTTATGTTTGTGTTTCATTTTGTACTTGAAGTAGAAAAGTTTATTAGACTAAATCCTTAATTTTCTAGTCATTGCTAATCAATGCTGCAATGGCAAAACTTTTAAAGCATGGACAGAAAAAAAAAAAGACAATAATATGACACTTCCTTATTCAAAATAACACTAAGACAACCATACAGGTAGTTTTATTCTTGGTGTTGAGTTCTTTAACTCTCAGTAGTGCTCTGTAGGAAGAGATCCAATTTTCAAGACTCTTTAAAAGGCAGGGTTACAAACTTAAGCTGACAATTAATGTCACTTATACCATATTACCACTAAATTTGATAAACAATATTAAAATTATAAAGTCAGCTTTTATTTGAAATACATTTTAGTGTATAATGAAATCAGAATTATATTTTAAAAGGTCCAAACCGTAATCACATCATCTTTAGTAATATGTGTATACAGAGAGCAGCTATCCACTTTCCTAAGTAACCTATATTTAGTTAAACATTTATAAGTTTAGTTGAGCTGTTCTTTAAAAGGCAATGGGGATATTAATCAAAAGATAAAACTAACCAGGATAATTTTTGTTTTGTTGGATTGTTTTTAAACAGCAGTAGTCGTCTAAAGAAAAAATATTTCTTTTCATTCTCTGTTCTTTCTCAAATTTCAAATACCCTTAGATTAATATTTGAAATAGTTCTTTCTCTTTTGCTCATATCTGAATACTGTACAAATACCAGAGACAGCTTTGCTATTTAAATGTGGCCAGTGTTCATTACTCTATACATATAATGATAGTAACAATTAATCATAATATTGAGCATCTTGGGGAGATTCCAAAGGAATTTAAAAAGCTTAATGAAAAATATTCTCATCTTCTGTACATAGGAATTGGAGGCATGGAGAGGAAAAAAATTTTTCCAAAATCTCACAGTAAATCAGCAACAGAGTGATAACTAAAACACAGGTTTCATGACTCATATCTCTTCTTTAACCAGAAGATGACCCTGACCATATGAGAAAGGACTTTGAAACACACATATTTAAAATAAATATTTTCTGCAAGCATAATGCTTTGTTTAAAGTTATGGAATTTAAACAAGTGACAAACAAAATGTTTTCTTTTAGCAGATAGATTCACTGTAAAAAATGGGAATAAAGGTAGGGAAAGAGATGTGATCATTTTTTACAGATTTTCTTCTCAGTAATGATCATTCTAGAGGTGTAAAACAAAAGAGGTCTCCTACCTTTACCCTTTAACTAATAGCTGTGTTAGACTACATGACAAGTTGAGTCAGGTGGATGACTACATTTATGGCAAGATAAATTTATTCAGAAGTAAGATAAGAAATTCTGCAAGAATATATTTGAAAATACAATTGTACTGTTTTTAAAAATACTACATCTGCTCATTGCCTCAGACCTCAAGCAGCAATACATTTATTTCCCCCTTCTCTAGAGACCTATTTGTAAGAAATATGGTGGCAGAAACGTCTCTCAATTTTTCCTCAGAATTGGTCCTTTGGGATACAGAATTAAGTACATGAAATTTTATTGTTGATTTACTTCTAGAATTTCCCACATAGTTTTCCCCTAGAGACCAGATACTGACCCAAACTGAAAACTCCATAAATCTATGATTAAATTTCCTTTTTAAAAAGTATTTTCTCACATGAATATTTGAAAACATTAAGTTACTTGGAAGAGGATGGAACAATTAAGTAAGGTATTTAGTGGCTTGGAACAAACATTGTACAAATGCATCGTGATGCAGTGGGAAAGTTTCATCTGATTTTACTGAGTTTTTAAAAGCATATGGCTAATTTATATTGTCGTACACCAATTTTGGTGCTGCTTTCACCCCTTCTCCTTGTTCCATTTTAGTGCTGTGTATTCTCTTAATACATCTTTGAGCCAGGTCAAAAATCTGCTGAGTAAGAGCCCCCTTTGAAGCAGAGGTTTAGCAAGTCACGGGACATCAGCTGTCAGGAGACAGAAGTTAAATATTTTTCTGAAGTTACACCTGGACCACCATATTAAAATACGTGTCTGCATGTGACTAGAAGCAAGAAAACACCACACAGCACCCATGAGAGATACTCCATCAGAGACATTTACTTTCCTGGGAAACTCTATAAGTTTAATACAGACGAAGTTGACCTGAGCCCTATTTGCCCCATTTTTACCCTGAGGGGATATCTATTCATCATAAAGTTGAGTAGCTTGCTAACCTTGGTCCTAGGCTTCTCAGTTTGGGCCAACAGCTTGAAGAAGTTGTTTAGGGAGAAAGTCCACAAAATTGTTCCTTCCCAGTGGGAGGAAAAGATGGAGAATCAGTCATGCCATTGCAGTGACATGGTTATGCAGGCCTTGATTACTCAGATAATATATTGTTAGCTGATAACCTGACAGCCTGATACTGATGATGTAGTGAAAGCACTGTGCTCTCATCAAACTATTTGTATGAGAAATTTTATTTTTCACATGAAAATTATGCTAAAACACAAAAATATTAGCATTGCCAGTAGTGAGACATTCTCTTGCCAAGACAAAAGGCCAAAATGGAAATTATGTGACAATCCAACACTTTCTCATAGTGAAATGTGGCATCATTGTAGAATACCATAATGACCCTTGAAACATTAGATATTTTTGCACTAATTTGACTGGTATACTTTTTTCTATATACAGTGCAGCTTCATTTCACTCCAACACTTGTGTCTCATGTAAATAGACTACACCTCTATTAACAAATTGCAGCAGTTCAAGGAAAGCCATGCTACATTCTTTATGCATTTATTTACAGTATGTAAACCACAATTATCATTCGGCTTAGTTGACCTTGGTATCTGTAGGGTCATTCTAAAATGACCCTCTTCTTACCTGTCCTCTAGAGGCTGATGGAACCTCCTTTTGTTTTTTCTTTTTTCATGCCTGGGGCACTTGCTGCTGCTTAATATTAACATTGCTTACCTGCTGTGAAAATTTTAAGCAAAAATGTTTAAAAAGTAAGATTCTCATTTTCAGTGTTATGCAAATGATACCAAAGTCAAACCTTGGATAATCTCAGCTTAAGTTCCAAGTCTCCCCTTTTCTGGGTGATTCATTAGTGGAATCACAGAGGACGTGAGTTCTCCCTCTTCCCAGGCGACCACCCACCTTTGTCCATATGGAGAAAGTAGATTCTTTTTATAGCTAGAGCAATATAAACTTGACATTGTCACACTCAAAAGGAAGAGCTGATATCTAGTAACTACAATTTTTGACTAATCAGGAAGATGAATTTGTATTATGAGTCATGTCTCAGACAGCCCTCTGACTGTAAAAATGTCTCAAATAATGTAATTTTTTTAAACCAGTGACAAGCTTGCAGTGTTTTGTCAAGATGCTCAGTTTATCCAGCTAAAATGGCAGTCATCTCACAAAATCCATTAGAAGAGCAAATAAGAGTCTAAGAGGAACAGGGGATTGCCAAGGTGGAGTGCAACCAGGAGCTGTATTGTTTTGTAAATAATTAAGTCTACAACTGGAACAGAATGAATTAAAATCTTTTTGATATGACTCCTTCAATATCAGTGGAGTTACACCTGTAACAACATTATATGAAGAAAGTAGTTTGCCTTGTGTTTACACAAGTTGTATACATTTCCTTAACTGCATCTGAATTAAAATAATTGAGTTTTCAATGAAATAACCAAGTAGATTTTCAGTCAATGTGATCTTGCAGCATAACCACTTAGAAATTTGTGAGGCCCTTTTAAACTGTTAAACTTACTGAAAAACAACATTAACCATTTTGATTTTTGCATAGCTATTCCTGTATAGAGGAAAGGTGTTGCTACCTACATAATTTTTCAGGGATCCTTTCACAGATCCTATCACTGCTCATAGATTTTTTTCCTCATGGAAAAAGGATCTCAAAGATATCCAAAATCAGAAGTGATTTGCAGTCACAGTACCCTCTAAGGTCATGTTTTATGAGAAAAATCCTAGTAGAACAAAGTATAACATTATTTTCCCTGAACAAGTAGTCTAAAAGAAGTTGAGTTGCTTGCTGAGAAGAATGGTAGTCATGCCACAGTTACTGAAAAACTTGTCTTCACTCTGCTGCCCAGTAAATCAAGCAGTGGTGAGCAATCTAAAGAGGAAAACAAACAGTTTGTGCATGCACACTGAAAGTGCAGTGTAAGCAGCAAGCTGGTAATTCTAGTGTCATTAATCTTTTTCTGCAGGGCTCCCTGTCACAATCTCTGTGTTGGTGACACATACTCAAGTCTGCATTGAGAATGAAGAACCACTTTGCATTGTTTTGAAATCTGTCTAGCTTTGTGGTTGTAAAAATTCTCTTTTCTATGCTAGAGAAATCAAAACAACTTGATGACAATAGATCATGTATTTAACTAGCAGAATGTTTTTCACCCCTCTACCAACACAAGTATTGTAGTTCCCTTTTTTGTCTACCTCAAAAAATAGGACTTTATACAAACTTGCATTAAAGTTTGGCAAGTCTACAAGTAAGGCTTTATGAAAACAAAGGTACATCTGTTTTATTTCCATTTACTTTATGCATACTCTGGTGTATACCCTTTGAGTCCTAAGCCTTTGTTTCTAGTTGCTACTACCTAAAAGCAGCAGCAACCAGAAACAAAATACAAATTGAAATAAATACAAATTTAACTGCTTAATATCTAACCTTTTATTAGCTAAATGGTATGCAAATTATGTGATTATACATTAATTACAAAATGTAGCCTTTTACTCAACTCTCCATCAGGCTGTTCCATTCTCTCTGAGCATGGCCCATTTTGCTCTCCCCAGTAGAAGGGTAATGTAAATATCATAGCAAAAAACACCAGTGCAAAATGTGTTAAAATCATAGAATGATATTAACTGATGGATTATGTGTAGACTACTAAATTTCTTCCTTTGTAATGTGCTGTCACAGCTCACATCATTCAAAAATAATTAATTGCAGAAAATTATTGGAACAGATGAACCATAGGATAGAAATTATATTTTGTTTATTGTTGGATAGGTAACATGAGCATCACTGAGTGTTGAAGAAGAAACCATTATTATTGTTCTTACATACTAAAAAATGTATATTAAAATATTTAAAACAAAGTAGCCAGACTTGAGAAAAATGAAAACTAATCATACCCTGGTAAACTAAGCCCATTCAATCATTGAAGAAGGTAGAGGGGCCTTTGCTTTCTCAAGAGATATATTCCAGTTTCATTGTGAAAAAGAACTAATTTAAGAATAGTGTCAAGTCTGTCCATTTCTGCAAAAACAAGTTGTCCTGGAAACTGTACTATGTGTTGGTACTGGGTAAGTCCAAAACTTCTGAGGGTATGGAGAGTCAACACATCTCTCCTCAACCTATCACCAGAGACACCACTGCATCACCAGTACAATGAATGAGTGAAATTAAGTTAATGAAAGGTATTCTAAAAATAAAACTATGTTCCGGAGAACATTAACAGGATCAACAAAAAAACCTATAGCCTCCCTTTTTTTGGCTAACTGATTCTTCTCTGTATTTGAATTTATACCACAAAAGGTTTCTTTATAAATATATATTGGTTATATATTGGTTATATATAAATTATTGGTTTCTTCATATTGGTTATATATTGGTTATATATAAATTATTGGTTTCTTCATGACAAAAAAGCCTTTGAACCTTCAAAAACATAATCAGTAATTCTGGTGGAGGCTATGCTGTCTTTTTTATTTTTAATTAATGTACCTTAAATTAGTAGAAATGCAATCAAGAAAGAGAATATGGTTGGAATACAATAAAGCAGTTAACCANTTCTTCATATTGGTTATATATTGGTTATATATAAATTATTGGTTTCTTCAAGACAAAAAAGCCATAGCCTTTGAACCTTCAAAAACATAATCAGTAATTCTGGTGGAGGCTATGCTGTCTTTTTTATTTTTAATTAATGTACCTTAAATTAGTAGAAATGCAATCAAGAAAGAGAATATGGTTGGAATACAATAAAGCAGTTAACCAAGCAGCACAGAGAAGGCTGTCAAGAAATATCAAGTTAAAATCTCAGTTTGCCTGCATTACCAACCTATCTAAATATTTCCCACCAAAATAGCCAAAACACATTATTTTTTAAAAACTTTTATTTTGTTTAAAAATAATGAAATAGTAATGCAGTAACAATGGAGGTAAACATGTCAAAAAATTCAATCTATCGTCATATAATTCAAATCAGATATGTGTCAACTTCCTGAATTTTTATTTTCATTAAAATAATGTAAATATGAACTATATGAAAATACGCAGACATATGCTAGCAAAATTCTTCTTTGGTCTATATGGAAATATGACACATCAGAGAAATGCAAAACAGGAAGTAGGTCTTAATTAAAAATATCAAGATTTCAAAGACTTAAATAATGACAGCTCTCTTTGCTAATTCTCATGAAAACTTAAAAAAAACCATAGTTAATGGGAACAGGCTAGACCTAGTCTGAAGCAAAACTCCCAGCATAGGGGACATCTTACACAGTTCAGAATGCTGAATCACAAACAGGCCACCACAGAAGCCAAAGATGAATTTTTTATTTTTCTTTCCTGCCACTGTAGCTAACACTGAAATTTAAAATTAAAAGATATTCCTTTTATTGAACTGTAATTAAAAAGTGATTGTTGTGTACTGCAGTCTTCATTGCCTTAACATGGTAAAAGAGGGAGAATAAAAAGAACTGAGTAGACCACATGGCATAAAATATATTGTTACGGAATTAGGGCGTATATCTTTAGTTAGATGCAAGATAGTATTTCAAAATGTCATTCTTTAACAAAAAAATGTTGAAATAGCTGCAGTTAGAGAAATTCTTCAACGAAGGTAAGTTATAAGGGTTCATTGTGTTTTATGACACCTTTTTGTAGAACATAATTCCAAAGAATGAAGAAAAGTTTCCTTTATTATTGCATTACATTTTTCCCTCTAAAGCAATCTTATGGTACGAAAGAATGTTAAATTAATGTCTTGGTTTGTAGGCTGTATCACACTATTGGTGGAGCTTGGTACCAAAGCCAAAGTGCGTGATGAAAAACAATGCAGTCAAAGAGCTATGTGTGTTTTGACTACGTACTTGTCTTGTAGCCAGATGTACAGTCTGTTCACATATTCGTGTATGCTTTGGTCCTCTTCTAATGTATGCAGACTGCTGGGTGTGGAGGTAAAGCTGGTTCCCTGCTAAACCCCTGTACAATTACAATATGTCCTCAACCACAACACATACTCAGAAATTTCTATTCCCTTGGAACATGAAAAAGATGACGCATTTGTTGTCCTGACACCTTTATCCTTCATACAAATTCCATAGACTAATTTTTATTTTACTTTGTGTTCAGACTCTCCATAATGAGGCTGAATCACTGCATTTTGTGGGTAGTTCAAGTTTATGGTTCAAACTCTTAGCTGTACTGGTGATGGAGCCTGCATCTAAATTAACAAGAACTATGGACCAACATCTGGAAAGGAAAGGGTACTAGCCGAAGACCTAGCATGAGTGCAGTCTGAACCCATAGACTAGATCAGGATCCTAAAAGATGAATCCAATTTATGTAGTCCATAAAGTGAATCAAAGTATGGATAGTGGAAATTTGTTTCAAAAGTGCACTTCTGATCTGAAATGCTACATTAAATGTTCATATTTCAACATATCTGTATGTGAAATTGGACTAAAAATTGGAAAATGGCAAATTATGTAATTCAAAATCAGAAAAAATATTCCAGTTAAAACATATATTTGAGTGCAGCCAGGCAATTCAACATCTCATAGGTATTACAACTGTGATTCCACATTACTCCACCCTGTATATTCAGTCTGTGGATTATATTTATTGACAGTATATGGACTTTATTTTCTGTGTAGTCTGTACTTTTCATAAGACAGATACTACATTGATTAAATTAACCCATTCAATATGGCAGCTTCCACAGCTGATAAAGCAGTCAGTAATAAATCAAGTCCAACAGTGCGTATCATGTTGACAAATCAAACAAAATTTTAAATTCTGGATGATCCAATATAAAATGTTACTTCTTGGCTTTTTTTTTTTTTAATATTCTGACAGTGTCTTTTTACTTGGAAAACATAAGCTTTCATAAAATGCATTTAAAAGTATTTGTAAGAGCACACTGCTATGTCTGTGTTTTGAATCGAACTTGATTTGTTCCTTACTGATAATGAACATAGTTTTGCCATTTTAAGGTGATAAACAGGGAAAACTGCTTACATCTTCTTTCTTGAATAGGCAATAAGCGCAGTCAATAGGACTGGGAAAGTAACATAAATAGTTGCTAGTTATGATCAGCCTACATACCCATTACAGAAACCAAATCTCTAGGAACAATGAATGTTGCAAGGTCAGTCTTCCAGAGTGAATGATAGTGCAGTTTGGAAAGATGTTAAGTTTAAAATGGAGTTAGGGATACTGGAAGATGGAAAGCTCAAGGCAAATCTCTCAGTGTAATGTGGCAATGAAAAGAGTAACTGCTGTTCCTAGACTGCATTACACAAAAATACTAACTCTAAATCAGCCAGAAAGCAGATTAGAAAATAGGACTCCCACATCTCAAATGAGTTTTCTGACTACATACTATTCTAAAACAAGCCTCCTTGAATCTTTGTTATTGGAATTAAATTCTGAGATAGAGTACCAATGATTGAAACCTTCAAGGCTGTCGGACACTGAAAGGGAGTTTATCTGTATTTCCACACTACTGCAATAAATGTTTAAATATTCATAAACTGTAGGATAGTGTCAACAGAGAAAACATAGAACATCTCTTACATGCTCAGACTGTGTACCTCCTAACTTCTGATAAGTGGGAGCTGTGGTTTCATGTTTCCTCGGGCAAAAGTGACACTGCAGCTAGCTGATAACTTTTTCCTGACACACAACTAAAAATAGGATGTAAAATCCTGTACTGTCAATTTAATGCGTAATAAGGATGATTATTATTTTGCTTAAAATCTTTAGCATGTTCAAATTGTGTAGGTAAATTGTTCTCAGACAATCAAATTATTTTTTCCCAGTAAATTCAAAATATTTTTATTACCTCTACTTGGAAAGCGTTGTTGTCATTTAGCACAAGTGAGACCACCACAGGAAATTCTCTCGAGATATTACATGACAGCTCCAAGAGTAATCATTGTCCTTGGAAGACACATTTTGTGAGAAACTAAGAGAAGCTCCATCTACTTACATCAGCAAAGATTATAACCTAGATTCAGGATTTTTACGCAATACATAGACAGTGATGAGACAGAGTGTTGTTAACAGAATTCAATGACTGAAAGAGAATTAAGAAAAATAAAAATGGAAATTACTGGAAATGTAAAAAAATCAACGTATTTTTGCCATTCAGTGTTGTAATAACTTTGAAAGGAATATGACTCATACCCTATCATCTGGCGATGTTGATTCAAAATTTTTCTATTTTAGTGACAATTTAGTGAACTTGATATCAGCATTGCGTGGTAAAACTTTATGCCCAGTACTACACAGGAAGTCAGCTTGACAAAAGAAGGTCTTCCTGGCCTGAAAACCTGAAATCTAAACCTACTTCAAATTAGCAAGGCAGTAATATTCAGGTAAGGCAGGATGATTTGATTCTTATTTAGTTGAAAGTTTTTCAGTGTTATGATATTTCTTTTTCTGTTTTGGTAAATCAGGGTAATGTATCCTCCCTGCCCTGTGTGTAATGATCATGATTGCTAGTAGTATTTGGGACCTACACCAGAAATGGCTATGTTACCAATAATGTGAAAAATAATGAAAGACATTCTCTGCCCTAGAAGACTGAGCATCTGTGAGGTTTGTAGTTTTGAATGAGTTGCAATTCATTCCACTTACAGTCAACTTCATAAATTAAATTTAAGAAAGCATTTGTCTACCCACCTGTGTGATTAAACAGTGAAACAAAACAGTTTGCATGCCTTCAATCCTTGATCCCTCAGAGACGACTTTTAATTATATGTTTTCTGATAATTCTAAATAGCTACAAACTGAAGGCTCTTTAAGTATCATTCATGGGGTTCATATTGATAAATGTCCTTTGGAAAAATTGAAGTTGATTTATCACCTGCTAAACACTGAAGAATCTATTATTTATTGAAAAAAAAAAAAGAAGAAGTCTTCATTTAAGGATTAAGATGAGCTATATCCCATCTATTTTATTTGCTGGAGTAGACCTATGCAATGCATGCAACATGTTTTCTTAACACAAAGATTTTTAACCCACAAGGTAACTGCTGCTGAAAAGTATTAAGCTTATGAGTGCAAAAAAAAGTGTATTTTTTGCATTGTTTGATCGCAGTTGAGAAGGCTGAAGGTCTACATGTCTGGCCATAATTTTGAGGTGTGAATATATGACGCAGACTACCCTTTCATTTTAAAACATAGGAACATGTGGGATTTTTGTTCATTTTTCAGCCCAAACTGCATGTTCTCTAGAAGCCCTAAGTTTCTTCTTTTCCTAATAACATATCTATCCTCTGGGAACAATTTCAATTGCTGATTTATTTCCATCAGTCATGAATATTTTTGATAACTGTAAATGTTGACTCACAGCTGATGGAATCTCCAGCTCAGCTAAATTGTATCCTATGCTATTTACTTATTAATCTTTCTCTTTCAATTATTAATGATCTTACAATTGCACCAAGCAAAACAATTTAAAAAGTGATGGAAGCTCTACTATCAAGAATATGAAAAATAGTTGGACCAGTGAAAGAAAACATCTCAGCAGGACAGTGTGATTACCGATGAACATTAATTTTTGTCAATTAAAATCAAATCAAGTTGTAGCTATGCCAACAACTACCACCAATATACTAAGGCAGAAGAAAAGAAGCAAATACTGTAGAACTCGGAAAACTGTTTTATTTGATGTGAACATATCTAATGGACTATTAGAATCTTTTTTAAAAATTACAACGTGGTTTTGACCTGATGAGACCACACTTCTCAATGCTTCAGATTGAATGCTGTTAATTAATTAACTTCAGTGAGTCAGTTGCACAGTAAATGAATACAGATTAGACATTTAAAAGGTATTCTTTAAGAATTCATTGTACAATGCAAAGTACATCGAAAGTTAGTGGAATGTCATACAGAATTTGAATAGAGATAAAATGAAGAGGTTTTTATATAGGTAAATGACTTTTTCAGTCTACAGAATTTATTAGGATATTCTTTCTCTGTGACAATTTTTAAACATCCCTTCAGACTTTTAATTGTAACTTTTTAAATTATAATTATAAACGGGATATTTGTGTCTATATAAATGCATTTTAATAAGGTTTTTACTATTATATACTACAGTCAAATGATGTTAAATAAATATCTAACAATTCATAGCATAACATTGCCCCATTTATATGAGACAATAATCTCATTTCTGTTTGATGAGCCAAACTACAGGAAACAATTGAATCTAAGACTTTTCCAACACCTGCATGTCAAAGTCATCAAAGTAGCCGACTATTCTCAGGCAAATTTTACTTTTACACATGTTCTTTTTCAAAGTGTTTGCCCATGCAAAGAAATCTTTGGGCCTGCATGGACTGGTTGTGCCATGGCTAAGATGACATGAGCATGCAAAGAATGTCAAGAAAAATAAAAGAAATCTCAGACCAGTCACATAACAGATTCCAGAAACAGCCTTTTTGATACTTGGTGCTTTATTTGATTGACATACTAATATTTGCATTAAAAAAAAAAAAAAAAAGTGAGCATAAATCATTATCAGTATTTTTTAATCCTTGAAACCTTTGTAGATGTATAACATTTTGCCTCATCCTACATCATAGACTGCCATTTTTTCAAGGTTTTTTAATAAAAAATATTTATATATCTGTATTAAACCAACAGTGGCTAAGTAGCTTAAACGTTTTGATAGAAGAAGATATAAAATACGCTCTTTCCATTCCCTCCTTTACAAAGTCTTTTAAAGCAAACTTGAACTACTTCAAAAAAATGAGTTTAATGTCGCAGTTACACTTTTCAGATCTAGAAACACATTCCACTGAAAAATGTATGTTTGCAAAGGAAAGAACAAGCTCTGGGGTGCTTTAAACAGGGAGCTTTTTAATATAGATACACAAGTTGTCTCTTTTTGACATATTTTAAAAGAAACTGGATCCAAATGCTAACAAAAGAGTGCTTTGATGAGAGGCTGAGGGAGCTGGAATTATTTAGCCGGGAGAAGAGGAGGCTCAGGGGAGACCTCATCACTCTCTACAATGACCTGAAAGGAGGTTGTAGCCAGGTGGGGGTTGGTCTCTTCTCCCAGGCAATCAGCAGTAGGACAAGAGGGCATGGTCTTAAGCTGTGCCAGGGGAGGTTTAGGTTGAATATTAGGAAAAAAAATTTTATGGAGAGAGTAATCAGGCATTGGAATGGGCTGCCCAGGGAGGTGGTGGATTCTCCATTCCTGGAGGTTTTTAAGATGAGACTGGATGTGGCACTTAGTGCCATGGTCTAGTAACCGCGGTGGTGTTAGATCAAGGGTTGGACTTGATGATTTTGGAGGTCTTTTCTAACCTGGTCGATTCTATGATTCTATGGTTTATTAAGTGAGAGTACGGGACAACCTCAAGACTGAGTTCTTCTGCAGGAAAGTCACTGCAAGATACCGTATGATGATGACAGGGTTTAAATGTATTCTAATCACATAAACTATCTTTCTAGTGAATAAAGAGACAACAATAGTTTTGGCTGGTGCTATGTTGTCTTTACTGGACATTGTACCCTTATTGCTGATGAACTGAATAAGTCCATGGGTTCTGAGACTCTGCAGATCTAGCTATGATAGGCTGAATTTGTGTACCCTGTGCAGGCTTGTCACAGATATCAGTCATTTGAACAAAAGGTTAGTAGGGAAAACTGATAGACAAAAGTAGGCTGTGTTGACAGTATAAACTACAGTTTACATCAGAAAAAAATCTGACACTTGAGACACTTAAAGGATTCTGGTAGGTCCAAAGATAGATAACAGGCATGATGTCCTCAAGTGCCATCTCCACACATTACTAGGATGAGGCAGGTAGATGTCTAAGTATTCTTATTTTACAGTGAGTTACTAATATAAGAATTTTTCAACCAAATGTAGATGCCTGCAACATATATTCACAGGAAACAACTGTGCATCACGCTGTTATTTAGTTGATTACATTTATATGTTAGCTGTGCACAGATGAGCACTGTTCTATTAAATTTAGTGCAAAAGAGTCTCGATTACTTTTTTCATCCACAGCAGTAACAAGAAAATCACAAACAGAAAGTATTTCCTCTACTGAATGAAAAGCAATTATTCCTACCTTTAGGAGACTATTCATGAATATGCCTATACCTACGCAGATTCTGGGTAACATTTTTAAAATAGAGAAACAAGCCCCCTAAAGTATATATGTTTCCTGAAATTTACAAATTTATTCTTTAATGTGAGCTTTTAAAGCCCTGTTAAAAAACGTGGTTAAGAGAAAAATTTAATAGAGTGGAAAAAAATGGAAGAGGTAATCACAAGTGGACTGCTGAAACAGAAGCGGTCTGGTGAAGTTGATCACCCTTCCAGGATTTCATTATTAGCAGAATAATTCTTATAGTGGTTGTTGTGGCTATAAGGAATCCAAATTATATCCCTGCCCTTCATGTTTCCACCATGAAAGACAACCCTGAAACCCATGACAGGATACACATGAATAGAAGCGCAGGGACTTAATACAATCTTTCCCAAATTACCTCCAGTGCTGTCTTTCATATGTTAGGATAAGTTTTTTCTTGATTTGTCATCAACTAGATGGCTTGTAATCTGGTAAGAAAAAGAGGGGCCATTAACAGTAAATGAGGTCAGCTGTGTTTACCCGAGTCTTGAAAAACTCCAAAACCAGAGATTATCCAGCCTAGGCGGTCAACTTCTTATATTGTTGAACCTCCTCCCCCACAACCTCCTAGGACTTCTCTAATGTTCAGTTTGAACCTTCCAAGCTTTTGTATCTGTTGCCCCTTGATATATTGTTTCCCACTCATGAAAAAGAGTTTTCCGACATTTCCTGTTTTTTTTTTCTTGTTTTGCTTAATTTTGGTTTTGAAAAAGCCAAACATTAAGTTTTCTGTGTGTTACAAAATGGCTTATTCCTATATTTTGATTACATGGTAGTTCTTGCCCGTGCAAAATGTTACATCTCTGTACTTTGAAACATGTATAATGACCAGGACAAAAGAACAAAATCTGTACTAATGTACTACATGAGATCTATTCCTCAACCCTGGACCAAATAGCCAAGTCTGGCTACCTCTATAATATTAAACTTTCTTAATGTTAAATACCAGTTGTCACCAAATATGTGGCATGCTGGGAACGATTCCTAGCCTGTGATCTGTCTGGACCATGCTTAAGCAGAGCTTGAAAACTGAGAATGTTGCTTAGATTGACACCACTAAAATTGTGTTCTCTGAGGCAGAAAAAAAAAAAAAAAGCAGCAGACTTACCCTAAAATTGATTTTTGAAGGTCTGTTTAATGTTGGTTTATTCATAAAGATACAGGCAAAGCAGTTTCTTTCAGAAATTTTTTTTACTTATGCCATCCAGAAAGAGAGAATGGAAGATAAGTGTTCTGCTTGTGAATTAATGTTGTAAACACTGACTGTCAAGGTCTGCTTGTGAGATCAAGCATTTCAGAGGAAGAAGCTCGATTCTCAGGTTAGGAATCAGACATTCTTAGTTTTTCTTTTTTGTTATTGACTTTGAAGAAGTCACTTCAAGACTCTACACTTCAGTGTCCCCACAGGTAAAATGTGTTTTTTTTTATTTCGAGCCCTATGCAACTCTCACAGCACTAACTGATAAAACCCTTCACCAGTAGGGACACTAAAGATGTTGTACACTAAAAATTTGCATGATGCTACCAGCCAGCTCCAGAAATTCTTTTTTTCTTTAACAGTTTTATTTTTATCATTACATAAATAAACAACAATGATAACATTCCAAAAACATTTGCAATTACTATGGGTGACTTTTCAACAAGATTTTTTAGTGTAAGCTCTCAGTCCCTAAGGAACAGAAAAAGCCCAGCTTTAGAAAAGACAAAATATGTGGGCCATACAAGGACAACATCAGAAGAAACTTAAATCCTTCTCAGGAGAACAGAGTAACAATAGAAAACTCGCAAGCATGTAAGAAAAAAGGATAAAATATTACTTTCAAACATATAGAAGTTGAGCAAGTGGGAAAAAGATTCTCTCATTGCACTGACAAGGACCTTACCAAAGAATTTCAAGAAACCAGAGCCTGAAAACTATCTTCAGTGGGTCTCTTTTCTCCCTTTCTTACTGATGTGTAGCACCAAAAGAAAACCAAACCAGGGTATTCCTTATTAATTTTATGAAATGTGCATGCAGGGGAAGATTGCCAAAAAGTTTTCTTATTTTAGTGGCTTTTATGACTAGCTCCAAAATTGTGTTTAAAACTAGAGATCTCTCCAGGATACAGTTTTTCCTGAGGAGCACTTATAGGATGCTTTCAGTTTCTGAAGATGAACTTGAGTAATGTACATTAGCCAAATAATTTATATCTTGAAGAACAAGGCATCTGATCCTGCACCTGAATTTTACACTGGATTTTGCAGTTTCCACTTTGTGTGCTGTTCATTTTGCTGGTAGCTGAATATAATTCCTCCCTCCCCAAAGTCTATGGTAAACCTGACTCAGGGCTGGTAGGGCCCTGCCAAAGGCAAGGCATTATTAGAAAGCAGTAATTTCTGAAGATCATAAAAGACATGAAAACAATGTGCATGTTAAGGAAATTAAACCCATGAAATTTAAAATAAATAGCTGTGTGGATAAAATAATTTAAAATGTGAATATTAAGATAGGAAGAAAATAATCTCATAAATTAAAACATACTGGAGAGCAGACACTAAAAGCAAACAAAGAACAAACAATATTAATTATATAAGATATGAAGAAAAAGAAGGCTAACGTAATAGAATTAGCTGATAAAACTACAGAAACCCTAAAAAATAGAAAATTGAAAGCTAATAAAATAGTCTAAAACTTTACTTTAAAGGTAAGAAATATTCTATGCTTTGACATAATGGCATTGTCAAGACTATTTGTTTCATTTACTGAGCAGAAACAGATATAAAAAGCAGACAATGGCAGAAACTAAATAGAAAAAGCTATAATAGTTTCATAACTGGTAATACTAAACTAGAAAGAATTATTGCAAGTGCTACCATACAGCTGGTAAGTGTGAAGAACTGCCATTTCTTCCAATGATGAGTACAGAAAGAAGACAAAGTAAATCTTGCAGTCAAGTCTTATATTTAACGGGATAACAGGCAAACCGAATAAACACATGATTTTGCTTATAAAACGAAGGATGAACATGAAAGCAAACATATTTTCTATGTTGTCAACATGGACATTGAAATCATATAAGATTAATAGTCTCAGAGATTCTAGAGCCAACTGAGAGACAAAATCCATAAATTCATTAAAGAACCTGTGTTAGCTCTTGAAAGGCTATAAATTCATTGTGAAACTTACATAAGTAATAAGTGGGAAAAAAAAGGTAAAAGACACACAAAGCTGGTAGTGCATTCATTCTTGAGAAAAAATGGGAGGATCTTTAGTACCACATCTACTTAACTCTTTTGTAAGTTGGGTGCACTATGTGTCAAGTCCAATGCAGCTAAACTTGATGTTGGCTTATGAGGTAGGCTTTAGATTCTGCCAAGTATTAAAGCATAGTAGAATAATGAACCTAGTCTGACTTTTTTTTAAAAAAGCAGTTAAGATAGTGTAATTTAAATATCTGCTTAAACATGTTATAGTATACAGGTGCATTTTAAGTCAAAACCTAGCAGAAGAGGCAAATAAAAGTGTAGAGTTGTTAGAGTTTGTGTGACTACTTCAGAATGTTCTGGTTATAACTGTCTGCTCTGAGGTTGGACATGGAGGAAGACTTAAGTTTGAATTTTCTTGGGGGCCTGATAGTATTTTAACTCCCTTATTAATTACAGACCTTCTAGCTCTGGTACTACCAGACTTACTGCCATTAATTATAGACCTTCTAGTTCTGGTACTGCTATGTCATTCTAATCTGTAAAATAATCCCTCTTCTGAGGTTGGAAATATTTCTTTTGAATGATTCTGCCTGGAAATGGAATGTTGAGTGTCATTCAAACAGGCACTAGAACAGTTATTCAGAGATCTGTTTTTTTCATGTGCACAGAAAAGGAAAACTACTTCTGCTCTTGACCAAGCATTGAATCATATTGTGGCAGCATCATTTGTATTTGACAAAACAGTTTAAGCACCTCATCTTGAATACTTATTTACCAAAAGAAATTGTAGCATAAGCCATTCAGGTGAAGACTAAATGTCTAGAACATCAAGATAGTGTCATAGGCAGATAAAATATGTTAATTAAGTTGAACAATACTTGGGTCAGTAGAATTAGTGATTTCCTGCTTATATATGATGTGGTCTTTAAAACATACTGTGTTTGAAAAAAAAAAATCCAATTTTGGATTACTCATTTACAACACATTATCCAATAATGAAGTGTGGCAGCAGCTAATAAGTAACATCCAAACCTCATAATACAACTTTTTTATCTGGCAACTACCCAAACAAATATAAATATCAGGTGAATAAAGGCACAGTTTACTCAGGTTGAGTCTTTAATTGATATTGGAGTGCAGATTTGCCAGTAGCTAGAGGGTTGTTACTGAAAGCCTTTCAATGGCAGATCCTTTGCATAGGTACATGGGATGAGTAAGGATGTAGGTGTTATGTAGGTAAATAGATGGGAGTACATCCTACACACCCAAACATCTCCAATGTGTAACTGGTTCCACAAATAAATACTTAAAAAATATACAAATAGATGTGTGTTGTAATTCATACTTAATGAAGGGAGTTAATTCATTTAATTAGGTATAAAGCTATGCTGAATTTTGTTTCTATCTGAAAAAAACACCAAAAAAACCACAGGACCAAACAGCAAAAACTCTAGACACTGATCTTAAGGAAAAAAGTGGTAACATGCTGCCATTATGCAACATATTACCTAGTCATCCTTTTCGTATAGGTTGTTTTTTGAAAAGTATCAGGAATGTTTTGTGTTACATCAACTTTTATATTTTAATTAGCTAGTGACAGCAAGGTAGGCAATGTTTAAGAAACAAATTGTGCTTTCTAACTACATCATTTCACAGAGTCACTCTTGTTTTTTCTTCTAAGAGTGCATGTTAAGAAATCAACACAATTAGCAAAAGAAGAAAAAGTCTCTTTATGTAGTGAAATGCTACTAATAGGGTAAACCATGTTGTACTGGGGACCATCCAACCTCAGTAATACCAGTACTTGAGGATGAAAAATCAATTAGTTTGAGTTGTTTCAGATTTCAGGCTTTTAAAGAGCTCTGTGCTTGCATGTCTAGTAATTTAAAGACATTGCCAACAGCACTCTGAAAGGCAGTGCTCACTCTATAATCACGATTTCAGTGAGCGAACAAAACTACAACAACAACAAAAAAACACTGTGCTATAAAGAAAAGGAAAGCAAAAAAAAAGATAAAAGAAAATTATGTGAAAAATATTTTCAGCCAGGAACTTTAATATTAAAGATCATTACATGAAGTTTCTGGGGAAATATCAACCCTGGATATTTTTACAACATCTTTACAGATTCTTCTATAATTTTTTCTTTTCTTTTCTTTTTTTTTTCTTTTTTTTTTGGTGAAAAAGATAATTCAAACAACTTACTGAAAGCAAATATTTAACTTCTTGTGCCCTAGAGGTTGGAAAACTTGGTGTGATAGAAACAGTAGACTGTTTTCTTTTTGCTTTTTTAACTCAACTTGGTGTCTTACAGAAAAAAAAAAAAAAAGGAAAATTTGAATTTCCCATTTCTTCTTCACTATCTTTTTAATCAAATTTGAAGGCTCTCTGGATCCAGATTTTCTGGGATTTTTTTGCCCCTCATGCAAAACTTTACCTACTCTAGTCTTAATTGTTGTTGGTAAATGCAATTTAGATGCTGTCTTCATTATACTTCTAATATTTTACATGACTTGTGATCAGAAAATATTGTCCTGAGACAATATCGTCACAAGAGAACTGCTTGTAGAGCTGGCAAGTGTCTGAAAGAGTGATGATTTTCCCTTTAGTTCATGAGTCCAAAACTATGGTCAGGCCTAAACTCTCAAGCTGACTGCAGTGGATTCAGGTGTGTTGACATCTTTTGCAGTCTCTTTGTCACAGAGAAAGAGACACTTGGAGAGAAAGAGGGCGAAGCAAGAGTTCCAATCTACAGTTCCCAAATCCAGTGGCCATGTAGTCACACATTCCCCCATAATTCAAATATTTATATGACAGTGGAAGATCTCAAACAGGCATGATCAGAAAAGTAAATTAATAGTTCGGTTATTTCCTTCACAGACACTACGTTCCCATAAAATGCTTTGTTTTTCAAAAATCCACATCTGTTAATGAAAATATCTGGGTTTGGAGAATTTTTCTTTGGTTTTTTTTTTTTTTTTTTTTGGCTAGGACTAATACTGTTGTGTCATGCTTTAGCTACTGCTGTTGAAATTGTTGTGTTGCAAACCCGTGAGCATAGACTATATTAGACACAGAAGTACCATCAAGGTTTGCAGGAGAATGATCTGGCATGCTTGAGGCAATGAGGCATAAGTGGAAACAGAAACTTCAATTGCCTGTATCATATCCCTGGGGTGTTGTGAGGCAAAGCACAGCTAAGCCGTGCCTCCGACACCTCAGATCTCAGGAGTACGCTATCCAATTATCTCGTGGCAACCACCCCTCTAGGGCTCTCTCTCTGCTATTAGGAAACACTTCGATGGTGTGTGGAAAAAGATATTTTTGGAAGTGGAGGAAGAAGTTGTTTAGAAGAGAGAATTACTGTAATCAGTGCATTGTGTTGCTAAGTTGCAAAAGAGAGACAAAATGTTGTTCTAACTTTTGTTGGCTTCCATAGATGTTAAGAAAAAATATTTCAGCACCAACCGCCCCACATTTCAGCAAAGTTCACATTAAATTTTCTTTCAGATGACTAAAAATGATTAGGTGCCATAAGAAGCTGAACAAGCTGCTGTAGGGTAAGTTCATAAAGTAAGTTGTGTAACTGATTTAGAGCTCACCAACTTTTCCTACACTCTCACCCTGCCACAACTATGATGCAACTTGCTCCTCTCTCTGCAGTACAGCAGTTTCTGTGCTATGCAAGATTTACTGCTGTAAAATGACATATTTTACCACAGTAACGGTGCTTGTTACCCTCATCTTAACATCAACAGTTATGGTCCTGCTGTGGCAGTGGGACAAAATTATGAAAGCCCACACACATTTCTGGCAAAGCACATGTACAGAAACACTGATGCAGGAACAGAACAGGTTGGGACTAAAGGACATTATTATTGGAGCTCAGCCTCCCCTTAAATATGAGGAGAAGCAGATGGTGCTTCTGCGAGGCTTCTGAGCAATGCTATGCTAAAACACCCAGGCTGCAGACTGCACTTAGACACCCATAAAGACATAGGCTCAGTTTGAAGGCAATGTCCCAGCCACTTTACAGTGCTAGTGTTAGTCCCTAGGTGCTTGCTCTCTCAACCAGTGAAAAGCTGTGTTTCTTTCCCCGCCACATGCAGCAGAGTTACTTGCAGAGAAAGTGGGCCCTAGCTCAGATGCTTCAGCACACAGTCCATCATCCTGGCCCAAAGACACATCTATTGACAGTTTGATAAGATGTGGATGTTCAACTGAGGTAAAGCTGAAGTAGAGACATTGTCTCTTTCAGGTCAACTCTGCTTTAGGGTGGTAGAGAGGTGGAGGTGACAATAACTTTAAATCACCTTTAAGGATGATTCACCAAACCTCATTAGCTATTGTTCTCAGTTAGGAAAACCATGACAGATTATTGGAATGTTGCAAATGTTCAAATTATCTGTCTTTCCTCCCCCCCCTGCCCCTTCTCTTAATGGTAAGAAAACTCATGTCTAGAAAGTCCAGATTTAAAACCAAATTTTGCTCTGTGTTTTCACACTATCAATTTCCTTCTTTTTGATATTCAATAACACTGGATCTTCTTAATGAAATTTAGATTATTGCTTTGGGGATGAAATAATTATTGACTGATGAAATACTCTGCCTATCTCTCTATTCAAGCATGGCTGGATACCCTATTATCGGCCCCTTGTAAAACAAGCACAAACCTCAAATACCAATCTTTGGAAAAGTTTTAGTCAGCAGATTCAAACAGACCTTTTCCTGATTTGCTTGAGTATTTCTCTCCTCTTTTAAAGTCAATTGATGCTACGGAATCCAGTGGTTACCTGTAAACTACATGCTGATGTAGCACCCAGGAGTTTCTTTATTTGAGCAGAAATCTAAACTTTCTTTCCACATAGCTACAGAATACACAGCCTCAAATTCCTTCTCAGATTCAAATCCCTGTTAGAGCATGGGACAGCCATGAGGCAGAAAGCAGGAGGCCCCTCATTATCATGCAGCTAACTATGATATATGCTATGTAGAAGCTCTTGACATTCTTTTTTGTCATTTCCATGCTCAATAATAATGCATGACAAGATTTAGACTGGCACAAGTATATTGTCTGTCAAAGGTGCTTCAAGATTTTATTTGACTGTTAGTCAGCTCACATTACTCCAGGCTGTTTGATACACAGAGCACAAAGCAGCTTAACACTGTTGCTATTAACGTTCGAACTGCGCTGAAAACACTTCATTAAACAGCCTACTGCAGTGTAATTGTTTAATAATATTTTGATTAGGTTCTTTAGTAGACAATCCTTGCTGTAAAACATTTTCTTTCTGTCAGGTGACTCATTGGGAAAAGGTAGTATCAAAATGCTCAGGATAGTCTTATTATTTTAAAGGTAGAGTCAGAAAAGTTCAATAATTCTTTTTTTTTTTTTTAATTTTTGGTTACCTTTTATGCTGTTTGGTTGTTTTTCTCAACAGTATTTATGAAATCCATTAAACTTTAGTTGCTGTTAGAGAAGATCTATTCCAAGTCATTAGGAAAAAAGTGCAAGCAGACTTCTTCAAACACAGACAACAAATCATCCAGCTGAACTATTCAGGAATCTTGATCCAAATTCATTGTTCCTCTAATAATAATGTGTATAACATTTTCCAATCTCTTCAGGCCTGGCAGATTCTCATAGAAATTATGGTCTTCTTCATGTTCTTAAAATAGGATAGGGTTCTGGGGTTTTCTTTCAATAGATATTTGGATAGATGTTGCCATAACGTTAACAAAAGTACCTGACAAGAGTTCCCATTGTTTGCAATTTTTCAGAAGTTACAAGAAAGATTACTCAAACCTTGATCAGAATGAAGTACAAGATAATCAGTAAAACCTTTTTCTTACAAGAAAGAACTGAAAATCTTGATATGGTTAATACAGTAAAGGATTTAAGGGGATGTGACTACCTCATGTATCTCATAAAAGATGAAACACAGATAAGCCAGGTTGACATAGGAATGAATGGACATACACTGGACAACAGTGGGCTGAGAATGAGAATATCCTTGAGCTTCAGTAAAGTATAGATTTGGGGTAGATGTCCACTAAGTCCAGTGCAGACAAATAAACCAACCTGACTTCCGAGAGTTAAAAATCTAAGGGGACAGTTATATGACATGACTGTGACAGCAAGACCATAAACTTAATGTTCTCTTCTGCCCTGTGTTTCAAGAAAAGTGAGACCGAAGCATTTTCAGACAGTGTTAACTGCAGAGCTGCCAAGACTTTGAACATAAAGCATTGGAACCAATTATCAGGAATCTGTATGTTCCTTACACACCTAGAAATATTTTATGTAGATCACAGATGGAATATATTGTGGATTAGAGGTAGGAAGCTCAAATTGCTATTGTGATACGTCTGTTAAAGAGTTAGAGACCTTTGATTTCTGTGAGTGACATTTGTGTCCTTTTAAGAAACACTAACTTCATAAACAGTGCTTTAAAAATGAGTAAAAGTTTACTCTGTGGTGTGGATATGGATAATAAAAAATATCCCTTTTATTAAATAAATACTCTCTAAACATTACTGCACTAGCTTACTTCCTGCAGAATCTGGGGTCATATTGAAATTAGTGGACAGTGAAATGCCAAGAGACTTCCAGCTGTCCTCTCTTTGGCTCTAGCAGGGCTTCAGCTGCAGGCTAACCAGTTCAAACATACATTGGCAACAGGTAACTAGTCAATGTAGTTGGCCTTGATGTTTTGTCTGTCCAGTCATCTTATATTGACTGTTCTGGAGCTGTGTGTTGGCACAGTCTAATGGAAAAATCCCTAATATGGTATGACAGGATGGCTAGTGTTAAAAGAGACATCCTTTTGCACTGCTCAAGCTGTAGTACATCAACAGTAACCGCCATTTAAATTTGCAAATGTGAAGCCACCAAGCTCATGGAAAAATTAAGCACTGGATTTTAGTCCACTGAAAAATGTCACTGCAATGTTTTACTTGTCAGCTATGCAAAATCATGGCAAGGCCTGTTTTTAATTGTTTCTGCCTGAAGATACCTACAAAGAGAATATTGGGTCTGGCTGAGCTGGAGTTCATTTCCCCACAGTAGCCCTCACAGTGCTGTAGCTAGAAGCGTGTTGATAACACACCGGTGTTTTGGCTACTGCTGAGAACAGCATCAGCACTGTAACATTCCTTCCTCAGTTGAGGGCAAGATCCTGGGAGGGGACCCAAGCAGGCCAGCTGAACCAAACTGACCAAGGGGAAATTCCATACCATATGACATCAGCTCAGATATAAAAGCTGATAGAAGGAGCAGGAAGGCAGGCATTCATTGTCTCCAGTGGCTGCCTGCTGAGGCACCGTTACACGTGCTGAAGCCCTGCTGCTAGGGACTGGCCAACCATCGCTGCTGGTGGGAAGTAGAGAATAAACCTTGTTATCTTTCCCTTTGCTTTTGCACGCACAAACTTCCGCTTTGCTTTTGCTTTAAATAAACTGCCTTATCACAACCCACAAGTTGTCTTCCATCTTACTCTCTCCCCTGTCTGGCTGGGAAGGGGAGTGATAGAGCAGCTGGGTGGGCACCCGGCGTTCAGCCAAGGTCAACCCACCACAACTCCTATTCATTGTTGTTCCTGCTTGTGACAATTTTGGCCAGAAGATACAGAAAATAAATTATTTTCATGTTGCAGCTTTCTCTCCTCTCCAGGATTCATGATCAGAAGAGGACTGAAAAGGCCAAATATGCTACTTCTCCATAAAAAAACCAAGTGAGATTGCTAATAGTTTACAAACTACCCGAAACAACAAGTAATATAAACATTATGCCATATTGTATCAACAGAAATTTTAAATTATCTCAAGTGGTAGCTCTTTGTGAGGTCTCAGATGCCATAAAAACAATTAATGTAGTAAAAATATCTAGTCACAGTTAATGGGGAGGACAATATGCTCATCTTTACTTGACAAAGGGTCAGCTAGGGCAGAGGAAGTCTGTAACCTAAGAGGTTGAAGTCTCTCAGGTCTATGCTGGGATATTTAAAGGCAACTGCATTTTACCAGGTGAAAACTTAATAATGTAATGACATTCAGCTTTGACCACTCTTTTTTGCCATGCCTATTTTACTTTTAATTATGGTATTGTTTTGTCTTTTCTGTACTGGTTTAACTGTGAGACCTTCCTCAGAAATCTTAACATATATGAGAATTAATTTCATTTAATGATGGCAAATTTTACTACATTTTTCATCTGCATCATAAGCATATTCCTTCAAGTAATACAACACAAAACTTTTCAGTTTGGTGTAACAGATAATGAATACTTGTATCAAATGTTCTAAAAATGCTTAGATTTTCCTAGTGGGAAATTGAAAAACTAGGAAACATATTTGACTGAAATATAAATGTATGTTTTTATATGTAAACATATACATAAATATATATATTATTTCTTATATCTGTCATGTATGTTTTCATAATTTTTTACGTGTGCATGTAATAGAAGAATATTATAAATAAACATAAGGGAAAATATTCAATCAAATATGTAACTGAAAACACTTCATTAAACAGCCTACTGCAGTGTAATAATAGTACAGATCTACAGATCCATAGTGCAGATCTTCTTTGGTTCTCCAAATTAATTGAAACTGGCATAATTTTAGTAAATGATAGAGATGGTAATTACTTAATTGATCTTTGTTAAAGTGATTTGATAAATGGTCATAATTTAAAATATTTAATAAAAGGAATTTAAAAAGACCCTCCATTTTGGATATAGAATTTGGAGCGGGAGTATGTTTCCTTCAGTGTTTATGGAAAGTATACTGTGTAAAATACAGGAAGTAAATTTTCACTCAGCGTTCCCAAAAGCATCATCAAATTTCCAGGTTTAGACTCACACCAAAATACATGTGTACTGGTCCAAAAGGTTAAAAGGAAATGAACAGGAAATGTACAATTTATGGTTTACTTGTAATCTGGAAGAGGGGAGCAAAAAAAAAATCAATGGCTTTCTGCAGGTGTGAAAAATGGTGCTGAAAATGGTACTGAAAAGTGTACCATATATCGATAAGGAGCAATTTGGCCAGATACTAGAAAAATTACTTCTTACTATGAAGATATTTAATCCTTGAAAAATGATTGCCTAGTAATGTTGCAGAATTTCTGTTCCTGGATGATTTTTTAAGGAACAGATTGCTCAAACATTTGTTTGCAATTACTTTTGCAATGAGATGGAAAAACTGATCTCTTGTAGTTCCTTCCTATTGAATATTGTATAACTTTCTTCACCCTTATCTCCTATAGCTCTTTGCTTTGTTGCATGACTGATTTCTTCTCAGATAAACTGGATTGCCCTTTAAAACCAGGACAGTTTTAAAAGATGAAAAATATATATATAACCATGTATAAAAATGTATACCACACTGAAAAAAAAAGTTAATGAACTTTGATCAGAACTAATATTAGAGTAGTAGTACCATATACCTTCCCATTCCTCCATTACTATCTTATTCTGCCTCTGTCTTGTTAGTCTAAAACACAACCTTTTGTCAAACAAAGTAGTTTAATATGCTTAGCTCAGCCTAGTGCACGTACAACTCTCTCAAACTATACACAGGAATTAATTACAAAAAAAAGTAACAGCGAAATTACATAAATGAGAGGTGTCTATTCAATCGCAGCTTTGGAGAGGGGAGTATTCTTTTTTTAAAAAAATATTATCTATGGTCAATTCCTAATAAAAAGTTAAAAGCATTGTAAAAAAAAAAAAAAAACACTCCATGGTTTGGCATGTATGTTTACATGTTAAATTACACTTTTAAGACATTACTCATGAAATAGACAGAAATACAATTTTGCTAATAAATTCATATTTATATTCAATATTAAATAAAATAAAATTCCATCCTGCTTTTCTTATTAGCCTTTTAAATGGACACATTTTTAGACACCTGATATCTGCTGGTAAAATCTTATAGGTGATATATATTTGCCACTGAGCTTGCTCATAGTAACCCCAGACTGCTCCACTCAATTCTAGAATTATTTCTGGAAAAGATGAAAGAAAAGATTATTGATTGGTTCTCCAATGCAGATTTCTGGCACATAGAGTTGAAATAGACTTGGCTGTTACTTGCCTAGTCAAAGAGTATATCCCATTGGTTTGAATAACTCATTAGGAATATAGGAAAGATGGATTTCTCCATCCAATTTAGAAAAAGGATTTGACTGTAAATATACCCTATATTGCTATCCTTTAAGGGATTCTGCAGACTTGTGGGTGGTGTGTTTTTTTGGTTTAGTTAGAGTTGATTTTTTTATAATTTTATTCTGAAACTTTAACTTTTGGTAGTTTAAATTTGCATAAAATACTGAAATTTTTACTGGAATAGTACTGACAACTTCCCTACCTGCAGTGAAAATAGAGAACATAAAAATTCTGGGAACTAGAATGTTTTTGTACTCACTCACATGCCAGTAATATTTAAGTACCCTTCCACCTAAGTCCATTTATCTAGTTCCACTTCATGTCTATGTCCTTGGAACAACTGGGGTGGCACCTGGACTGCATTCGGATGAACTGAGCTTCTTGGCATTCTATATAAGCCTTGATCATGAATGTTTTTCAGATACTGAGCTTTCATATACTATAAATTTTATCAGTAAATTTTCTGATGACAACGTAGCTGGCATTATGCTAACAAAGTGTTGTATAGACAATGTAGTTTGCGTTTCTGTATAAAGTGTTTTTGACTGCAATGTCAGTGCATAAAAAAGAATGTGTGTTTGTATGAATAGTTGTCCATCTCCTGGGACCAAGTAAACATTGTCTTACTCTAAGTTGTGTATTATGAATGATCTTAAAAATTAAGTGAGGAAAAAGATTAGTAGTCACCAATGAGTTATTAGACAACGAGATTTAATCTTCCTCAGTCACACATTCCTAAGCACATATATAATGCTTATTTTCAGTCAGTAACCTCAAAAATTACAGTCCTGGTGTCTCCGAAATCAATAAAAAAACTGCCACTACTTTTTATAGATTTGTAATATTAATGCTCTACCTACACCTTTGGGGGTTGTTTTTGGACAATAATAATAATAAAAAAATCAAGGATAAATTTTTGTCTCTTTCGTAAGGTAGTCCTTAAACCAAAACCTTCAGAAATGCATAGGTAACAAAGTGCTACAACTATTATCTGTCTCTTTTAGAAAGATATTCAGTGCCCAAAAGCTAATGCAGTCTGGGTACAGATCATCCTGTGGGATTCCCTCAGAGGTAAAGGCCAAAATTTTAGTCTTGATCACTGTTTGGGAAAAGGGGAGCAACTTAAAAGTTATGAGACATGGAAACATAAAACCTATAAAAAGGTAAATAGTGACAGAACAAAAGAAACAATGAAGAATGGCTAGTCATCTTTTTCAAAAAGATTATAAAAAAAAATTGAAACTCATAAATACTTTCCAGTACTGAAAAAAAGTTATTTCCTAGCATAATATTTTTTATTTCCTTCCTTTTAAATTTTATGTAATTCAGGTACTGCTCCTTTTGTCTGTTGTGCTGTTTCAGGTACTTCTGGCAGCTATGCACAGGGGTTGTATAGGATTTGCTATTGCATAGCTTCGCTATTTCCCTCTCATTTTAATTTCCTTCTATGTCTCAATGTCTCAGTTAATCCCACTACTCTTTTTGGTCTCTTTTATGGACCGCCCCTTTACTTTGAATTGGCTTGTATGAATGTTACATTTCCTACAGTATGAAAAGATTACAGTAGTTTCCAATATCTATATTTTCTACTAGCATTAAATCTTTCCCTTCTTAATGCCTCAATAATTGTTAATGTTTTATTTTAACATGAACACAAGAGTATTTGTCTCAGTATAACAAAAGAGGACTCAAAAGAGACTAACAGATATAGACAATCACAGAGTAATATTGATATCAAACTTTGATATGTTGATCTACAACAGAATCACAGAATCAGATGGGTTGGAAAGGACCTCTCAGATCATCAAGTCCAACCTTTAATCCACTACCACTGTGGTTACTATACTATGGCACTAAGTGCCACATTCTCATCTTAAAAACCTTCAGGGACAGAGAATCCACCACCTCCCTGGGCAGCCCATTCCAATGCGTGATTACTCTCTCTGTAAAGAATTTCTTCCTAATATCTAACCTAAACCTCCCCTGGCAGAGTTTAAGACCCTCTTGTCCTACTGCTGATTGCCTGGGAGAAGAGACCAACCCCCACCTGGCTACAACCTCCTTTCAGATAGTTGTAGAGAACGATGAGGTCTCCCCTGAGCCTTCTCTTCTCCAGGCTAAACAACCCCAGCTCCCTCAGCCTCTCCTCATGGGACTTGTGCTCAAGTCCCTTCACCAGCCTGGTTGCTCTTCTCTGCACCTGCTCCAGCACCTCAATATCCTTCCTGAACTGAGGGGCCCAGAACTGGACACAGCACTCCAGGTGTGGCCTCACCAGCGCCAAGTACAGGGGCAGAATCACCTCCCTGTTCCTGCTGGCCACACTGTTCCTGATCCAGGCCAGGATGCCATTGGCCTTCTTGGCCACCTGGGCACACTGCTGGCTCATGTTCAT
>VXAY01007073.1:275305-296506 GCA_013399855.1 Oxyruncus cristatus
TCTGGGACCTCCCCAGTGAGCCAGGACTGTTGGTAAATGATGGAGAGCGGCTTGGCAAGTTCTTCTGCCAGCTCCCTCATCACCCTAGGGTGGATCCCATCTGGTCCCATAGACTTGTGAGGATGCAAGTGGTTCAGCAGGTCGCTAACTGTTTCCTCCTTGATTACAGGGGGGCTATTCAGCTTCTTATCCCTGTCTACAGAAGTAGCCTGGCTCCTAAAACAGGGCTTCTCACCTCACGAAACCTGATCTATTTGCAGCATTCAATTTAGTGAAATTAGCTTTTGTGAAATTGTACATTTTACATTTTTTTCACTAAAAAATGGTGACAGTACGTGTAGAGTGTACTTTCTCATTTTTTTCTCTAATTCTCTTTGACCCTACATTTTTCTGACTTGATTTTTTTCACTTTCTCACAGTCTGTCATGATATTTATCCTAACATGGTCATATATAAAACACATATCTCATGTTATTATTTATTAAGAGCATTCACCTATTTTTCATTTTAAAGGGCATTAAATTCACTGAATGCACACAAGGACATGCGCACACAACAGACACGCTCCCCTGGTTCATAACCTTATTTTTTTCTTTTTAAGAGTGGATGTATCCCTCTTTAGAATTTTCAGATGGATTTGCAAGTTGAGAGATGTTCAGAAACTTTCAGCCACTAGAGGTAAATTCTGACAGTAGTGATAGTGAACTGAGATGAGGACTATACTATGAAGAAAATCTCCTTAGTTTCCTTGTATTGGAAAATGATAGCAATAAAGTATAAATCCAGGCATCTACATTCTGTTGGATCTCATTTCTCGATGCTTTCAGAGCTTCTCTACCTTTCTGCAACAGCATCCAGCATGCAGGGCATTTCCCTTTGCATTCATGAAACAACACGGTACTGCTGTCAAATTTCCCAGTGCCTACCTGGATCACCTCATAATCACAGGAATGTGAGTTTGAAGGGGATCTCTCAGTCATACATACTGATTGTTCTCTGGTTTGCGTTCTGGAGAGATATCGAAGAGCATGAGTTGGTTTACTTTTAGGAAGGTACGTGTCTCTAATGCCATCAATAGGTATTTGGTTAAAAAAGTCCCAGCAAACTCCAGCCTTGAAATGCAGCTACTGTGGATATGAAAAATTAACATTAACTTTTTTGTTTAGCCAATCTATTCTGTACATTGTGAATTAGTCACATTCTTAACTTCAATGTATCTTCGATGTTCACTCAATTTCCTGTACTGTCAGGTGAAGGTGAAGTTTATGGTGCTGCAAGATTTTGTTTTTTGAAGGTATTTTCTCAGCTTAGGGGGGAGTAATTATGGGACTATCAAGTAGTGAAACAACAAAACATAAAGATGCTACACTTCATAAAGAAAGAATTTCTGGTAGATTTTGATTGTATTGGGCATTACCTTGTTCTAAAGGACAGCACATTCTAAAGAAAGGCAGGCCTGAACATAGACTATTTACTTTTAATATCTACTTCTCTTCTAAATTCTTTTCTTTCAAGTCATATTACTCTTTAAGAAGCTCAAGTCACAGATATGACATGATTGTTCCTCCAGGGAAAAAAATACAGGTGCTAAATAAAGGATAAACATTCCATGATCTTAGAAAAAAGTGGCAGAAAAAACACATTTGCCTAAAGAGAGACAGGCTATCCTGAAATCCAGACTTAAAAGAGTGATCCTGCAAAAAATGTGTAGAAAAATTAACAATTAAACCGGAAAATATGACAAAGCAAGACTTGTGAGTCCCTTAAGCAGTCTTTGAAGATCAAAAATATTGAGGAAAATGCCTCATTTTTTCACCAAGATGAGAGTAAATACTAATAAACAAGACACACTTACCTGTAGACAGCCCGTATGTATATTACAGGTGGTAACAGCAGCAGAACACATTCAGCATGACATAAGCATTTAGGTTTGCATATTTATGTGTAATTTACAATCATTTGTGACAGAACTTTAAGGAATATTGCTCAGAGACAATTCTGCACTCAGGCTTTCCTTCATCACCTTCACTACTGAGGATTACAAATCCAGTGGGGATCTTCCAGAGAGATCTTCAAGTTGAAGTCCAAGTATTATCAAATTTTTGGGTCCTCTGCTTTATGAGTCTCATGTTTGTGTTTTATGATTTGTCCTGTCACTTTTTGTCGTAGTGCCAAGAATCCAGGTGCAGAAATGTCTAGGAATCCACCACACATTGTCACTTGATCCTACATTCTCATGCACTAGAATAAAATACAGAATTATAATTCAAATATTGAAAAAAATATCTCATTTATGTCAGACAAATGGTTAACATCCCTTTCTCTACTTTTTTTTCCACTTGATTTTGATACAATTAACTTAGTGATGAGAAAACAGTACTAGACACTCAGATTTCTCTATTACTGTTTCAGTGAACTTCTTTTCATGATGCCTTGATGGTTTAGCAGCAATGGAGGTTTTCACTGAGTAAGAACTGCAGAATTCAATCTTAATAAAATAGGTAGGCAAGGAATCTTAAGTGAAAGATTTTGAAAAGAAGCCTAAAGCAGACAGCAGATCAATTGCATCTGGACTTCAATTTCTCTTGGATTTGGGTCCTTAATTCCCCTAAATTGTTTCTGAAAAACCTATCCTGATACATTTCCATGAACAGACCTGTGGAAAAACTTTATTACATTGCTTTGCCTACATTATAACTTAGATTACAAAAAGACAAACTTCAAGATAGTTGAAGGAATTCTTCACTTGGATTTCTTACACATATGGGGGATTTCAAATCTTCTTAGCAGCAGGAACTAAGTTGTCATTTCATCTAACCCAGAAGTATGGGATTAATCCAAGCCCCAATGAAATACACAGAAAGAATCCCAGGTGATTTTTGTATGTATTATGATGGTCACACTGTATTAAAGTGAAGAAATGGATTATGAAAAGAAAAACGTATGAACAAACAAAGCTCTCCACAATGAACTAAATAAAAAAATAGTACAAATATTTTTTCCTTACCATTCTGTTTCTTACCCATCACTTACCTGTGGAACTTTCTGGAAGTCTCTGCAGCCTGTCATATGCTCTCGGACCTGAGCTTCGGAAAGTAGGTCATTCAGCAGATGTCTTAATAAGAAAGCATTGATATCTGATGAACTGGAAGAGTCACGGTACCTCACACATATCTTACACCAGCCAGCTTTCATCAGTCACATGCTCAAAAATAAAACATTTGTTGTGTTACTTTTCCATGGTTCACCTTATTTTGCTTTATGTTTGGATTTTCCATTTTGATTTGGGTTTTTTTCTGTTGTTGTATTTTTGCTTTCTTCTGATGATGATAGCTCTTTATTTAAAGTATTTTTATTTCCTATGAAACTTTTCATTCAAAAATTTTCCTTTGTGTCATCTCTTCTTCTTCAGATCCAAGAAGCTTAAGTCTCTAAATTAAAGAAGAAATAATCTCCACGTAAGTTAATCAAGTAAAAAAATATAACAAGGTCAGAACTTCTACATGGGGTTTCTCTGGTTTTCTTTTACTCATTGATGGCCCTGAACCATTGCAGAATTTACTTTAGACTGTATTTCACCAGTGTTTATATTTCACAAAAGAAGTGAAAAAAGAACTAAGAAAAAAAAAGAAGAATTAGAGAATGTAATTATAGGTTAATAATTATGACCTCTGCATACGATGAAAATTTCAGGGTTAATATAGATAATATATTGTATATTGACAGTGGAAATGTGTAAGCACTGAGAATCAATTATCAGGATGGAAATGGACAGTATGCTCCCAGGAAGGTTAACATGTAGGATGAAGTATTCCTCAAGAACTGAATGAGTCACTGAAGAATACTTGTCCATTAAGGCAACTAACAACACCTATAAGATTATTCATTGTTAAAAACCAAGGAATTCAGAAATAAGTGTAAACAGCAAGTGATTCAGATTGCTTTAGATTTTTTACATTAATTTACACTTTTTTCTAACATAGGATGCACAAGTCAATAGAAAGGGCAAAAATAATTCACCTCTACTATCTATTATTCATGTTGTGAACTATCAAAAGAACACAGAAAGTGCATTTTTTAATGCTCCTTGATATTTCTGACACATCAGAGTTATTTTACTTTTTCCTAGATTGAAATCAAAGATTTTACATGAAAGCAAATAATTTGAAAAGCTTTGTTTAGAAGTGTGTGAACAAATTAGTGGTCTACAAAGTCCCTGGAATTAAAACTTACGTGTGTCTTTCTTTAGAAGTGTAGATCCTAAAAGAAGGTAAAGAAAGAAGTAAAGGATTTCTTTACCTTCTTTACCTGTGAAGGTAAAAAAATCCTTTACTATCCCTGTTAGTCAGGTACACAGTAAAGTTTATGCTGGAGCATCAAATCTGTTTATTGAGTCTATATATCACTTATGTACACTATGTACAAGTCACACAAGTGATGTATGAAGTTATACCTGAAAGGCAGAGCTGTGAAATGGAAATCTAGCTGTGGTCAAGTTTTGCCAGAACTCCACTAACCCTAATTTTTCTGTGAAGTAATGTTAGGCGTGTTCTAGACTGCAGCTAAGTAAAGGACAAGCTAAGAATCAAGAAAAGGGGCATGAGACAGGACCTTCATTTCAGAGTCTGGATTCTAATTTCAAAAATGTCAAAGTAAATGGAAAGGGATTTTTATTTAAATAGAACCATGGCCCTGACTAAAGATTTCATGAAGCAAAGGTAGGAATGCCAAATAAGGTAAGAAGGAGAATATGGAAGAAGGAAAAAAAAGCAAAAAAAAAAAAAAAAGCCAACAGTTCATATTACCAGACGTTATTGCAATTTGCTGCATATTTTTTTGAATATTAGGTTATGATTTTGTCAAGAGCATTTAATGAGCTTTCTAGGAGACAATCTGTAGATGTGTCAGGCCAGACTAAATGACCAAAGTGATCCCTTATGACGTGAAGATCTGTATTTAATAACCCTGTGGGGTTGTTAGCCGTTTTCAAAGACTTAGTTTGAAATACTGTACACCACAGTACAATACAAGCAAGAAAAATCAGACCACAAAGGTAATTTGGAATGGCTGACCACCTACAGAGAGTCTCCAGGGGGCAGATATATTAAGTGCCTAGTTATTTTGTCCTCTCTCAAAGACCCTGGCACTCATTCACAGCAAGACACATCATGAGCACCTTCGCCCTGCTGTAAAATTAACAGGGGACTACCGTCAGACAATACACAGCTTAGCTCAGGGTTTGAAAATTCAGGTCAGTAAGAATCTTCAGCTGAGACTCAAAAGACGTGATCTAAAATAATAGCAGAAGAGAAACTAGAAAAAATAGAAGTCGTAGTGGGATGCCAAAACTGAAACAGAAAGGTTTTGTTTTCAGCACTCTTGCTGTTTCAATAAGAATCTTTTTAAAAGAAACATTTGACTGTCATCAAATGATGATAGAGATATATCTGAAAGGCATGAGCTACAGAATATCTCAATACAGATTAAATATATCTAGTATATCTATGGAATATAGATATATTTAACATATCTTTACACTTTTGAGTTTGTAATGAAACAAGAAAAGAAAAATCCAAGTGGATGAAGGGAGACAAAAGAAGATTTTGGGATACAGCTCACTAAAAAATTATCAGGAGCGTAAAAAAAAATATGCTTGAAACCTCCATTATTTGGTCTGCAGAACTATCAGCTAAAGGGTGGATGGCTGAGTAGAAGGAAAACATACATAGTTAGGAATTGTGATATTTACTTACTGAAATTAAAATCTTCTGAACAATGAGATCTTTATACTACTGTATTCATTTCCCCCAGGCATAAGGAAACTTCTCATTTCTTGATATATTTATCTTTATAGTGGACTTAAGTAATTCCAAAAGGAGAACAAATGACAAAGAACTAACAAGTGTTTTTTCACTTGTGTGTCAGCTGATGTCAGTTTTGAATAACAAAGTTAAGTAACAGGTACTGATAAATAAATTTGCTATTTAGTGATTTATAGTTGCATGGAGAAGTTGACAAGGTATGTTAAACTCTAAAGAAATTTAAGTGTCATGGATCAATTGAATCAATCACAAGTACTTACATTTTCAGACAATTTCTTACTAAGCAGTCATCAGATCTGTGATATGATTATTCACACTGAAAAGTGCTGATTTCTGAGTGAAATTTAATATCAATTCTTAAATGAGACAGGTTCTTGTGACTGAAATCAATGCTAAGTAGAGTTCTGGAAAGTAACCAATTAAATTAAATTATTTCTGAAAAAAAAAGGTCAGGTATACTAATATTGTTTGAAAATTAGGTTTTTTTAAATTAGGAAGAACTTTGAAAATAAGATTTTGAAATTATGTTGCAGTTTAGAATTGTAACTTATTCCTTAGTTTTAAGCAAAATCAAACCTTTCTCTTTGGATAACATGATTTTCTTTTTTTTTTTTTAAATTCATTTTGTAGCACTCTCTTCAGGCAATCAAGGGAAATACGTATAGATTTTACTTAAACCCCATAAGACAATTCTTTTAAACCTCACTAAAAATATCGAACATAGAAGCCTCTCACTTACTTGTCTTCAGTTCCATAATGCATATTTATTTTTCTTAAATTATTAGAGGTATTTTTCAGAAGAGATAAAGTAACAGAAAGTGGTCAATGATCAAATGACAAGTTTTGTGCCTGACAAAAGATTAAAGTCTCTGGGAAAAGAATTGCCAAATATCTATGTTTATACAATAACAAGAACATTTGGATATGTTCAGGTTCTACAATAGAAATATCAGTTTCTTGATAAAAACTTTTCTTACCACAGATCACTCTCCATCAGCTCAACAGTTCAAAGTCTATTGTTAGAGCAAACATGGTGTTTCAGCATTTGTTCTCAAAAGCTAGCCTGAAATTGATTTTGTCTTTATTAAAAAACACAGGGGGGACTTAACTGTTTTTTTCAGAGACAGTCAGACCCTCCCAAATCAGTTTGTCTTCACTAACAGAACTAGGCAGAGATACACAGAGCCACTGGAAAATAATAACAATACTGTTGCAATTTATTTTTTTAAATTGGGAGGGGGTGTTATTAATTGGGAAATAAAAGGAGACTAATGCAAGATGAAAACCCTTTCATCATGGGTTACAATAAATATGAGTAGTGAATGTAGGTACTGCTGGCATTTTGGTTATTTTCCACTGTGAGAAAAATAAAAATTTCTTTAATGGAATTTTCAGGGTATGCTAGAAATTCAGAATTAAGATCGCCAGGTAATTAGGTTTCCACCAAAAGCAAAATAAGGATAGTTGACATTGTTCAGTCAGATGTGACTAACTCACATTGAGAAAACTAATAGCACTGCAAGATTTTGAAGTCTGAACAAGTGTCCCAGTTGATATATCTGATATATGGATTCAGCTGCAAACTCCCAATCACACTGTTAGAAAAATATTCTCTTTAAAATTTATGGCAATAGAAAAAATACCCACAGAATAAAGAAAATAAAAATTAGGGAAATTTAATTACAACACGTGTTGGGTGCTCAGGTTCAAGATGTACCAAAAGCACACCTTTCAATTCAAAAACCCCGCTTTTAAACATTTTCAAAGTCCAACCCTGTTCATGACACGGGAGGGCATTTCTCTTCTTCAGATTGGCTCTCCTGTGCCCCCTCCCGTGCCAGGGCCAGGGTTTCAGACAACATGGCAGCCCCCATCTGGCCGCATGGTCAACCACGTGGTGGGGTGGTGCTGAGGGAACCATATGTTACTGCCCTATTCCCGTACGCTCAGTCCCTGGCGTACATCTCAGAACTGAAATGTATACCTTACAATCTCCGCGGAATGCCTATAGGTTAGTAATAAGGAAAAGAGATTTAAGATAACTTTCTGTTAATATTCTATGTTCATTTCATTTGCTTGTAATAAAAACGGTCTTTCATTTCTCACAACACAAGAAAACTTGGTATTTCTTACACTTTGTGCTGCTGGCATCCCAGTGTGCCAGCAACTGGATTGTGGATAAGATTTAAAATCTTAGTTCTACATCAAAAGTATAATACAGTGAGAGCAGTAATAGACACAGACAGATTTACCACTGCAGGACAAATCATTCTGTTTCTGCTGACCACTGGAAATACAAAATAATTAGAAAATAAACTGATGAAAGGATAAACCCAAACCCTGGTGGTTTTTGTTTTTGTTTGTTTGTTTTACTTCTTAAAAACTGTATTTTTGTAGAACAAACAAAAACAAGTTTTCATTTTGTATGATGTGAAAGATAAAACTGTGAATAATTTGATTAAATTAATGTTTGGAAACTTGTTGAACTTTACAAATGTAGATCTGCTTAAGAAGCACAAGGGACTCAGTAAACACCTGCAAAAATGAATTACTATGCTGTGTGTATTTGTAGATAGTTATTTGACACGTTGCCTCATTGAGATATAAATAAGACAGATAACCCAATTAGATTTTTTTTTCACACATAATAATAAAAGCTGTGCTTTTTCTTTTGCACCTGGCTTTGAGTTGTTGCAATTGCACTCAAATCATGTTTTCATGTTTTGCCTTATAATTATAAAGACTAGAATTTTAACTTTTACATAAAAGCTTGGATTAACAGCTAATTTATTGACTCCAAAATATATATTAAAAAAAAAATAGAAAGGAGTAAAAAAAAAAAATAATAGAAAAGGACAGAAACAAAAATGAGAACCTACATAAGATCAGTGAAAGAAATAAAGCACAAAGTGCAACCTTTTTACTCTACTAGAATACGTGAGACACTTCATGACTGTAAATCCATCCGGAACAGAGGAAGGAGGCAGACAGGTAGTGTAGCGTCACCAAGATTTCCATTGTTTGATCTTAGTAAATTATTGCTAAAACAATTGCTATTGACATTGGTTACTATTTTAATAGCTGAGTGCTTTAAATCACGGTACCTATGAAGTGGCCAAACTATACTAAACAGTACAGTGCAAGTTAGTTTGCAGAAACACCATCTCCCTCTAGTTGAATTTGACCCTCAGAAGCAAGCTGGGGTGATTTAGACAAACTGGTATTGTCATGCAGACTTGAGTGATTCTCAGGGTTTGTACATGGAGCATCACATAATAAAAGGAAGCCTGATGGGGCAGCTGAACAACATTCAACTCAATGCCTTTGCGGGTGTGTCTTCATAAATTCTTTAGTCTGAATTAAGACTTCTGAAGTGAATCTCACAATTGTTTCCAGTTACCATTCTTTGGTTCAAATTGCTTTTAAAAATTTAAATAATTGTAGCCTTGATACTTATTTATACCATTTTCTATGTCCCATTGTATTTCACTTTGTAACTCTACTGCATTTTGCCAGACCATAGTAAAAGAATGTTTCACAATCATTGCTGCAGATTAAACTTAGATTTTTATTTAATTTTTGCCAGTAGTCTAATATGAGAAAAACTTTTCTCTGAGTTCAGATCAACTAGGCTAGTTTGTCCTTCTGTTGCTGTAAGCCACTTGTAGTTTGTGCTGATCTTTTGGTAGGTCACCAGTCCTTCCAATGTGCAGACACTGAGATTTCTGAATGAACACAGTTTCATTTGCTGAATGCTTCCCTAGCTAATAACTGTGGCAGCAATAGATTAAAAATAGTAGTGACATGTTTTAAAAAAATATTTTAAAATGTAGTTTGGCATTTTCAGAACATTTAAAATTCTGGATTCTCAGAAAAGTGAAGACCTCAGTTCTGGGATTAAGAAGAGGGAGTAAAACTTTTCTTCTCTTATTCAGGAGTCCAGTAATCATTGCAATCATCTAAAATTTGTTGCTTGCACATGTGAGTTTATCTCCTTGTTTTTGTTGAGGTACTGAACTCTACCTGCAAGAGAACATACAAACAATCTTATTATGAGGTGATCTATACTGGATTGCTTTTAGTCTCTGGTTGCTAGTTCTTCACAAGTTAGACAAAAATATTTAGACGAAACATCATGCATTGTTGAACCTTCAACTGAAAAGGGTTTGATTTACTTTACTTGGGAAAAAAATGTAGAAAACAAACCAGGCTTTGTGAGATGAACTATATTTTGTCTTTTGTTGCTATTAGTGTTCTCTTATTCATCTGAAAAGAAAAAAAAAAAAAGAGAAAGTAATTTATTTATTTATAATTTATTCCTAACCTCTATTCTGAGCTCTCTTCTCTGAGCTCTACTGCCCTTTGCTTAGGTCTTATCTTTGCACTGTTCCCTGCTGGGGGAGTATAGCACAAGCAGCCTCTGACATTTTCACCATTGTTCTGTGACACATCAGCATTTGTAATATCAGTAACAGAATATTTTGTTGCCCATGGCATACTGTGAGTCTAGGGGTTATTTTGTGCTGTCAGTTTTTCTTTATTCCTTAACTCCATGATGTACAGCAGATCCCCAGAAACTATTGCTCTTCTAAAACTATGTCAGTGTAAAAGCACTTACAACAAACTGAACAGCAAAATGCTATATTAGCTCCGAGTATGCACACCAGGGTTCCTCGAGGAATCAAACTTGCTGAAATTAAAGGTCAAGAGATCAGGATTGTAACTTTAAGCAACCCTGGGGAAGGCAACAATCTTCCACCTTTGCTGTATTATGCAAGCTGACCATGATCACAGAAAAAACAGCTATCAGATCACAGGATCTTTTCAGAGATAAAATCACCTACTGTTAAGAACAAAAGAATTCACAAAGCTCTCCTTTCATAAGGGAAGATAGTTGGTAGTTCAGTGTGCTACTCTTTGGTAAATATGTGCACAGTAATTTCAGCAGAAGACAATATTATGGACACTTAAATTTTCTATTGAATTATTTTCCTGCATTCAGGTTGTCAGAGGAGAAAGTAACAAATTAAGTTATTGAAAAAAATAAAATCCAGGACATTGAAAGAACTTTGGTTTTATTAAAACCAGCATTTATTAAATAAAAGTCACTGGACTAAAAGTAATAACAGAGAAAAGTAAAAGGCAAAAAGTTGTATTAGTTATCATTTTGTAATCAGGAATGAAAAAGTGAAAATATACCCAAAAACCAGGTTTTGACTTTCCTAATGCTGTCTGAATACAGAGTACTCACACTGGATTCTAATGAGGGATAGTGAGACATGGATATGCACGGATATGCACAGCCTGCCTAACACCACTAAGAATAATCAACACTAGTTGCTTACACATTTAGGTTAAATCTGTGCTGTATGTAATGCAATTAATTCTCAAAGCAGCAGATACTCTTGCTCAGTGTTATATTGTTGTCTATATTAGCATTTTAATTTTAATCAGAACTGCAGTTTTCACTCAGTTCTTATGATAATCCTACTTACTGCTTGTTATTGCACATATAAATTAGCTTGGGCTCAGAGATCACAACCCAGGTTTCTTTCTGATGAAATTAAACCAGAAGATGTGTTCTATGAGTGCACCTAAGTGCCCCCTGTTTGCTAACAGACATCAGTCCCTGGAAACGGACTGGAGTAAAATGAAATTAAATCCACCTAAGTGTCTACAGTATACATTTCAATTCTCCAGCATTAACTGCTTTGTTTGACACTTGCACCTGTTGCACTGCTATGTAGAGACAACGTTTACATTCACTGTTCCTTCATGCCATCTGCAGTGCCCAATGTTTCTCCTTACAAACTAATGACAGGTGAGGCTCAGACTACTTACAGATCTCATCAGCTTTGCTGCATGATGAAATCAGGGCTTATTTATTTATCCACCTTTGTGAGACATTGAAATATTAATGGTTAATGACTCAAATAATCGGCCAGCAACTGGGTGCTCTGCTGAGGCCAGGTTTGCATCCCCCAGTTGAAGAGGAGGAAGATATTTGTGTGTGGTGGTGAAACCTCTGATCTGCATAAGACAGAGGGGGCAAACACCCACCATCAGAGGATGACCACAACAAACTGACCTTGTTTAGGAACAAGCTGTTTTTTGAGCCAGATGGGGGAGAAGACTGAGAAAAACAGATCCTGCCGAGGTGGGATCATGCATTTTATCCTGCCAACGTCCTCCCTTACACAGCAGTCTCAAGTGTAACTCTCCCCTCTGGGGCAGGTGTCGGGACACTCACATTCACTTGTAGGCCTGAAGGTGTTCATTCCTTCTGAGAATGCATAACTGGCTCGGCTATGCGTGCGTGAGAAACAGCGGTCTTGTCTTAGAAGGGGTCGTAAACCACCAAAGAACCCCCCTAGTGATCCCAGACTCATTTCAGGGGCCTTCCACCATAGGACTGTAAGTGATCTTCAGCGTTGCAACCTACGGTGTAAAACCTCTCTCCAGGGGGAGGTACCTGGCCTTTCCCTCCTGAACCTCAACGTATATTAACCCATTGAACTTTGTGGTTTGTGGGTTTAATTCACGCCTGATGGATCAAGACTGTGATCATCACTTTGACCAACAGACTTCAAAATTGCAACAACCAGGTCTCCACTATCTACTGTCATCATTTCTTTCTTTTACTTATGTATTTTTTAAGTGGTATGTTTATACTTTTATATTGTTACATTTATATAGATAATAACCAGAATGACTACATACCTTCTTTCCATTGCAATGAAGTTGTTCTAAAATAAATCTGACATATATATATATATATATACACTGGTCATTCAGTGTTGTTTCACTCTAACCTGCACCAAGGGATCTGTTAAGAACCTCAGTTACCCTCACCTTCAGGGGTGGGTCACAACAACCTGATATCAGGCGTATCAGAGCACTCAATGTAAATGGAATAGACAGTAGTGTACCCAGCTGAAAATCACAAATAGCACAAGCTGAAGCACATACCCCAAATTTGCAGATTCAGGATTTCTCCCCTCGTGTTCTCCAAAACACTGAAAAAGAATTTCTCAAGTTTAGGCTTATCTACATAATTGAAAGTATGTATGGCAATGGGTCATGTCTGTGCTTGAAATGTAATATAGAGAACCTCTAGTTTGCAATGAAGCATTTCAATTATATATGGTATGCTATGAAGAATATACAGTATACAAAACCTCCATGATATTATCATATTATTATTGTGTTTTGCAAAGAGTATTGTGATCTAACTGAATATCCAAACCTACCAGAAAAACATTGTATTAGAGATTCAGTTTTGGAGGAAGTGACTCAATCACAAATTACGCAGAAGTAACTGATAAAAGTACTGGAGCACACAGTATAGTGTATCTATATCTATATCTACCACATAGTATATGTGTATCTATACCTATATCCGTATCACTGTATTAAGAAGGTTCTTTAGAGATGTATGTGGCACGTCATAATTGAAGAATTATGCAATATACTGTTAAGGTCAAAGGTGTGAACTGCAGATTGATTCCACATGGCAGGCTTTCCCAGCACTGAAACAATTCAAACCCTGTTTATATGTCCCACAACCATATATAAAGGCAGTTTTTGTTAAGTGACACCTGAGTAGTTCTAATATCAAGTGACATTTAGTACAAAGGTGTTCAGTGACAAATTATTCCTGTATGTCCATTGGCCCAGTAGATCTGATTTTCCTCCTTTCACCTATCTATCCCTCTGTCCACCCATGCAAGACCACAGACTAAGTAGTCATCAAAAAATGCTGGTAAATGGAGCTTACCAGTGTAAGAAATAGAAGTTATTCTTGCTTTCAGTGACTGGACTGAAAGAAACCCAGGCAATTTTTGCTCTTTTTTATTTATCACTACAGGACTGCTATATTCAGCTTGACTTAATACTCTCATTTCTCCTTCCAGCCCTTGTCTCCTAGAAAAGGCAAGGATATTATTTCACACCCTCCAGGAGTCACTACTAATGTTCTTTTCATTTCTTAAAGTCCATTTTACAAACAGTAGTGTAATTTTTAAGACTTTTCCAGGATATTATTTAAGGCATTAAACTTCTTCATGTGGACTTGTGCTTTTGAAGTGTATGCTGCTCCTAGGAGAAGAAGGAAGGGAAGAGATAAACTAATTCTCCTGTAAATGCTCATTTCTTTTGAGGAGAAACCAGGTTTGATATCTTCACTTGAGAATAAGCATCAGTCCTGTCCTTATCTTTGTTTCTCACTCCCAGTCTGCTGCAGCAGCTCTGTTAATATTCCCAGCACTTCACTGATACTTCTCTGCAGAAGTAGAGAAAAGGACATGGTAAAACAGTGAGAATGGAGATAGTAACATAATCAAAATCCAATACAGGAAAACAAAGTAAAATAGAAGCCAAGGAAGTCAAAAAGCCAAATTAGTACTACATCCACTAAACCTACACCCCATCACTGTCATACAGATAAAATCAAACAAAAGAGAGCTGACTAGCTGAAATGCAACAGGCTTTCAATTTGCCAACAATTGTTATTTTAGCCAACAAATATTCAAATGAACTCACTATGCTATAGTGCTCCTTTTGGGAAGTTGGATAGATTTTTCAAACATACAAGATTAGAAGATACTTCTAATTTGTATGGTGAAAGGAACAATGTGCCTATATTTCCAGTTTAGTTTGTGTGAGGTATGAAGGATGAAGGAAACCTTACTGCCACCATTTTTCATGTTTTAGTTGTCATCACAGTGCTTCACAGTCCAGGCACATTTTATCAGATTTTACCTTGGACTAGAAATGTGTCTGGTGTGGCCAACACTCGATGCTCATGTTTCATTATTTGTTAATGTAGACAACAGCAATAAAACTCTCATATACTACATCTGAGAAAAATGATCTAACTGATTGGCAGTTTTATGTATGTCAAAAAAATGGCTGAGTCAGTTTTTTTGAGCTCTTTTTCTCTTTCTTATTTCGAAGAAAAAAAATCTGCCCCTAAGTACCAAGGATGGCAAAATCAGTTTAAGAGAATATTTTGTTAGAAAATTTAATATAGAGACTTATAATGGAAAATGTTTTTCCATCTCAGTTGCAGCTGTTACCATTCTGACACAGTCTAGTAGCTAATGAATGGTGTGTAGCATTTGCAAAGTGTTTGCTCATTCAAGAAAAAAGAGGAAATTCACAAAATGTCTAGAAAGGTGTACAAATGAATGCAGAGAATGTAAGTTATTTTCTGGTATGTGACAAGAATTTTTTGTGGAAATTAGCCAATCAGAGAAAGATCTGTGGTATATACATACCATATAGTACATGCATCCAAACCTGAGAGCATAAAACTTCATATATCCCCCAAAAACTCTGTTTTTATGCTATCAGTCTAAGGATTTGAGAAAAAAGTTGCCTGGACATCACATAAAGAAGTAGTAACTAAGTTATTTTCTGCAAGCTACACACATATAAAGGTCAATTCATAACAAATGTCCATGTCTCTAACTCACAAATTCTCTAATTCATTCTTGTTTTTATTACCCTTCACTCTATAAAATGTTGTAAGTGCAGTACATGTGTATTTATACTAGTCAGTCATGCAACCTAAAAAGTTTATGTAATTATCAACTTTTTTTTTGAAAAATGCAAGATAAACTTGAAACCAAAAAGATAGTTCTGATTACACTAATAGAAAGATTAACCTCCAGACTGTCACTAAGGCTTCCGAATCTGGAACATTTGAGCAGAAAGGAGCTGTGTTGACTGCACTGCTTGATCCATAGCTCACAGTCATAATTAACACCATACTTTATTTTCACCCCACACACTTTTCTGTGGCCAAGGAAATTGTCTCATAAACCATTCAGTGTTTGTGTCAATCTAATTAGATTTCAGACCAAAATGATAATGAAGTCCTACTTCACAATTTTTTTTTTTTTTTGAAAAAAAAGAATGACTAGTGAAGTTTTGCAGGTAAATGTGCAGAACCACAGGCCTTGTCCATTATAAATATATGTTTTCCTTTGGTACCTCTTGATGATATAGATAAAAAAATCCCTTTATGTGCCAATAATGATGATATTGCCTGAGTCAATAAAATAATTGGAAAATATTCAAATAGATAACAGGACAACTAAGGGTACAATTTTAGGTGATATTTCCAAGACCAGAACACCTCACTATAGAAAAAATGCATGTTTATTTTCTTTGTTCAGATAGTACTTTGTATATATGTCAGTAGAGGGTTACAGGAATATGGTTAAAAAAGAATACAGTAAGATTTCTGGACAATAAACAGGACTGTGAAAAGATCTGCTTTCCATTCCATACCTACCTTTCACATGCACTTCTGCCATAACCTTTGGCAAAACACATTCCATCTACAGTTGTCTCAGTTTTTCTAGCCATAAAATAGAGATGATACTTCCTCACCTCACTGGCATGAGGTCATGGTCATCTTGGTACTGTTTGTTGCACAAATTTCAGAAGACAGTTGTATAACTCAAGTAGTATTTTGTAAGGATAACGTTATAATTTTCTGTGTGCATCTAACTGTGCAGATGAGAAAAATCACTGTATACCCCACACCTCTACTGGATCATTTCTCCTGTTCTATTTCCATTTGAATGAAGCCTCTGGGTTTTTTTTTCTGTTAATCACACTAGCAGATGAAAAGTTCAGGATACATTAACCTTAAATAGCATACTTTAATATACAGTAAAAGTATTATGACTCTTTAAATTATTTGTTTCTCTAAGAAACCTTTCTATGAAATTTTCTTTATTATTTTTTCCTAAATCTCTCCGTTGCCAACATAATTACCTAAAGAGAGAATATTTTAAACTTGGCATAAGAAAATATGATTCAAATACTCAAACCTTGCATAATTAACCTGTCAATTACTTTTGCATGTTGTATGATTGGCTGTCTCATAGTGGATTTAATAGAATTTAAATTTTTTTCATTACACAAAACATGAACTGGTGCATGTCTACCCATCAAGGATTTTCCAAGAATGCACACTAGGATAAGCAGTCTACTACAGAATTCCACCCCACGGTTATTCACAAATTTATACCAACTTCTTCAATCCATTATGCATTTTTCAGCTCTGTAAGCAAAGGACAAGATATTCACTGAAGTAAGTACATATTGCTTCACTGTCTTCATTATCAACTCCCTTCTCAAGCTTAAGTCAGTATCAGTCAAAGGTATCAGTAGTGCCAACCTGAGTATGTAAGCAGAGCTCTCTGTTATGACATTTTGAACCTCAATACAAGTCTCCAAAAGCACATCTAAGGTCTCTGTATTCACATAGTACTTCTCCTATGCAGTGAGAGGGGTAGAGTAAGAAAACCATGAGAGGGTCAAGTAGTTCTATGGTTTTTGAGATCTATTTTGTAAGAGTTTGAATTTTCTCACGTAAGCTGGGGAGAACCTGGGCTCCAAGAACGTGAATGATGTAGGTAGCTGGAAGAGGTGTATACTGGTCAATGTAATGTTAACCACCACAATACACAAAAATCTTCATGGATCTTACAAAATCCTGTGTCATGTTCTCACCTATTCTGGAGAAAAAAACAGATCAAAATGAGGGAAGCATTTAAGAATCTATTTTAATAAAGCAAATAATTTAAAACCTATTTTAAACAAATGTTGAAAAATTGTTTTTAAATGTTTATGATATTTCAAGTCTTTTAATAAAAGGTAAAGTGCTGTTAAAGTAAGACTGTTTGAGTTGCAGTGCAAACTGAAGTAAGGAAATTGACATAACACAAGTTAATGAGACATCTGGAAAATTTATTCATAGGAAGGTGGGATGACAAAGATAATCTTTTCAAACTGTGTAAAGTCCTGATGTGTAAAACAGGGATCAGGGACAACACCTTAAGCTTTGTAAATTTACACAGGAATATCATCCAGCAACTAAAGAATTCTATATCCGGATAGCATGTATTTACCTGGAGGAGAGAATAAAGCCAACAATGATATACCAAGTCTTGTGACATGACACCATGAAATGGACCTGCACTTGCTTAGTTTGTGTTCATGTAACAAAGAGGGGCTTTTGTAGGCATTTACATCAGCAACCACAACAGGCACACAAGTGGGCCTTCCTTCTGTTTTAATCTCATGATAAGGGCACATCACCCATACAGCTTGACTTAAAAATTCCACCATCCTCAGGGAAGCCCCAAAGAGTGGCTCATTTTAGAAAAAGTCTGAAGTTGGCAGATCCTCTCATAATAAAACAATATTGTAAAATAATGTCAGCAACAACAAAACTGGTCAAAACAATTTCTGTTTACTTTTTCTTGACATCTGCATTTTCATGTGTGAAAATGGCATTAAGTCGTGAGTTCAAAATACAACTACCTTCTTCAAATGTAAATATGGCACATTCCAGAGTTAGAACTGTAATTTTTTTTACCTCTTGCTTTAGGGCAATAGGTGAAAAGATCTGGCTTCTAAACAAACCTAATTTGTCAATATTTTTGTCCCAAATGCCTGACCAACAAGGAAAGTAAGAGCACAGTAGTATCTTGGAATATTTTACTGCCTCAGGCAAAAGAATTGTGTATACTATTGTAATCCAAAAATGAAAACATTATACAGAGACTTTTCTTTGTGATTTGAGCCAAGTTATCATAAAAATAACCATCATAATGGTCTATTATGTATTGGACCAAATACTATGTGAGTTGGAGACTCTTACTTCAGTGGTAATGGTCAAAGAATTGTACTTTTTTTGTACTCTTGCATACACAATTACTCTTGTATCATATCAAATATGATTTTGATAGGTATTGCAATAGGTTGAAATTCACCTACTCCTTCGCCTAAAGCATAGTAAATAGAACTTGTGCTGTGAATGTAGGTGAAGGGGAAGGTGTATGACGAGCAATTTCAGCTGAGCAGTAGATGTGACTCAGAAGCACTGTGTGTGAAAATCATTCACAGTATAGAGAATTGATGTCTTCTACATACAAAGTAGGAAACCTATAATGCTACACTTGGGGCTCCACTGTCATTTGTATGTGTGTAATTAGAAAGAAACTAAAGGATTGTGAAAGAAAGGAAATTTGAGCAGATGTTAAGTATTTATATTTGGAAAGAGTCACTTGAAAAGGATGAAATTTATATACCAGTCCTCACTCCACTATTCTGTATGAATGGGATAGATATAATCTTCTCAAAAGCATGTAGCTGCAATATTTTATTTGGGACACGCAGAAAGATTTTCTCTGATCCAGGAGTGGGCTCAAACCAGCTGAAAATTCTGTGAAGTGTTCCTGTCTTCCCTAGTTATTTTTTTTTAAGTATCAATACAAAAGATAGTTTGAATTAATTTTTTTTTGTAGCTGTCAAGCACGTTCTATGATTTGTCATTAATTTCAAAAAAATTGGGACTTTTGAAAGCTCAAACAGTTTAATGGGAGAACTATGTAAAAGTATTTATGCTGAGAAAGCTAAATAACATATGACGGGACAGAGATGGTAGTCAAGAATGAGTATGTTGTATTATTTAGAGACATGTTAATTTCCATAAGAGTAAAATGGTTTTCAGTATGCAGGTATTTAATAATAATTTTTGGTCTTATTAAATATCTTTGGGGAGACTGGGGAGAAGGATTTCTGAAAATACATAGTATCATATTTTTTTACTTGGGACTAGGGACTTAAATTCAAAACAAAGTGTTTGCTTTGTACATTATAGTACATTATATATCTAAGAAAAAAAGTACCTTCTTCACTGCTATTTAACTTACTTAAGGCATTTCCCAGATTTATTGTGTAAAATAACAGCTATTTAAATGGCTGCAAGAAAAATATGCTGCACGTGAATTACATATTTCTTTCATTTCACACTCTCCTTTCAATTTTTCTGCCAGGATTGTTTGCTTGTTTGCATTTCCCCCTCAGATTTGGCATACAACAGACCTCTGTGATCTTTGCTCAGCTAAAAGTGGAAAAGGAACTGACAAAAGAGGTGAGGACAGAATTGTTTGTGGGCCATTCAACACAGCTGGTGCAAATATTATGCACTTGTATTATACTGTGCCCTTTTACATAAAAGACAATTGTATTTGTTACCATTTGGAGCAGTTCTGCTTTGGTATTCATAAGCAAATTATTTTAATCTTGTTAGCTTTATTCATTTGATTTTGGATGGCTTTGTTTCTTGTCAACAGTTCCTTAAGGACTTCAATTTTTTTTCAGCTAAAACATATTTTCTAACATTTATCTGACTGTAAAAAGAAATGTGTTTTCTAAGTTTAATGAAGAACATGAATACTAAATTGCCTCTGTATGTTCTGATTACCAGAGATGTCAAATTTCACTCTGCAGGTCAATATATTAAGTCAAATTTTTTGACTTCTTAAATTAAAAAATTCTGCTACCCTTACTTAGAATGGATCAGATTCCTGCTTTGTAATGTGTATTAATATAAAATTGTATGATTTAATATAATATCACTTAGCCATTGGGCATAATCATTTGGAAATTACCATAGTGCCTCATTGTGACTAATGAGTTAATGTTACTCTTAGATAGACACCCTTAGGGTAGACAAAGTAAACTATGTAAGAATAAGGAATTTATATTATCTTAGTTTCAGCAATGAAGGAATGAACAGTGTCCACTCTGAGATTCAAGATTGAAAAAAATACTGAAGAGCCATGGGGAAACAGAAATTTGGCAATACAGAGCTCTTTAGACCAGTAAACAAGAGTGGAAATTGAACAGAATCATATCCATTCTATCTAACAGACTCTTCAAGTGTGCAGAGCACCTCTTTCTCACATGCACAATGAAAATTCTATCTAAAATTTGATGAAGCAATGGTACTCGGGTGGTGAAGCTGATTTGCACAGGTACAACTTCAATGTGCTTTAAATACATGTGCAAAGAACCTCTACCTTGTGAATGACCACCTTTAAAGACTTTCAAAACTCATGCCAGAGTCGTGCTGGTCCCCATCAACTCAAATTCCTAGACAATAAACAACCCAGAACTTAGCAAAATCTGAAATACAGCCATTACTGTTAAAACCAGTAGCACACTATAGAAGGGGTGTTTTCAGGTATAATTAAGTTCCCAATTTTCAGGTATAATTAAGTTCCCAATTGTTTTATATTTCGTCTGTAATCATTGGAGGCATGAACAGCCAGGATTCATCTTCCAATTTTTCTGAATTCTAGACTACTCCACTGAAGTAGTTAAAGTGATATTCAATGTGTTTAAGACTTGATCTATAAATATGTTTGTTGGTTTAAATGATATAAAGCAAGGAGCTGTGTATTTCCTTCCTTCCCTTCCTTCCTTCTTTCCTTCTTTCCTCCCTCCCTCTCTCCCTCCCTCCTTCCCTCCCTCTCTCCCTCCTTCCCTCCTTCCCTCCCTCTCTCCCTCC
>VXAY01007073.1:301793-368639 GCA_013399855.1 Oxyruncus cristatus
AGGCTGGTGAAGGGACTTGAGCACAAGTCCTATGAGGAGAGGCTGAAGGAGCTGGGGTTGTTTAGCCTGGAGAAGAGAAGGCTCAGGGGAGACCTCATTGCTCTCTACAACTATCTGAAAGGAGGTTGTAGCCAGGTGGGGGTTGGTCTCTTCTCCCAGGCAACCAGCCGTAAGACAAGAGGACTTGGCCTTAAGCTGTGCCAGGGGAGGTTTAGGTTAGATATCAGAAAGAAATTCTTTGCAGAGAGAGTAATCAGCCATTGGAATGGGCTGCCCAGGGAAGTGGTGGATTCTGCATTCCTGGAGGTTTTCAAGATGAGGCTGGACGTGGCACTTAGTGCTATAGTCTAGTAACCGCGGTGGTGTTGGATCAAGGGTTGGACTTGATGATCTCAGAGGTCCTTTCCAACCCATCTGATTCTATGATTCTATGATTCTATGATTCTATGATTCTATGATCTACCTGGCCAATTCAAGACTGACAAAAAGTTAAAGCATATTTTTGAGAGTATCGTCAAAATGCCTCTTAAAACACTATGTGTTGACCACGTGGGGTATTGGCCACCTCTGTGGGAAGCCTGTGGCAATGTTTTACCACCCTGTCAGTAATGTTTCCTGATGTTCAGTCTAAACCTCTTGTGCAACAGCTTAGAACCATTTCTACATACCCTGTCACTGAGTGGCAGGGAGAAGAGATCAGCACCTCCTTCTGGACTTCCCCTCCTCTGGAAGCTGTAGAAAGCAACGAGATACTCCTTGCAGCACTTTCACCAGTTTTGTTGCCATCCTCTGGACTTATTCAAGGACCTTCAGTTCTTTCTTAAGTTGTAGGGCCCAGAACTGCACACAATGTTCAAGGTGAGGCCAAACCAATAATACAGTGGGTTAATCATCTCTTTTGACTGTGTTGACTTTGTCTGATGATTTCATTGTTCTTTAAATGCCTTTCAATATGCATCAATATAATCTTTCATCATCTCAGTATAATCTTCTCCATGATTTTCCGTACTTCCCTGTGTCTTCCCTTACCATTTTTGTAGATTGGAATAACATTGGCCAGCTTCCAGTCAGCAGGGACTGCTCTTTATTAGATAATAGAGAGAGGTCCTGCCATAACATCTGCTGTCTCCTTCAGTACTTTGGACTGAATTCCCTCAGGCTCCATAGGCTTGTGAACATTCAGCTGATACAGCTGGTCCCTTACCATTTCAGTAATCGCAAATGAAAAGTTACTGATCCCACACTTGTGGTCCTCCCTCTCAAGGGGCAGGGTATCCCAAGTTTTATCACTATTAGTAAAAACAGAGGCTAAAAATTCAGTGAGTATCTCAGTTTTTCTTAATTCATGTTAGTCATATGATCATCTTCAACAAGTATGGGCCCAATGTTTTCTTTACATCTCTTGCTATTAATGTACTTTAAAAAACCCTTCTTGTTTTCTGAAACAACACTGGCTTTCTTCAACTCTAACTTACATTTTGCTTTTTGTGTCTTCTCTCTGCAGAAATGAACCATGGCTCTGTACACTTCCTGAAAATAATCAGTTCCTAAGATCATAGAATTATTTTTTCCTTTTGAGCTCCATGAGTTCTCTGTTCAGCCCAACTGGTCTTTGTTTGACTTACAGCAAGAATTCTAATTCTTACAGTAGAATTCTAAAAGGTGGTTCTTATAAATTACTTATCAATTGTAAAAACAAATATTTCATTAGGAGAAAAAAAAACAAAAAAGAAGAAAAAGTTGCCTTAATTTGTGTTCCTACTTTACACAGGTTCCATTTCTTCCTAATGAATAAGGAACATCCCTTATTCCACTTCATGAATTCTCTTGAACATATAAGCATGTCTTTACTATTTTAAAATTATGTCCAATCTATTGAGGATCAACTATATTTGAGGATACTGCAAGTATTCTGTGCCTTTGGAAAAAAGTGCTGAAGTGCCCATTGCTTTCAGCAACACAGGATACAATTTTAAAGTGTGACAGGGTACTTCCTGTAAAGGAGAAGCAGGAAAGCCAACAATGTGGAGTATATACTTTTATATAATGACAAAATTGTTAAAGAGATTCTGAAGGTACCGGTTATAAGCTACCTTCAAACTTCAATTTTTTTTTCTTTTTAAATTAGAAAAAGCACTAGAAAAGTTAACATATGAGATACAGCTTGATAAATTTGATAGACTACAATTATGGATGATTTGATCACTGAAGAAGTTTGTATTCTACATTTTCTGCTAATTGCTACTACAACCAAGAGCTTAGAATCCGAAAAATGTATGTTAAGCTAAACTTTTCTGTTTCATCTAAGCGTTTTACTGAATATGATTACCTTAGTTTTAAAATTAAGTAGTAATTTATATGGAGTTTTAAAATGCCAAAAATAAACTCTTACAGAGCTTGATTTTATTTCATTACTGATAAATCCATCGTCTCATTTTTTGTAACTACTTCTTCTTTAGGAGAAAAGTATGATGCTACCTGTCAGTTAGGACATTCCTATGCAACAGGAAAGACACAAGCCAATTTTGCCTGCATATGTCTGTGAGAATCACAGTGCCGTGACTATGTAAACGGCAGTGGTAACTACTTTTTGAAAATTATGAAACAGGAACACCTATGAGAAGACTGATATTGTTTTTTAAAAAGACAAATAATATCTGTTAAACACAATTTCCATTCCATTAAGTAATGGAACCCACATAAAAAAATTAGTTATCTTGAAAATATCAGGATAGCAAGAAGAACAGGTTTATAAAGAATACGAGAGAGGGAACTGCGGTATATCTAAAGAGCAAGGCTCTTGTGTGAGTGATCCATTTTGCAGGCCTAGCTGTGAGAAAGGCCTAGCCTTGAGATAATCAGGAGGCTAAAGATAAAAAGCTTTGTGGCAAGAACAAAGAGGAATCTGTGCCAAAATAAAGGAGGAGCCTTGAAGAAGAAACAATGTTCTCCTATCTCATGGACACTTGTGTTAATCCAATAGAAAGTGTGTTAGTAATGCATGTCCAGTTAGTGGACAGTCACATGTAACCAATAGACTAGAAGTGTTCACACGCCGGGGTGTAGTAAAGGTTTATAAGCCATGGTTCATGTAAATAAAGTGGAATAATTGAGGATCACATTGATCACGTTCGATTATTTCCGAGCTCCTCCGTCAACAGGGAACTCAAAGGAGGGGAAGCTTCCATTTTTGTTTGTTAATTACTCAATAAAATGATAAAATTGTTGTGATACAATGTGTTAAACTTCAAAACAGTCCTGAGAAGAATTTCAGAACAGGTGAAAACTTTTTGTAGCATTTTCAACTAAACTAGCCAATGCATTTACTGTAGGGAAATAACCCTAAATTAGTGTGAGAATAGATTAAATGACCCAATTGCAGATGCTCTTCTATGACAGAAAATGCTGTATATTAAGGGCTTAATTGAACTTCCATTGCAATCAATGGAAAGACTCCAGATGGAGCAGACTCAAATAATCATTTCTCAGCCTTCTGGTAAAATATTCTTTAAGTAACACCTACTCCAATTTAAAACAGATTTGAAAGTTTAGGAATTTCGTTTTACTTCTCAGTTAAAAAAAACCCCAAACCTGTGTATTGGTGTGTGTTGTGTTTTATGTATGTAGAACAACTTACAACTCCTAAGAACATGTAGATAAGCATGTATGGGTGGCTTCACAGGCTTTCAGTGCCATGGTATTTCTAGGTCTATTTTGCCATAGAGCCATCTCAGGAACAACTTATATTTCTAATAAGAAGTGCAAGAAAAAACAAGAAATGCAAGAAAAAACAAGAAGTGCAAGAAAAAAGAAAGCTGTCGAGAGCAACATAAAGCCCTCAGTGTAAGATGTTAAGCTGAATAATACCTGAGAAATGGATGCTTGTCTCAGTTTAATGAGACAGAAGTGTTTTGCTAAAAAGGATGAGTTATAAGGAAGACCAAAACTCCTCCCTCCAAGCAATTGTAAATCCGAAATTAAGAGGTTCCAATTGAGAAAGTGTGGAGAAAGGAAAAATGACAGCCCTTTATTAAAGGATATATGTGTATTGGCAGAACAACAAAAGAACACAAAACAAAACCACAACCAAACAATAATCCTATACCCAAAAATCCCTTTCAATAAAAAGTAAACAGTTCAGTTTGTGCTTTTTGGTGCAATTCTAACCACAGTCAGCAGGGGGTGCTGTTGGATTGCTGGAGATGCAGATCCTGCTGTGCTTGGGGTTGGCCAACAGGAGGTGCTGTTGGGCTCTTGTGGTCGCAATGTGGAGGCCCCTGGTGTGCTGGGGAAGCCGAAATGGAGCCCTTCCCTCCCCATCACTAGGAAGGGGAAAAAGAAGAAAGAAGAGTTCTTCCCAAAGGGGACTCACAATGTCTGCTGCTGGCCGTGTGACTTCGCCTTTCTTCTCTGATGTGCACAAAAACCGCTGCCAAAAACACAGGAGCCGGGGGAGGGAAAAAAAACAAAGGTGTCTCTCTCTCTTCCCAAGTAGTTCCTCTCCAATGAAGTCCAAGCAGGTCCACCCGGCCGGGGCGGGGGCGGAAAACAGCGTGCCAGCAAACCAGGCAGTCAGGCTGAGAACAAAGCAGCCTCCCAGTTTTGCAACTCACCCCTTTCCTCGTCCCCGCAACCACGAACTGTGTCTCCTTCCCCCCTCTCCGGGAGAGAGAAAAAATAAAACCAAAGAAAAAGAATATCCTAGCCGCTCCCGAGGCCATTAGCCTGGGATGTCAATCTACCAGCCAGTCCTTTTGTGTCAGTCAAATACCCAAGGCAAAACCAGTCTGCCCATTCAAACATCCCCCCACACACTGTGGGGCAGGGGGAAGGGAAAATTCCATGTTTAGTTTTTAGAACAAGTGAACCCATGACAATGCTCCAAATAAATAATTGAATAAATTGAACATTTAGTTGAAACTAAGGCTTTAAAAGGCATACTCTTTTGAGAGGTTGAGTTCTTTTCTTGTTTTTAAATTTTTAGAAAATAGTTTGATTTTTGCACAAGACAAGTTTGTAGAACATGCTTGATAGTTTCTTTGGTTACAGAATGTTATATGGTATCAGAAAATTCTGATATGAGAAAATGTTTTAAAACAAATGGCAAAAGGAAAAAGGGAGGATTACCTCAAACCCAAAAGATTTGGGGTTTTTTTTAGAGTAAAGAATACAAGAGTACTTTCAAATAGCATTTATGCTTAAAAAGTCTAAATGAGGGTCAAGTTTGTTATCCAAATTTAGCTTCTCATATAGGGAAACCTGACTAGAAGGCATCCCTGCTGGTTTGAAGCTGCCACAACATGAAGCATTCAGATGAAACAGAAACAGGAGTGTCCACCTTTGAAATTCATCTACCCACAGTCAATCCATGGTTCATATACAACTTGTGTGAAACATGAATGCTGTGGATTTGTCTTCCGTTTAAGTCTCTGCTGGCAACAAATTTGTCACAGGCAGTTGGTCTACTTTAAAGTTTTACCTTCTCTTCAGAAAATAAATTAGAAGTATTAAAACTTCAGAAGACAAGATGCCACTGAAGCACTGTTGAACTCTGCTGCTAGGCAGGAGATAGGGGACAGACATTATGTATTCAATGCTGACCTTTCTGCTAAAGTCTGAAGTAGAACTTGAATAAGTCATTAAAGTAGTTGGTCCTAGGAAATAGACTTTATGAGGTTTTAAATACATTTATTCTATTTTCATATTATATTTAGTGAATTAAAGCTACATCATATAGTCCTTTTTCTTAAAAAAACACAGTGATGAAATGTGCTCATTATTATACCCATTGATACTGATGGTAAATCATGAATTGATTTCAGCGGTGTGTCATCAGACCCTGGGTTTTTTTTCAAGGTGGGAAAAAAAGAATTGTCGTTATAATTACTTAGAATAATTATTTCTCTAGAAACACTTTCACTTTTTTTTAATTTAATTTGGACTAGTGTTAAACTTTTAACCCTGTTAGAAGGTGTGATCTGCATTTCCCTAATTCACCATTAGCAGTCTAATTATATGTGAACACATTAACAGCACACAAAATAGAATAACAGCAGCATAAATCACATTCTATCAGGTATTAGGGCTTCATTGTCCCTTTTCCAGTCACACCCATCAGCACTTCCACACAAGGAAACACTATAGAAAGTATGAAAAATACAGAAGCAACAGTAAGAATGCATGAAGAAACATCAAAAAGACCACAAACACAACCAGAACTATTTTCCATTTCATGTACAGTGACTATAAAAAAAGTGTAATCACCTAGGTGTTGAGGGCAAAGTGCAAACTATTCTTCAGAAAAAACATACAGTTAAGAGAGTGTCTGTTCTCATTGAAAGATTAGTATTAATGGCTTTTGCCCTTAGGAGACACTTTTAAATGGAAAATATATTATGAGTAACATGTCATTTTCCAAAATCTAGCCATACTCTCTTCTTTATAAATCCTAAGAAGTTAGGTCTTTGAAAAAAAACACTCAGTAAAGAATATAGGTGATTCTATTCTAGAATTTAATTTAAAAATTAGGAATATACAAAAACTTGAGTGCCAGAAAAATAAATATGTCAGTATTTAGACACTTTGACTGCCAAAAATAGAAAAATTGAAAATAAAAATCATATTTACATTCTGTTAAAACCAAAAGGAAAAAACAATCACAACAAAACCCAACCAGCCAATCAACTAAATAAATAAACCAGTAAGTGGAAATAACTTGAATGTGAAGCTTCTGAGTTTACAGTTCTGAAAGCAGTGTTCTAATTATTTGTGATCTCAGTGGTAATTGCAGATATGTTTTAAAAATGATACCTCTAGGAACATGGAAATGGTTGAAAATACAGAAGTGTCTGGAAATATTTCTTTGCCCAAGTTATAACTAAAACTGTCATTTCTCTTAAAACTGATTCTTACAAATACTTACAAATATGACAAATGACTCTGTAATGCATGCTTTGATTTGTAAATTGTTCATGTGGACAAGTGTCAAAAGGTCTAAAAGAGTCATGGTTTTACCATGACAATCCCTTGGACAGAAGTCTGTACAACCAGCAAACACAGACATTTTAAATGGCACTTGGAGTTTCTGTGCTGATTTAGTGGAAATTACTTTTGCTCAGTGACAGAGAATATACAAGGAAAAAGGCATTTGAAAGATTTTAGTAAAAGTTTAGTGTTTAAAAAGAATGGAGGAATAATAAGTTTTGGTTTGTTGATAAGCAAATAATTAAGAAGCTGGTTGTAAAACTGCAGTGGTATCATACAGGTGAGGAAATGTGCACGTGTGATAAAAATATGCTTGGTTATTCATAAGATGCAGACTGCTTTATACAAACTAAAAAGATCAATGAAAGAGTAAAGATAAAATGTGTGTTTTGCAGGTGATAATTGTGGTCCTGTAGAATGAGTTATTTGATACCATGTCCAAATACTGGAAATGAGATTTCAAGGACAGCTTTAAGAGGAACTTCCAAAATTGCCTTCAAATAATGTGCTCATATGCAAATAAGAGCAAATTAAAGAAGCCAAAAATGTTTTTTCTCCAGTTCATACTCACAATTTATTCCTTCCTTCAATAAATGGTTAGTTAATCCTGCCTTCATGAGAGAAATAGAAATCAATATTCTTCCAGAGCTAAATAGTGGAACACGCCACATGAGCTAGAGCATAACCATGTTTGGCACAATTTATACTTCAATGAAGTCATGAGAACACTTTCCAATAATGTAGCTGGATTCTGTACCAAACCTAAAAAAATAAAAACTGTGACTACAATAAAAGTAATGAAAGAGGAGGGCCAAACTAGAACTTAATCTGGTTACTATTGTAAAAGACAATAAAGAAACTTTCTAGAAACATTAGCAACAAAAGGAGGTCTAGTTTTATATCCCCTCTTGACTGGACACAGGGGTGTGAGAAATGGTTTATGGCTTAAACATTGTCAAAATCACTGAAGGACTTTCGTCCAGTGTAGCAAACTGTGCTACAGAAACAACTCCTCACAGAAGCCCACCCCACACTGAATATGCCTTCTAATCTGGACTTCGATGGGAATTTGAGGTAAGATAAAGGTAGTACTATTGTCCAATCATCCCAGGAGAAGAATGTATCCGCAAGTGTGAAAGACTTGTGTGAAAGACAAGTGTGAAATGCTAATGGCTCAGACAATCAAGGTGCAAGCTGATTATATGCAAAGTAACCACCCAGGTGCTGAGGGCATGCACAGCTACCACCTCAGGCCACAAGCTGGATGTTGAACAAGACAAAAGAGAGGCAAATCCTCCATGGAGGGGTAGTGTTCCTATGTACTTACACAAATGACTCAGCTGTGATAACTTCTCTCGAGGGGAGCTGGGGCAGTTCACACATAGCCTGATGATATTAATTTCCTGATGATAATTAAATTCTGATGATATTAATTTCGGACCATAACCGAGTCAACTGCACTGACATATTACAGGCAGCTGTAACATCATAGAAGGTGTCAAAGACTCCTAAAGTGTTCTGTGGTCCAGTATTACACTGTAAAACTCCCTGCCCCATGGGAGGTACCTGGGGTGTTCCCACCTAACCTAAGCCCAGTAAAAGATGGCATGGACTTCACTTACCACAGTCTTCCCTCACCAGCTTGGACTTTGGTCGCCAATGCACTTCTTTCCTCACCACACAGGGGCTTCCTGTACCACCACAGAGTTCTTCCTCCACATCTCAGGAGTTCCTTCACCACCACGGGCCTTTTCCCTCACCACCCAGGGCTTCCCTACATGGATCCAGTCTGCAATCATCACTTTGACAAGACAGGGACTCGCACCACTGAGAAGACCACAAGAAGAGGATCGCCGGAATCCATGGAGTGGTTATATTTTTTCTACTTAATCTGTCTCTCTGTCACCTTCTCTTCCTGTTTCTCTCTTTTGCCTGTTTTTTCCTATCTCACTCTAACATCACATTTACTGTTAAATAAAGTCTGTAATATTGACTCCAGCATATGGTCTTGTTTGCACATTAATTCAGACAGAGGCATGTCTCTAATTATCTTAAAGAACCCGACCATAACAAGGGGGGAAACATAGTGACAAAGGATGAGGAAAAGGCAGAGGTGCTTAATACCTTCTTTACCTCAATCTTTAATATTAAGACAAGTTGTTCTCAAGTAACACAGCCCTCTAATCTGGGAGACAGAGATGGGGAGCAGAACAAAGGCCCCATAATCCAGGAGGAAATGGTCAGTGACCTGCTTCACCACTTGGACACACACAGGTGTATGGGGCCAGGTGGGATCCACTTAAATGTACTGAGGAAGCTGGCAGAAGTGCTCACCAAGACACTTTCAATAATTTACCAGAAGCCCTGGTTGACCAGGAAGGTCCCAGCTGACGGGAGGCTGGCAAATGTGACATCCATCTACAAAAAGGGCTGAAAGGAGGATCTGGGGAACCTCAGCTCTGTCAGCCTGACCTTCGTGCTGGGAAAGATCAGGGAGCCATCTTGAGTGCCATCATACAGCACAGGCAGGACAACCAGGGGATCAGAACTAGCCAACACAGGTTTGTGAAAGTCAGATGTTGCTTAACTGACCTGATTTACTCCTATGACAGAGTGACCCACTTAATGGATGAGGGAAAGGCTGTGGATGTTGCCTACCTGGGCTTCAGTAAAGCCTTTAACACCATTTCCCACAGCACTCTCCTAGAGAAATTGGCGTCTCGTGGCTTGTATGGGTGCACTGTTCACTGGGTAGAAAAATGGTTGGGTAGCTGTGACCAGAAAGCTGTGGTGAATGGAGGTGAATCCAGTTGGCAGCTGGTCACCAGAGATGTTCCCCAGGGTTCAGTGTTGGCATCACTCCTGTTTAATAACTTTATCAATGATCTGGACAAGAGGATCAAGCACAGTCTCAGTCAGTTTACAGATGACACCAAGTTTAAACAGGAGTGTTGATCTACTGGAGGGCAGGAAGGCTCTGGAGAGGATGGATCAAGGAACTGAGGACAACTGTATGAGGTTCAACGAGGCAAAGTGCCACATCCTGCACTTGGATCGCAACAACTCCATGCAGTGCTAAAATCTTGGTTGATAGTTGGACTTCATGATCTTTAAAGCTGGTTTCAACTTTACAATTATATGATTCTATGATTTTAGGAGTGCCTAAATAGCTGCTTGGTGGAAAAGGACCTGGGGATGCTGGTCCACAGCTGGATGAACATGAGGCAGTAGTGTGCCCAGGTGGCCAAGAAGACTAATGGGATCCTGGCTTGTGTCAGAAACAGTGTGGCCAGCAGGACTGTGATAGTGGCAATCTCCCTGCAATGGTGAGGCCCCATCTTGCATCATGCGTTCGTTTTTTGGCACCTCAGTTCAAGAAGGACGTTGTGGTGCTGAAATGATTCCAGATGAGCACAACAGAGCTGGTGAAATGTCTGGAGCACAAATCTTATGGAAGCATTCGAGGGAGCTGGAATTGTTTTGCCTGGAGAAAAGGAGGCTCAGGAGGAACCTTATCACTCTCTACAACTACCTGAAAGGTAGCACTGTGGGAGTTGGTCTGTTTTTCCATGCAACAAGGAATAGGACAAGAAGAAACACCCTCAGAGTTGTGCTAGGAGAGGTTTAGGTTGGATATCAGGAAAAATTTCTTCACCACTAGGGTTGGCAAGCATTGGAACAGGCTGTCTGGGGCAGTGGTAGAATCATATCCCTGGAAGTATTTAAAAGATGTTTACATGTGGCATTTAAGGACATAGTTTAATGTTGGACATGGTTGTATTAATGGTTGGACTCAATGATCTTAAAGGTCTTTTCGAAACTGAATGCTTCCATGATTCTACAATAAAACTTCCAGTTTAAATTTTCACATCACACGCGTAAGAGATCATTTAAGTGATGTCTTGCAGTTAGACACACAAGTACATTTTCACAGTTCTGAGATTTATCTGCAAATTTCTGACTGTTGTCCCTTCTTAGTTACAGGTTGAGTATTATGGATCCAGAAAAGTATATGTCTGTTCATCTATTTGCAATCCTTATAACATACTATAATAACATACCTGATTCATCATTTAGCTCACATTCAGGATTTCAGCAAGGTAGTCTCTGTGTTCATACTACTTCCTGAGAAACTAACAGACTTGTTCTTGTCAAGGGGATCAGAGCTTGTGAACAGTTCCTTGCAAAGTTTATGGAGTTCAAAATTTTCTTATTCTTATCTGTCTATACAACCCAGGCCTAGGTGGGGATTGATCTGGAATGGGATTTCTAGGTCTTCAGTACATCATAAACAACAAATAGGCAACAGTAATAAATTCACTTTATCAGGCTGCAAGAGTTCATTCTACAGGCAAGATGATGTTTTGTGTGAAAATACCTGCATTGAACTTAAGATGAGTTGCCACATAAATAAACACAACAATCTTCAACATACTTTCTGAACTGCTTCTCCATGAAATCACCCTGACAACTGGAATTCTACCTGACAGTCAGATACTACAGCGTAAGTCTATAAAAAAAAAAATCAGAATTAGCATATCACTTTCAAAAGTATCTCATTTATGCTATGAGTGACACAAAATTTAAGAGCTGCTTATTGGTGCTGACCCTCAGGTGTTTTTCAGCAATGTTTGCTACTTGTGTATAAATGTAACTGTTTATTTGAGAAGAAATATAACCAGCTATGAGTTTTTTGCAGCTTTCTATTGCCAGGGTTGTTATTTCCTCTCCTTGTGGACTGTTTATTTCAGGCAAAGAACTCACTTCCACTAAACAAGGAATTTAGAAAAAAAGAGTACACATTTCTGGTATTTCATATTGCAACAAGCAAAGGTCTGAACAGATTAACTATGCAAACTCTGTACAAAGTAAGATTCAATGAATTTTTAACTGTATATCATAGATAAATTGACAAAAGACCAAGAGAGCTGTGATCTTTAACAAAGATTACTTTTTTTGTGGTTTTCGACTCCTATTTCTACACAAGTGGAGAAAGAGTTTACTCCCCTTCCTGTTTTGAAATGTGTCTCCTAATGATAAATGAATATGACAATGGCACATAGGGATTTCTAATTATACAATTTGTCTTCAGTGCCACTAGATATAATTTCCTGTTTCAATCTTCACCTCTTTTTGGTTATATCAAAACTGCTAGGATTTTAAGGAAGTGTTTTTCTCAGCAATAACTTGAAGATATATGGAAAATGAAAATGAAATGCAGTGAGTACTTAAGATGCTAATTTAAGTTTTCCAACATGTCTAATATTCAGCTCTGCACATACAAATTTCAGGCAGGAAGAATGACACTGAATTGGGTACAGCAAAGAAAATCTGCAATGATAGATACACACACTACACAGAATTACAAAAAAATCAGTCCCACAACTGAGAAACACTAAAAGTCCTGAAACATCTACAATCTCTTTGACTTCATATATGAGGCCAATTAACAGCTGGCATAAGCCTCTGATTTCCCAGTTCATGGGTGTTACATGATAGCTGAAGTCAGTGCAGCAGGAGTCACACAACAAAGGTCCTCTATCACTTTGTTTTCCAGATCTGATCAGTTCAATCAGTCAGAACTGGGCAAACATAGTAGAGGTCACAGTTATCTGAGTGGTGCTTTCAGGTAGGCTTAATCTACGGCTTTACTACATGTATCCTACTCAGAAATATCAAGCTAAAAGAAATATTAATAAGCTGAGACATGAGATGAAAAGTGTATCCTAATAGAGATTTAATTAAAAGGCAGGTTTACATACACATCCCCTCTACCTCCAGAAGCTCCAGAATGATTGCACTGCTAGCTCTACTGAGCACAGAGCTTGATGTGGACACTATAATAATTGCCTATCAGCCTGCTGCAAAGTATCAGTCATTGTCAGTTTGAGATAGTCAGTAATTATGTTAGAAGTTGGTACTGTCACAGATTCCTGCCAACAAACAATGTACAAATTAAAATATAGTCTTCATTCAGCATATTGCACAGTATAAATTTTCCAGTATAATTCATTCACTAGAAGTGGCAGCTGGTACAGCCTTCTAAGTACACAAAAAAATTGCAGCTATTTGGAGATGCATAGGCCTGCACCCTCTTGAAGACCTTCTCTGAACAATAGCTGAAACACCTGACAATCCATTAAAACACCATATGAATTCTGAGACATTTTCTCTTTCATATTCATAGAACTGTAGAATTATTTAGGCTGGAAAAGATCATTGAGTCCAACCATTAAATTAGCAGTGACAAGTTCACCACTGAAACATGTTCCTTAAGTGTCATATCTACACGTTTTTTAAATACCTCCAGGGATGGTGACAACATCTACCCTGGGCAGCCCATTCCAATACTTGATAACCAATTCAGTGAAAAAATTTTTTTGTTTTATCCAATCGAGTAAGTTTTAGAGTTTTGACTCTGAAAACAGATAGGTATACGAAAATCTTTTCTGTGCATAAGAAAATAATATTTAACACCATTTGCATAATCATTGAAGAAGAGCTCATCTTTTCAGAAATGAAGACAGTAGCATTCTCTGTACTGATATTTCAATGAAAAATACACTTAAACAAAGGAAAAAGTTCAAAACTCACAAGCTAACTACACCGACAAAGTATAGCACTTACACAAGAAACTCAAGAGCATTGGTAACTAAATGCACATTAAGATAATTTACGCTTGAGATTCAGACAACAGATAAATGGAAACCCCTTAGAAGTTGTTCACTCTTTCGCCTATAACTGGATTAATAGACTTGAGTCAGTTAAACTTTATGTGTTTCTGTTTGTACTTGTTTAGAAGAGGGAGAATAACACTCACTGGCCTTAAAGCAGTGTGTGAGAACTGATATGGAAGACCTTGGACTATCCCAGATCAAAAGTAGTGTTTAAATGGTGTTCCTCCACTCTCTCTTACCTTGGTGTTACAGTGATGTATGTATATATACATACAGTGACGTTTACCTTCAGCTTCCTGGAAAGAAAATCAAATTATTGTGTTGGGTGGGGTTTTTTTTTAGTTTGGTTTTTGTTTTGTTTTGTTTTTTAAATGATCTCTATGACTTCATCAGACATAACAGCTTTTCTTCTCGTTCCCCATGCACCCTAAATTTCTCCTCAGCATTAATTTGCCTAATTGTGGTCAAAATAAACATTCTTCTAAATGGATTTTTGGTTGTAGGTTCTGCATATAGGTGTATGTGCTCATCCCCGGAACACAGTGAAGTGAATGATTATTACTGTGTGTGTGTGTGTCTCTGTGTGTCAGGGTTATATTTGTGGCCTGTCTGGATGTTTTCTCACAGTTGTATCATTATCACAGAGAGTAAAATAATGTTAAAAGTCAAGATACAGAATTAGAAACTGAGTGTACAATCTTAGATTACCTCAGAGAGTCCATTTGTTATCTACCGTTTGCTCATATGGGTTCACTCAGCAAATTTATAGCCATTTCAGGGGAAACAAGTACACGGTGTGACCTTGAAAATGTATTAAAAAAAGACCAATTCCTTAGTTGTGGCTTCACTTGGCAAAGCAAATAAATGGACATATATGTGTATAATGTGATAGTTTAATTTTGCTATTGCTCATTATCCACAGAGATAGTTTCTTGGGATTTACTGTGGCAGTCCCAGTGTGATTCTAAACAGATCTATCTGAATCCTGTGCTCTGTAAAGTGCCCTGGGGCATTACAGTGGTATACCTGGCCTTGCAATAGACACATAACATTAAAGGAAACTGCCTACTTGGCATTGGCTTTTAGTATATTCTGGTTAAACTATGTTAGTGAGGCTGGATTAGAATTTGAACCCACTTATCCCATCTGAAAAAGCGTGATTCCGCTAAGAAAAGAAAGTTACAGATATATTTACTCACCACTGAAGCAGAGCTGCATTTTTCTGTCATCGGAACTCAAATTTGCTCCATGCTTTGTGCAGTAATTTGACAAACTGTTACTTGACATGAACATAAACACAATTCATTTGAGATTCTGACACGTACTAATTTCAAAGTAGTGTTCTGGAATAAATTTTCATAATCAATATTAAATTAATCAAAAATCCCATCAATGTTCCATGACTTCTCTTTCAGTGTATATAAATATGCACCCATGTGAGGACCTGCGTTATACTGCAGTGAATGAGACAAAGCTTTATTTTTCTATATATGTATGCATGAAAATATACATATATTATATAAATGTCATTAGAGTGATAGACCCATGCTGCTTGTCCATTAATGTAGCAACTGGCTTAAATGACCTAATCTGATTTTCTCATCAGCCATCTCCACATGCAATTGTGCTACAGATGAATTATGAGAAACGTTGCAGATTAGGCGTAGTTAAAATATGAAGTGTTGCATGCTTTGTGATTAGTGCTAATAGTTCAATAATTTTGTGCAATAAATCAGCCAGTGATAAAATAAAGCCTTAGAAATCTACTTAACCCACGTGCCACACTTGCTCTTTCTGCAATGGATATATGTGTGCACACCCAAATACACAAATGGGCAATACTGAATAGCGTTTTATGACATACACTAAGTCCACACCAAATTTCACTGAGACTCATAAACACCTTTTAGAATACACTAAAGAAAGAAAGAAACAAACAAAAAAACCCACCACTAAACGAAACAAAAGTGAATTGATTCTGTGCTTTGAATTCCTATCACAGAACTGCTGGCTGTACTTTAACCTTGGAATAGGTATTGATTGACATTTACTACAGGGGACTCCATTACATTACACTTGTATATCTGAATGTAAAATGATGCTTTCCAAATACAGGCAGACACTATCTTCTATGTAGCAATACACTCACACATTTATCTATGGCATATTGGGGTGCTCGTATTGACCTGATCCCCAGGTTGCCCAGAGTAAAAAGCTCTAGAGAAGGTACTGGCCTTTTTTTTTAGGAATATTCTTCTTGATCCATCTTTCATGGAAAGTAGGATGTAGGTAAAAGAGAAGGAGTACGTGGGGTCACTTTAAGAGTCATCCCAGCACGTAACTCAGATGATGCATAGGCTGTGAATGCAAAATTGCTTGTAGGTTTTCTGGCCTAGGCTTGGTGCTGAAATCCATTTTCCTCTCTGACCTCTTCACTAAGGTCAGATGAGATACTCAATCAATTCAATATATTCTTCAATCAATGAACAAGCTTAAGGAACTTCAGTGTTTGAATCAATCTTCTTCTTTCCATTAAAAAGGACATTGGTTTCATTATGAAGATATTTATTAACCTGTGAATAGTTATTCCCTGCCAAATGAGGGAGGTGAAGGTAATTATAGGAATAAAGCTTTTGGCTTTGAAGTATTATAAGACACATAGGGGTTGCAAGATTTTTTTTTTAATATCTATTTGTAAATAGTTGAAGTACCTTTGTTCTGAAAAAAAGTCACTATCTTCTATTGAGAGATAAGAATGCAATTGATATTGAAATAAACAGGAGGGAAGCAAAAAACTTGCCTCAGGATTTCTTATGTAGACATGCTATTTCCAGAAATTATGTTTTAGTGTATTTGAAAGACTCATATCTTAACAGAACTTATATGTGACTCACTTCACTTAAAAAAAATAAATTGCAATTGAGTCTTTAAGACTAGTTATATATTAGAATAAACCAGGACAAAATACTTAAAGGAGTATGATCATGGAGTATAGTTATTAAATTTATCAATGAAGCAACCATGGCAGAATTCTGCAGTAACCTAATTCAAACTTTTTTTCAACCCAAGGTTACTGAAACAACCCAGATAAACTTCTCGATGATCTACAGATCCTTTCTGTAGCAAGCCAAAATGTAGAAGGCTGGCACATAGAAACTGCTTTCTGTTAATCCTTTTAAACATTTAAGCTTACTTTTAAATTCCACTTCATCCTCTTCCATTTATGGCTACTGTAATGATGCCTCTCTCCAAAACTACCTAGAGCTGCAACCCCATATGGAGACCTTTCTAATCTGGTCCTAAAAGGATAAATTGTTCACTGAAAAAGAGTCAAACAAAAAGAAAAGCTTGCCAAATATTTATTAATGAATAAATAAGAGAAAGTTCTGATTAATTTCAGTTGTAGTTATTTCATACATTAATTAAGAAACCAAATGGGATTTAACAGACTAAGTCTATGTAACACATAGCAGGTGGATTCCATCTGGTGAGTCGAATAATCTGTACCAATGTTTTCAACCATTTTTTCTGTCTACTGGGAGTTTCTGGGGATACCATGAAAGTTCTCTGAAGTAGTTTCTTTTATCCTGGTGAGCTTTCCTCTTGTCTTGGAAGAGTTGATTGTACTTCAATAAATAGTAAGGACATTTTTCCACAAAAAGAGCTTTTGCATGAGACAATATATTCTTGGCATTCACGTATAAATGCAATCTAAAAAAGTGGCCTGTAAGTCCCAATGATAGTTTCTCAATAATTGAGGGTCTTATGTTTTGCCTAGTGTTCCACTATACCATCTATTTAATACATGTTCTCTAAGTGCTGCAGTACTCCTTGAGGAGGAACTGGCCAGGACACAAGTAGGGAGACTTACATCTAATATAAATATGCTTTGTGCACTAAATTCAGATTCCTTAACTGCATAATCAAGGAAAATTTCACAGGAGGTACTGCATATATACCTAAGAATACCAAAGGATCTACTGGCCTAGTGTTTAGCCATGTCAGTTTATTCTACCTTTCATGGAAGTTTCTTAATCAAACATAGAAACATAGAGTAGTTTTGGTTGAAAGAGACCTTAAAGATCATCTTGTTCCAACCCACCCTTCACTAGACTAGGTTGTTCAGAGCCCCATCTAAGCTGGTTTTGAACACTTCCAGGGATGGGGCATCCACATATTCTTTGGTCAACTTGTTCCTGTGCCTTACCACCCTCACAGTAAAGAATTTCTTTCTAATATCGTCTTCCGTTCCTGATTTGCTTGCTTCTGTGACTCTATGATATCAGAACCATAGTTATACTAGCTGTCCAATTTAGGCACTCTGAAGTTTAGTATTAGATCCTGGGAATACTTGTGTATATTATCAGGTTAGAGTTATTATTGATTCAGTGTATACAACACAGTAGCATTTGTTGTAGTGTATTAACAAGATGCTTTGCTGCAAATCTGTGTTGTCAAAAAGCTATGGATCAAATGAAGGTCTATGAAGGTGGCATGGTCTTTTCAATGGCATCTGCAGGGAACTCTTTTTGCAGTGAGGGTCGCAGCATTTAGCTGTTGTTATATATAACACAGCTTATAGTACTAATACAGTGTGAAAAGTATACATTACTCTTCACTTTGTTAAAAAAAAAATTAACTTCTGAACAAAGTGCCATGAAGTCTCTCCCTCTGTCTCACACACACTTGTATGCACACAAACACACACACACATATGCACACATGTGAGTGTGTGTCCATCTTGCTTTCATTAGCCTTCTCATTGGAAAAAAAGAAGACATATTTAAAAGGTAAATGTGTTAGTCTGAATCATGATTGTGCACATTAGGATTACTAAAGGGTTCAGAGATGATTGATTTTTCTATGTGTTCTATGTGTTGAATTACATTCAGGAATTACCATATTTATCTACCTATTTATTTATTTAGGCAAACTGATAGAAATTAATGTGAATACGCACTTGTTTCTAACTCCTGCCTACATAGTTACTTAGCAGTCAAATGTTACCTAAATATGCAATGTTGTATGAATAAAACTTACTTCTTTTTCTGTATTTGTCTCTGTAGTTATTTGTTGAAATACTTAATAGCCAGTTAGAAATCTATTTCTCTGACAGTTAAAATCTATAATTCATCAGATATAATATGATAATTACAGATTTATAATCTCAAACATTGCACATCATTGCACTGAGGAAATGATTCAGAATTGTTTTCCAATTATGAATAAACTTAATTGCTTGGAAAACATACTGTCTCTTACAGTCTCATAGTAGCTGGCATTGGGAACTCAGATGACACTACTTAAAGTTTTGCAGCTCATAATTTAGTAGTTTAAATGCACAGTTAAAACTTTATAGATATATATCAAGGCCAATGATGCTATTCATGCCCTGCAGATGCAGCATTTGAAGCTTAGATCAGGGATATGGTGATGATCAGATAGAGACAGTGATTTGCCTTGGGTGATTTTAATCCACTGACAGCCATGGAGTTTCTTACTCTAGAATCTTCAGCAGACTAAAAGGACAGTAAGAAACAGCTGATCCATTCTTCTTTTCCTTGGTCATGGTCTAGACACTTATTAGCCATCAGAAGAGTATTTGATTGTACTCACTCTCTGGAAACTAATGTCTTATATTACAGAATCACAGAATCAATTATGTTAAAAAGACCTCTGAGATCATCAAGTCCAACCTATGACCGAACACCACCACGTCAACGAGACCACGGCACTAAGTGCCATGTCCAATCTTTCCTTAAACACCTCCAGGGAGAATGACTCCACCACCTCCCTGGGCAATCCAATTCCAATTACTGATCACCCTTTCTGTGAAGAAATTCTTCCTCAAGTCCAGCCTAAACCTTCTCTGGCTCAGCTTAAGACTATGTCCTCTTGTCCTATCATTTCTGTGCTGGGGGAAGAGGCCAACCCCTCCTGGCTGACACCTCCTCTCAGGTAGTTGTAGAAAGTGATAAAGTCATCCCTGAGCATCCTCTTCTCCAGGCTAAACAAGCACAGCTCCCTCAGCTGTTCCTCACTGGACATGCACTCCAGACCCTTCACCAGCTTTGCTGCCCTTCTGTGGACCCACTCCAGCACCTCAATGTCCTTCCTGAATTTAGAGTGCCAGAACTGGACACAGTACTTGAGATGTGGCCTCACCAGTGTTGAGTACAGGGGAAGAATCACTTCCCTGGTCCTGCTGGCCACACTTCCTGAGACAGGCCAGGATGCCATTGGCCCTGGGCACACTGCTGGCTCATGTTCAGCTGCTGTTGACCAGTACTCCCAAGTCCTCTTTTACTGGGTTGTTGTCAAGCCACTCTTCCCCCAGCCTGTAGTTCTGCATGGGGCAGTTTCAGGCCAAGTGTAGGATCCAACACTTGGTCTTGTTGAACCTTATGCCATTGGTCTTGGCCTGTCTATCCAGCCTGTCCAGGTTCCCCTACAGAGCCTTCCTAACCTTCCCCAAATCAACTTGATATAATCTGCAGATTTGTTAATGGTAGACCCAATGCCCTCATCTAGGTCATCAAAAGAGATTTTAAACATAACTGGGCCCAACACTGAACCCTGGAGGACACCACTGCTGACTGGAAACCAACTGGATGTAGCCCCGTTCACCAACACTCTCTGGGCCCGACACTCCAGCCAGTTCCTAACCCAGCACAGAGTGCCCCTGGCCAAGCCGTGGGCTGCCAACTTTTCCAAGAGTATGCTGTGGGAAATGGTTTCAAAGGCTTTGCTGAAGTCCAGATAGACACATCCACAGCCTTCCCCTCATCCACCAGGCGGATCAACTGATCACAAAAAGAGATCAGTTTGGTCAGACAGGACCTGCCTTTCCTAAACCAGTGATGGCTGGTTCTGATCCTTTGGTTGTCCTGTAGGTGCTCTGTGATTGCACTCCAGATGATCTGCTCCATAACCTTGCCAGGCAAAAAGGTCAGGCTGACCAGCCTGTTGTTTCCCCAGTCTTCTTCCTGGCCCTTCTTGTGCATGGGCATCACAGTCATCTGGGACCTCTCCAGTGACCCAGGACTGATGATAAGTGATGGAGAGGGGCTTGGTAAGCTCTTCCACCAGCTTCTGCATCACCCTAGGATGAATCCCATCTGATCCCATAGACTTGTGAGCATCTAAGTGGCTCAGCAGGTCACTAATTCCTCTTGAATTACATGGGATCCATTCTGCTACCCATCCCTGTCTACCAGCTCAAGAGGACAGTTGGCCTGAGGATAAACAGTCTTACTGTTCAGATATCAATATCTCTCAAAAAGTGTGTGTAAAGAAGCTCTGGAAAATGAGCTCTCTATTAGGATTTTCCTTGCTAATGTAAAAATGTGGGCACAGGAGCTATGGAGTCATACAAAACTGTTACTTATAACAAAGGTGAGGGATAAGATTAAAAATATTACCTTTCACTCTGCATTTTCCACAATATTTTGAAGTTTATATCATGTCCTCTTGATATCCCAGGCTAGGTGGTCAATTTGCTAGGTCCTAATATGTGTATGATGAATGTATATTAAGGTTGTTTGTTGAAAAGGCAGAAGCCCTGACAATGCTGAAATAAGTCACAGACATCCTCTTCTTTCGTCTCCTTTTGAAGAATGGAAGGCAGATTACTCTGACTGATGAATGTCATCAAAATATGATTCTGTTTCAAGTGCCTGAAAACTGGAAAGGTCAAAAGACCACATGGAAAATCAGCTAAAACCTTTTAATCCAGACTATTTGCAAGCACAATCACAAACCAATCCCAAGCAAAACAATCTCCCAATCTGAAGAACTTTTGGTTCCTTAGAGGTAGAGCTGAAATGAGAAATACTGATCTACAGGCATAATGACAGTCTTGCAAATGATTGCCTATCCTGTTCTTAAAACTATTCAGTGGCAGAAGCTGCATGGTGAGTCATTCCTTAACTAAATCTGACCTCATACCCCATAGATGAGATCATAAACCATCCAAAATAAGGCATATGTGAAGCATATATATGAGAAACTCCATAAAAATGAGGGAGTTTTGTATACATCCAAAATTTGTAAATTAATGCTCTTTCTTAAAAGAGGATTTTTCTCTTTTACGTTAAATATTTCAGTGACCTCACCTCGCTCCACATTGTATCTGTAAATAGAAACATATGGAATCACAGAATCACTCAGGTTGGAGAAGACCTCTATGGTCATTGAGTCCAACCATTAACATAGCCAAGTTCACCACTAAACCATGTCCCTAACTGCCATATCTGCACATGTTTTAAATACCTCCAGGAATGGTGACAAACACTTTCATGAGCAACCTGTTCCAATGCTTGACAACTCTTTTTCTCCTAATATCCAATCTAAACCTTCACTGGTGCAACTTAAAGGTCATTTTCTCTTGTTCTATCACTTGTTACTTGGCAGACCAACCCCAACCTGGCTACAGTCTCCTTTCAGGTAGTTGTAGGTAGCAATAAAGTCTTCCCTGAGCCTCCTCCTCTCCAGGCTAAACAACCCCAGCTCCCTCAGCTGCTGCTCATAAGGCTTGTATTTAAGGCAGTCTACTTTTGCTCCATCTGAAGACAGAGAAACCAGTTATTAACTTGTGAGAAGCAACAGCCCTTTTACTTCAAATAACCCTGAGGGATCAAAAAGGGAGACATAAGTGCAGTTATCTGGTAAAATGTAGTAACATCTCACAGTATATTGCTAGATTTGTCACTTTTTGTGTAATCACTCTGCTGTTTCAATACAAAATACTTGTATGTGAGATTTTTTTTTAGTCTTCACTAAAAGAAATTCTGTAAGTCATCATAGCTGGTGTGGCTGTGCAAATTCACTTACAACTTCAGAGCAGAAAGGTCACAATGATATCACTACTCAAAAGTATGTTGTACAGGTGAGACAGGTAGGAATAGATACCCTTTGTTATAAAACCTACATACTGAACATGGATAGTATGTTCTGAAATTTAACAAAATGTTTCTTCTCTACCATGCATATTTAATATCACTCCATGTCATGAATATATAATTTACTGTTTTCCAGTGATAATAGAAGAATGGAGTACATAAAGTATTCTAAAGAGAAGAAATGTGAAAGGTAAGGTTGCAATCTCTGATACATGTCTCTGGCAGCTAATACTATTATGATTTTACTCAGAAAATCAGAATTGACAGAAGTAATGTACATTAAAAAAAGCCCCCAAAATCTATAAAAATTATCACATGACTCAAAACACAGATCAATAACAAAATATACTTTAGTCAGGCTGAAGTTCAAACCTCTTACATATTTTGTCTATGTACTTAATTAAGACTGCCAGCTTATTTCTTCTGAATGTGGCTAAAGAAATGTTTACAGAGGTAGTTGTTGCTTCATCTTTCATGTCTTTGCTCTCAAAAGTTCCCTGAATTGTCATTTAATATGCCAGAATGTCCTCAAAATCAGTTGCAAAAAAAAAAAAAAAAAAAAAAAAAATTGTAATAACATTTTCTGAAAAACCTATAAGGTCTTCTATTATTTTCATGAGCAATGAATGAAGCATGGAATGGTGTGGGTCAGAAGATAATCTGGTTCCAACCCCTCGGCTATGGGCAGCAACACCTTCCACTAGACCAGGTTGCTCAAAGCAACATCTAACCTGGCCTTGAACACATCTGGGAATGGGGCATCCACAACTTTTGGTAACCTGTTCCAGTGCCTCACCACCCTCACAGTAAAGAATTTCTTCCTAATACCTAAATCTAAACCTACCCTTCCTCAGTTTAAAGCCATTCCCTCTTGTCCTGCCACTTCATGTCTTTGTAAAACATCCCTCTTCAGCTTTGTTGTATGCCCCCTTCAGGTACTGGAAGATCTCTCTGAAGTCTTCTCTTCTCCAGACTGAACATCACTGACTTTCTCAGCCTGTCTTCACTGGAGAGGTGCTCCTCCTTCTGATTCTCTCTGTTGCTCTTCCTCAAACTCNGACCAGGTTGCTCAAAGCAACATCTAACCTGGCCTTGAACACATCTGGGAATGGGGCATCCACAACTTTTGGTAACCTGTTCCAGTGCCTCACCACCCTCACAGTAAAGAATTTCTTCCTAATACCTAAATCTAAACCTACCCTTCCTCAGTTTAAAGCCATTCCCTCTTGTCCTGCCACTTCATGTCTTTGTAAAACATCCCTCTTCAGCTTTGTTGTATGCCCCCTTCAGGTACTGGAAGATCTCTCTGAAGTCTTCTCTTCTCCAGACTGAACATCACTGACTTTCTCAGCCTGTCTTCACTGGAGAGGTGCTCTTCCTTCTGATTCTCTCTGTTGCTCTTCCTCAAACTCACTCCAACGGGTCCATATAACTTTTTTGTTTTGGGCTCCAGAGCTGGATTCAGTAGTCAAGGTGGAGTCTCATGAAAGCGAAGCAGAGGAGAAGAATCATCTCCCTTGACCTGCTGGTCACGGTCCTTTTGATGTAGCCTAAGGTTGGCTTTCTGGGCTGCGAGTACTCATTGCTGGGCCATGTTGAACTTCTTGTCAAAAAACTTCCCCAATTCTTTCTCCACAGGGTTTCTGTTAATCTGTTCTCTGCTAAGCCTTTTTTTGTATTTGAAATTGCCCCAATACAGGTGCAGAACCTTGCACTTGGCTTTGTTGAACTTCATGAGGTTCCCATAGGCCCACTTCTCAAGCCTGTCCAGATCCCTCTGAATGGCATCCCTTCACTCCAGTGCGTCAACCACGCCACACGGCTTCGTGTCTGTGCTGGTTTAGAGGTAAACCGGCAGGGGAAATAAAGCTAACTCGAGAGATTAACAGTCAGAATGACAATTTAATGAAAATAATGCAATGAATACAATTTTACAGATGAACAATTGGTTCCAATCCACCAAAAACCCGGCACGCTGGGGCACGAACAGAATGGTGTTCGTTGGCCCCCTTGCTGAGCCCCACGTGGGGCCCCTCTGAGTCCCAAAGAAAAGAGAGAGGAGAAAAACCTGTTGAGGCCAGTGATGGCTGCAGTCCGGTTAGAAGTGGTAGTCACGGTCCAATTGAAGGCAGTGGCTGTAATCCAATTGAAGGCAGTGGTTGTAATCCAAATTAGAGCAGTGGTCCCAGTCTGGATGAGGTTTTTGGTCCTCCTCCCGATCCCACAAGTGGTCCCAGAAGTCTCCAAACCCCAAGATTATATCTCCTCCCATTCCAGCAGCAATGTCCAGCCCCTTTTCCCAGGGCAGGGAGTTTCACAGTGGGTGATTGTGAGTCCTGGGTGTGAGGACTGCAACATCCCCTTATCAACAGGCCTCTTAACACCCAGCACATAGCCTGAGAGGTGGGGTGTGCTCTGGGCAGCTGCTGCAAATGGTCTATTGTTAAGCTTCTGGGAAATGGCATAGAGGGTGTAGAATACACAGTTTGGGTTACGCCCATGCAGTGATGAACTAGTCCCAGCTCTTCTAACTAGGACAGTGTCAGTTGCAAACATGCTGAGGTTACACTCAATCCCACGGCCCAGGCCACCAACAAAGGTGTTAAACATTACCAGACACAACAGTGACCCCCAAGGCACACTACTTGTCACTGATCTCCACTTGGACACTGAGCTTTTGACCACAACTCTTTGAGTGTGACCATCTTGCTTTCTTAGCTTCCCTGCATTCGCACTTTTTTTATGCTAGCTGTTTTTTTCATGTGCAGTGTCATGTTTGATCCTAGAATAGAATAGAATAGAGTAGAATAGAATAGAATAGAATAGAATAGAATAGAATAGAATAGAATAGAATAGAATAGAATAGAATAGAATAGAATAGAATAGAATAGAATAGAATAGAAATTTCAGTTGGCAGAGACCTATAATGATCATCTAGTCCAACTACCTGGCCAGTTCAAGGCTGACAAAAAGTTAAAGTGTGTTGTTAAAGATGTTGTCCAAATACATCTTAAACACTGACAGGCTTGGAGTATTGACCACCTCTCTAGGAAGCCTATTACAGTGTTTGACCACCCTCTCAGTAAAGACATTCTTCCTGATGTCCAGTCTAAACCTTTTGTGGCGCAGCTTTGAACCATTCCTATCTGTCCTATCACTGAGTAGCAGGGAGAAGAGATCAGCAACTCCCTCTCCACTTCCTTGGGATCTTACTCTTCTTGCTGCTTTTACATATGACCGTACAGGATGCTAAATTTTGTTCATTACTTTTCTCCCTCCCCCCAAAAAAAACCCAAACCAAAACAAAAACACAGCAGATTTTTGCAGATGTAAAATATCAGAAAATTCCTAAAGTTTGCTACATTCAATTCTATGCCAGGAGAAAGCACAAGAGCTGTGCACAATTTCAATTTTCTTAAACAGTGCCAGAAAAGGCTGAGCTAGGATTTCATAAAACAAATTGACCTTGTGCTGTCCTCTGCATCAGGGTGAACTTCGCCCTATAGTAATAATGACAGTAGTAACAACAGCAATTGCAAACAGTGCTATTGGACTGCAACCAGCCAAGACAATTTTAGGGCAGCTACTATACAGCTCAAATCACTGAGCAAGCAGATTCTTAGTAAGCTGCTATTATATATATATTTCAGTTATTGACAAAGAAAATCTCCTGGGCACCACCAGGGCACCCTATAACTGCAGTAAAGCTGCTTAAAACCGAAGCTATCACGAAAAATTACTCAAAGAAAAAATGGGGGGGGGGAGAAAAAAACCACCTTAAACCAAACCCCAAACCCTCAAAACCAAAACAGCAGGGAAGAGGCTATTATGGTGCAACTCATATCAGCCAGTATTACAGAGTTCTTCAGAGTATGTAGTGGCAACAGGAAGGTCCAAAAAGGGGTTGAAATACTATTCAGAAAAGCTGTTTGATTTATTCGTGCTGAGGATTTGTAAATAACTTGAATGCTTAAACATTGGCTTAGCCTGTACTAGGGAAAGACTGAGATGTCTTTTTAATCAGCTTTCGGTTTCCCGCGCAAACATTTAAGAATGTATAGGGAATGGGTGAAATGATAGATTGATATGCAGATACATAATTATTTACAATGCAAATATTTTTCTTTATTTAAAGGAAAATAAAGAAATCTTGGGAAGAAAAATCCACTGACTTGCTCAAGGATATGCAGGAAAACACATCTTCCAGAATGAGTACCTTTGTATGAGCGATTTTTTTTTCTGCCTCTGCATATACGTATGTGTGTGTGTGTGCGCGCATGAATGTAATTTCAAAGCACATAAAATGCTGCCTGTTTGTCTTTTAGTATTTTATGGGGAGGTTCTCTAGGTCTATGACTATATGACAATAGGAAACTATACACAGCAAAATGGAATAAAATAAAATGTTCAGAGACAAATCAGTCACTAACCATCTAAGCAGCAGAAAAAAAAACCAACACAAAAGTGTTAACTACTGGAGAGATACATTGAGGTTGTCAAGTCACTCTTTGCAAAAGAATGACAGCTGTTTGGCAACATTAGGAATACAGTAGTTAATATGGACATTTGGTTTTGGTCTTAATTTCAGTAAATTTTTATTGATCAAGATTATTTCTAAACCACATTTGAAATCAAAATTTTTGTTCTGACAGCGTTGTAGTGATAGGTATTTGTAATACTTTAAATGGATATATGCAAACAAGCACTCTGGCCTTGACAGATTTACAACAACAACAACAAAAAAATCACATTAATATTACATAGAAATATGTGAAAGTACAGTGCACAGGGATTACTGTCATACTGATGTTGATCAGAATGTGAAAATTGCATTTAAAATCATGAAAATTGCTATTCATTGTTACAATGAATGTCAAACTTTTCATAAATTTCATGTTATTCTTGAGTGAATTAATTTTCATATGATGAATATGGGATATTCTTAGGGCAAAGAAAAAATCAGAATTAGAATCAAATTTTAAAAAAAAAGAAAATTTTCCTTTTACAATGAAATAACATTATTATTTTGTTTACATTTTTCTTAATTGAAATCAAATGTGAAATGAAATTAAGAGTTTGTTGCCAGCATGTTCAAATGGAACTTCAGCAGCAATTGTCAGAAGAGTTTTTCTATCTGTATAAGTGTGACATGTCCGCCCATGATACAAACTGAGTTCTGTCAGGAGAGTTGTCTACAGTAAGTTTTTCTGGCTTGAGTGTTAGGTGGAAGTGAAATTTTTTCCTTCCATTCCTAGCTGACATAGCTGTGTTCACATAACATTGTTCATGACATATAAAGCTAAACACATGCATAAGTCTTTGTGAGGTTGATGTCTTTGATTTTAAGACTTTTAAGACTATATCTATGTTTTCAGTAGCATTTTGTTTATAGACACTTTGTTGGCTTTGGTCTCTGAGTTAGTCTCTAAAGGACTGAAGAAATAAAAATTATAATTAAAAGCAATAGGTATTTACAAAGTGTGTGGTGCAACTTGCAGGAATTTATGAAGCTGAGAAAAGAGTCTTGTAATAATCAGGAGGAGGAGAGGATTTTATGATCTACAGAATCCAATAGATACAACCATACAAGACACCCACACAATTTGTAGCAGTGTAAATAAAATAGTTTTATCTTTTAATAAATGCTTTGGGGAATATGTTGCAAAAAGGTTCTTGTTCCTTTCGATTTTAAAGTAGTCTACCCCCTTAATTACTCTATTTAGGCAGTCACGTACTGCATATAACAGTTGTAGCCGATGAAGTCATGGAATGCTTTAAATCACACCAGGCAAGAAGGATTTGAAAAGGAGAATATTTATTAGAGTTTTCTTTATATCATTGTAGAAGAAAAAAAAAAAAAAAGATGAGAGAAATCAAGGAAGTCTGAGAATCCACCTATTTAATGAATGTAAATATATTATTTGGAATTTGTTATTTGGATTAAATATGTTTATTTGCTAACTTAAAATCCAAGAAATATTCAAAGCACGTTTTCATTTTCAGGACCTCTTCTCAAACAAAGAATTAAATCCAAAAATTTGACAACAATCAAAGTAATTTAAAAATCAGTCAGAAAATTATGACGTCTTTCCACTGGGATCTGGATATTTTCACTTGTTGTGGAATACTCTAGATGTGTTATTTAATTATGTTTCATACATTTCAAGGAAGGTTTTTGCTAAACTCTGATCCTTGGAATACATCCAAATCAGTATCTGTACTTGTTCTGACATTGAAGTAATGTTGGATGAGGAATCCATGAGGGGTTTTTTTTTTACAAAACAAACAAACAAAAAAACAACCCCCCCTGTAAAACTTAAGGCTATCAGTTTTGCCAGAACACCATTAGTATTTAAGGTTACAGGAATGTAGGATACAATTCAAGTCAAACACCAGCAATAATTTTATCATGTGTGCTGGCACAATATATGGAAGGTACTGAAAACTTTAACCAAAATGTGCAACAGAAATAACAAACATACATAGAAAATGAGATATAAAAAGTGGTTTGAATTATGGTTTTATGCAGAATAAAATGAAATAGAAAATTCACTGCCTGTCATTCTTTTAAGGAATCAAATAAAAAGGCTAAGTTGTGATATACATTCTGTATAACAATCAAACTTTGTAAGAACTTGATGGCATGTACTCAAGGTCTTGCTTATTAGGTTTAACATGAGTCACAGTTTTTAGTTGTTTTAGACAAGCTGCTTGTGATTTAATGTTTGTTTAATGCTTAATTTAATGCTTGTGATTTAAATCAAATTGAAGTGAGATCTACATTTATTGAGACCTAAAATGCAACCTAGTGCTAGCCACAATTTTTCATAGGTGAAATTTTTCATAAGAAATATCCTTTCAGAATATTCTAGGTTGATCAGATATGATGGAGCACTCCAGGTTTTCTAAAAGATACTGCTGAAAATTTCATAATTAACCCCCCCCCCCCCCGTATTTTACATATTGCACATAAAAATGTGTAGCTACATTATTTCCAGTGGCATATAGACTGGAAGTCGAATTCCATGGTCACTTCCAGTGAAGTAGTTCCATTGGTAACACTTTGGGATCTCAGATTGCCACCTTTCTTGCACATCGAGGCACATTATGCTGATCGTGGTCTGGGATGGATGCTTGGAGGACCACTTGATCTCATGGGCCATAGGCAGCATTCATTAATACCCTGTTGCTCCAGAGTGTATGAAAAATATCCAGTAATTTCTGTAGGAAGTCTCACCAAAAGAGCATCAAAGACACACATTCATTGAGCCCATCTCGCTTAACCAGCTCCATGCAATTGCTAAATCTGCTAACATGCTAAGATGTGATTGCTAAGTTCTGTTTCTGACAAGTTGTGAGCTCAGAGGTTCAGATGAGGGACTGTGTTGTGATTAGGCTAATTCATAGCTGTCAGCCTGGATAATGAACTATTGTGGAGATCACTGGGAGAAAAAGCAAAAATAAAAATTAATTTTCACAAAATATAGGAACTGGACAAAACAAGGAGACAGTCTTGGTCTGAACACTTTACAATCCAAGCAGATGATTAACTTTAAGATAAATAAGAGTATAAAATCCCCTTTGAATAATGGTAAAAGCTTCTGCTTAATTTTTCAGTGATTCAAGATAATATATCAGTTAAGGCAACATAACAAATGCCTGAATGTGGAAGCAACTCCATCATCCCAAGCCATAGTTGAAGAAATGGCTGCCTGTTTCCCTTAAGCTTCATATGTTTCATTTTGTTCTGTATAGGGTTCTGGTGGATTTATAATGTGACAGAGTATCAGCAGCACAGATTTCATGATCCGTCATCTAAATATGTAAATAATGTTGATCTTAATATAACATAACAGAAAATTTAATAAGTTATTAATACCTCTGGTTTACTCGAGGTGATTACCTCGATCCTTGCTCACCTCTGGAGAGTCAAGAAATTCCATATGTCCCATAATAATAAAGTGAAATTTCTTAATATTCTCAGGAGCTTTACAGTTAAACATTATACCCAGTCAGAGTGCCAGTAAAGCAACATTATAGGACGTATGTATGTATTTTTCTTAAGAACAGTTTATGGGTATTTCTTTTAGTATCTGCTACAAATAATTCCATAGATCATGAGAAAACATTAAAACTACCTCTACTATTACACTGACTTGTGGAGTTTCTATTTTAATTTTTTTTTTTTTTATTAAATACACCTTCTCTAGTTCAATTACCAAGACAGAAGGGAGGTTGATATGTCACCAATGATTTGATAATTCAACCATTTTGCAGTTGAATGAAATTACTATTTGCCCTAATGTGTATTTATCCTGCAATGGGAAGCATCCCATTCCAAGTTGAGGCTCCAGTGTTCAAAAATGTTAGTGCTGTAGCAACTGGTGCTGGTAATAAGTGATGACAAATGGAAAAAAAAATTATAGTCCTACTGCATTTAACTGCAAAATTGCTGTTTTCTTAAAAACTAATAAAAGCGCATAGATTAAACAAAAAAACAAGCAAACATCCAGGAGACTGCAGTTTTTATTCTCTTGTATTTATTTCTATTTCCTGAAGTTGCAGGGTTTTATAGTTTTGGTTTTGTATGTTTGTTTGTTTGTTTGTTTTAGTGACCAGGATATAAAATGGGAGTGCAGCAGAACCAAGGGTACAGATCCCAATATAAAGTGGAGAGATGAGTCAGAGGAACAATTTATAACAAAAAATGGCAATATTATAACTTCGACATATTTAAATAAATAATAAAATTTAATGGGAAAATACTGAAAAAACCATGGGCTTTGATAAATTCATCATAATCACTGCTATGCCAGTTAAATATCTACAAAGTAATGGAATACTTCTGTGGTCAATTGAACAATATTGTCTGTCTGAGTGACTAGTGCTGTCATGATGAAACAGAAATGCTACAAGACATAGCGTCTGCTGCTAAGAGTCTGTTTAAAGCCTGAGAGGTATCATCAGATACAGTTTGCTGTAACCGTAGAATTACCTTTTCCTTTCCCTGATAGCAAAAGGTGTTGGTGAATTCAGAATAGATTTTCTGAGAGCTGTTCAGGTCCTAATAAGGCACGCCAGCAGGTTCAGGTGACCACAGCTTGCACAAGTTAATTTCCAAACATTTTTTGAAGTGTTTGAACATGGTTTTTGATACAATATTCAGACAATACAGTGAACCTACTGATAATGTGTTGTGGAACTGCAATGGTCAAGGTAGTTTCTGATCTTCTGCTCACAAGAAAAAAAATTTGCTAAATTAAAGAAAGATATAGTCTTTCCACTAAGAGTATAACAGAAAAATTAAAATCATAAATCTAGTTTTAGTTATCGATCAATAATAAAGCCATTTTTATGCAATGATCTGATAGTTTCATTAACATTCATCTTTAATTTCTAAAAAAAAAAAAAAAAAAGAAAGAAGAGGCTTCTTGAAAGATTGAGAAAACATCAGCAGTAAAAAAAAAAAAAAAACAAACCTAGAAGAGTTCCTTTAGTTTCAAACATCAAATAGATAGTCAGCTAGTTCAAGCACTCTTCCACAGCAGTCCCCTAGCAGCTGGTGCTCCCCAGGACCTCTCTATGTCTTGCCTTCTCTTCCAGTGTACAGTACAAATGTTTCTGCATTTATAGGGTAAATTAGACCCGGCTGAAAAAACAATACAAAACCAAAGAGGTTATTTTTCAGCGTAATCATTTACCCTATCATTTCTGCTGTGGGTAAGCAAGACTATGAAAAACAAGGTTAGGAAAAAAAAAAAAACAAACCAAAAAACAAAACAACCAGGATCAGAGCAAGCAATTCTTCACTTCTGAAAGAAAACTAGCTTCTAACAGTGATCTAAGTAATACCAATTTGTTTCAGGTATCAAGGCAGCTCCTTTGCACAGGAATTTGTTCACACTTCTCTTGAAAAAGTGTAGTGTTCTTCCTTATTTTCTGGTGCCTTTAGGCTCCAGCCACCAAAGAAACACAAGTAGAGCTGACGTTCTGTGTTCACATGAAACAGACCCCTTCTATGCCATAAACTGCAAATTTGACTCCCATCATTTCAATGTAGTGAATAGTATATGAACATGGGCCAGAAACACAGTTCTATCAAAACTGAAGGATTTTCAGGAAAAAGTTTAGAAGAAGGGTTGGATGTTTCATTTTGTTTTGTTTTTCTGCCCTGGCCAGGGTCTGATGCATTTTGATTTAATCTTCTGCATTCAAACAGAGTAATTCAGACAGCAACAAAACCAAAAAAGCAAAACCTTGCCTAGTAGAATGGGTGATGGAGAAATTAACAGGAGAGCAGCCTTCTAATCTTTTATGCAGATTTCATTTCTGCAGGTTTTGGATATCAAAAAGGCATTGCTAACAACTTTCAGCTTTTTGTCACTTTGGCTTCTTTCTAGATCTATATTGGCTTTGTTTTCTTTGTTGAATCAAGGTTTACAAGGAAGAATACGTACAATTTATTTTTAGATCAGCTGGTGTAATGGAGAAAAGACTGAGCTTTGAAGACCTTGCTGTCTGAAAGAGGTAGTAAACTACAGTCTAAACACAGGCTGACAACATTTGTTCTGAGTTTAACTTAATTACGTGAGTTTGGGTTTTCTCAGTGCTTGACTAAGCTTTTGACAACTTGTGAAGTGGTATGTGAGTGCTGCTGAGACAAGATGTTTCTTTATAAACATACTTGGCGGAGAAAAAGAATAGTTCATAGTGAAATTAGCTTGTAAAGACTCAAGAACCAGGATACGTGAAGTAAACTGGGTTTTTGCAAACCCATAAATTTACCTAGCATATAAGCCTGAGGGAAGACTAAATTTTTACATTCACCCGTCATTCATTGTCCTGCTCCCATATTAGCTTCCAATCCCCATTCTTCCCTCAGGGAAAGTCCTACTTACTGACATTTAGCTGGGAAAAAACGACATCAGATCCTACACAAATCCGAAAATGCAATATCATGGCATCACTCTTAAGGTCTCTGATTCACCATAAGCTTAGCCAGCTCCTGGATATAGATATGCTTCTCTGTTAAAACAGAGGGGTAATAAGGGAGATAAGTAAGCTTTTGCTTGTGGCCCTAGGGCACACAACAAAGAACTGAAAGCTCTTAAATTGATCAAGTATGACTGCAATATCTTGGAGGCAAGTTCCTCAAGGAAGTTCCCATGGTCACACAACAAAGTAAGGAGAGTCTGTATGTTCTAACAAGGTAAATTCCCATAGATATATATATATATATATTAAAAAAAAAAAAATCACAGCAGGAGTTATAAAACACTGTAGCAGGTTTCCCAGAAAGATACGGAAACAGATATGAGCAACTTGAGCTTGAACTTCAGAATTATCTTTGCTTAGAGCACATGTGACCAGCAACCATCAAGATCAGACACTGCCTGGAGCCTGGAGCTGAAATACACAGAAATCTACACCACAGATGCATAGGTGCAGATGTCTTACCCCTTAAGCACAGATGAATTAGGAAATATACGTTGGTCATTTGAGATGTCATAACTGTATCTCTTCTTTCCCAATTTTAATGTAATGATTACATTAATGTAATGTAATGATATCCCAAGTTCCCCGGAAATAGGCTTGGGCACAGGAATTGTTTCCTTTAAGCTGATCATAAATCCCAGGTCTAAGGAGTATATAAATATATATGTTATATTTATATAATATAAAATAGATAATAAAATGTAGATACATATATACCTATATATAGATATATAGAAAGAATAGTCCATGCAAGTCCTGAAGACCTGCAACAGCTTCTTTTCAGTACTCTGCCTCCCATTTGCACCATTTTGATTTTTTAATTTAAGCCCACCATCTTGGGCAGAAACAGATTGTTTTTTTCTTTTAAAATTAGTTTTGTTTTTTTTTAACATTGATGTCAATTTGGAATTGCTTCATGCTTAAGTTGCTTAATGTGTAACGGAAGAAAAATTTTCGGGATCTTTCCTGCTTTGTGAGTTTTACAACCTCTCCTTTTTGGCACAAAATTTTTACAGAGAACTTTTTTTAACGATCCTTATTTTGAGATTTTTTACTGTTGTTTAGTGCTTGTCAAAATGAACGCAACTATTAGAAAGTTCTAAAACCTGAAACAACAGGTATAGAAGGAGATTATCCCAATATGCTTTAACATTTTTAAATGTATTCATTTTCTATTTTCTCTGAAATGAAGGGGGTCAAACCTCATGAAAAGTGTGAAACAACTCCGTTCTGTGGTGGATTTTATAAGAATCATTATAAAAGTTTTGAAATTGTATCCATTTTAGAAGCTTCCTTAAAAATTGCTGAGACTATGTGCAGAGTTAACCCTTCTGATTTTATATATAAATAAAAGATTAGCATTTTTTTTACTATATTGCATTGTATTTTAATTATAAGTAGACATACTGCAAAATATACTAATCTGAAACACTCCTAGTACAGAGAAATAAAGAGTTCAACTCTCTAGTCCCAGGGAAGGTTAAGTAACACACTTGAAATAAGTTTAAAGTTTTTGTAATGCTTCAAATAAACCATGGTTTCTGAAAATAAAACTTCTCATTCTGGTGATCAGAATATTGAATACACAGAAAATGTGTGCTGGATGAGTGGTGAACATTTTATGCCTGTATTTCTCAAAGGCTTTTGGTACGTTTTTTTACAGCCTGTTCCTAGAGAAATACATGTGAGATGGTGTAGAAAAGGTGTCTGTGCAGTGGGTGGGGACTGGCTGCCCTCCTGCACCCAAGGGGTGATAGTAAACAGCTCCTTTTGGAACTGGCAACCTGTCATGAGTGGTTGTGCCCTGGGGATCAGTATTGGGCTCAATACTGTTTGATATCTTCAGGAGTGATATGGAAGATGGGCTCAAGTGTACCCTGACAAACTGAGTGGAAAAATGGACACTTCAGAAGGCAGAGCCACACTGCAGGAAGAGCTGGATAGACTGGAGGAGTGGGCTAACCAGAACCTTATTAAATTCAACAAGTACAGGTGTTGCACACAGCAAAATATAACCCAAGAATGCAGTAAAGGCTGGGATCTGCATGTCTGTGAAGGAGATCTGTGGAAAGGGACCTGTGGGTACTGGTGGACAACAAGCTCACTATGAGTGAATGACAAGCTGCTGCAGCAAAGAGAGCCAGTGGGATGCTGCTTGAACCAATAAGGACACCACCATCACAGATAAAGAAGTTATTAACCCACTCTACTCAGTGCTTGTCAGGCCACATCTGCGATACTGTGTTCAGTTTCGGTCCCCATTGTGCAAAAAAAGATGTGGACAGGCTGAAGAGGGTCCAAAGAAGGGCCACAAGGATGATCAAAGGATTGGAAAGCCTACTGAGGAAATGCTGAGAGAAATGAATTTGTTCAGCACTAAGAAAAAAAGGCTTAGGGAAGACCTCACTGCCAGCATTTAAAGGGTGACTGAAAGATGGAGACTTCCTCTTTACAAGGAGACATGTGGAAAAGATGAGGGGTAATAGTTACAAATTAGTCTTGGGCGGATCTTATTAGATGAGAGAGTCATCATTTTTACAATGAGAACAGTCAACCATTACAATAATCTCCCCAGTAAAAGGTTGGATTCCCCAACACTGGACACTTTTAAAATTCAGTAGGATAGGGTGCTGGGGCTTCTTGTGCAGACCATGCTTTTGTCATGAAAGGTTGGACCAGATGATCCTTGAGGGCCCTTTCCAACCTGGTATTCTTTGACTCTGTGATTCTATGATTGAAAAATCACTATCCTTTTTACAAGAAATACTTTCACCCTGGGAGACTGTTATAAAATCTCTGGGATATATTTTTTCTTTCTCTCCAGGCACACAATCTTCTATTTTTAAAATAAATTAATCCCAGTCATCCGGATTTTCCATTCTGACTTCAACAGTCCCACATGCTCTATTGAATTTTTACTTTCCTCTGCCTGATTTTAGTTTTCTCCATCTTTCTAACAACATATGAACCTGGAAGTAGTTCTGTAGCAAAGTATCACTATTTGGACAGAAATAATTATATTTTGCCTCATTTTCTGCTTGCAATGCACTTTTTAGCGTGTCAGAAAATACCATTTGTGCAGCAGTAGTTGCTTATTTGGACATACTTCCAGTCCTTCACATGTCAGATTTGCATTTTTCCCAAACCTGTTGCTATTGTCACTATATGTTTTGATTTATTTTTCTTTATGTGTGTAGTTTTTCTTCTTTACCCTTTGGAATTTAATCTTAAAGACTTCTGACAATTTCATTGATTTATCAGGATGAATTTGAATGAACGACTTGTCCTCCAAAGGGTTTGCAGCACTTACTATTGTGTGTCAAGGCTGATAAGTCATCTAAGTTGTTAATGAAATGTTAAAAACACAGGACATAAGACAGATTTCTGCAGGCCACCCACATCAAGTATCTTCCCAGTTTCTTGACAGCCAATTGTTGATAGCTGCTATTTAAGGTTGATGATTTCAACCTGATCTGAATCTGGCTGTTGATATTTTAATCTATAGCATATGACACTGTCTGAAAACCAGGGAAATATAGAACTCCATTAAAAAATACTTATAAATTGCAAATAGACCACTTGTCTGTCCTGTAGAAGTACGTTTTTTATGTGCTGTCTGGAAAGAAAAAGACCCTGAGCAACCTATGAGAATGTAAATTCTATTGTAACAGGATGTTTCCACCCATGCTGTCTTCCATCTTTCTATTCTGTACAGATATTTGCATAGCAATATGCTTACTCTTCACATTCCACCCAGTCAGCTATTATATTATCGTTCTCATCACTCATGAAACCTTCAGAAAGTGTTAACAACTATCAGCCGCCTCCTTCCATTTCGACACCTGAGGCAAATATATGTTAAACTCTTGTGCCATTATTAATTCAGTTTGTATGAAATATAGATCATTTTAAATGGAAATAGGAATAATGTCTACAGTATGCTATTTACAATTTTATGCTTCCTGTCATTATGAGCAACTGAAATGTGGGACAGACAGAAAATAAATAAAAATTATTTTGGGCTTCTTCTATATCAAAATAAAAATAATCTTAAAAACCTTCTTTGGTGAATAGAATTTTTTCTTTCCACCAATCTTTGGCCTGTTTGTCTTAATTTGCTATGAAAATTCATCCAAAATATCTTTAAAAACTCCAGAAAAATGTTTATTTCCTACTGTCATCATAACTATTCTTTTTCAAAATCAAGGAAACAAAACCTGTTATTTCATAAAGCTGAAGATGCCAACAACACTGGAACATTTTGTTTGCTGCCTTTCACAACTTTGGTCCTGACCTTGAAGATGATGATAGAGACCTTGAATTGAGTATGATGTTTCATGAGTATTTTGAACAGGTAACAGATTCAACAGGAAACCACTATTTCCTAAGTGGCACACTGTAGTATTCTGCAGCTGCTGAGGTGGGGAAGCACTGGAACAGGTTGCCCAAAAGGCTTGCAGATGCCCCATCCCCAGAAGTGTTCAAGGCTAGTCTGAATGGGGCTCTGAGCAACCTGGCCTAGTAAAAGATGTCCCTGCCCATGGCAGGGACATTTTAGTCAGAGGATCTTTAAGCTCCACTCCAGCCCAAACCATTCTATGATCCAGTGATTCACAGCACTGTGTTGCATTGGTGTTGCTCAGACCAGAGATGATGCAATTCGGAATAGCAGAAGGGAGAGTTCATGATCTGTCAGTGAGGAAAAAGGTTTTAACCTTGCCAGAATTGAGATGGGAGGAGTCACACTGATATTGTTGCATCGACAGCTTGTTGGTATTTCTGAGAACGTTTGTACTGGAGGGGCCTCACAGGAATTCACACTACCCTAGGAAACCTGAGGACAGTAAGAGCTGTATGTATACAATAGTGGTCTAGGAGTGAGTAAGCTTTTCATGAAAAAACAAATGCTTCCTCAAAAGAATAATCAGTGTTCTGTGGGTAAAATGAAAAACTAAAACCCCCCAAACCAACCCTAACTGAATGATGGAGGTTTATTTTAGCCTCCAGACTTTGGGGGTGGAGGTGGGTGTGTGGAAATTGGTGATCACTTTTAATATGTACCTGTGTCACTAGTATGATAATTTTATCATCCTGGTGACAGTTTCACTACTCACATCATAATATGTTTTTGAAAGAGAAAAACCATATTTCAATATGTGCTATTGAATTGCCAAATTTTATCTCACATTGTTAAAACCAAAATTGATAATAAAATTTGACAGTCTCATTGAAGAAGTAATTTTCTGTTTATATTTTGCAAATTAATTTCATGATATGTTAAGAGTTTGTTTGTCCCACATGTTTAGTACAACTAATTAATCTGATATGACATTCAGTAACTTGAAAGGAATGTGATATTGTGCTATATTGATCTGATACCTTATTAAGGATTTCATAATTCCTTAGGAATGCCTGTTTGACCTAATAGCATCTGGATTTTTTCAATTTCTTTTTTTTTTTTTTTTAGAACATGGATGATAACTATTGCTCTTGTTTTGTACAGAAATAATAATTCATTACACTTTCAAGGGAAGAAAAGCTTCAGGAAAAAAAAAAAAAAACAACTATAGAGTATTTTAAAACCAGAATGATTTAGCAAAAATCAAAAAGTTTCCCAGACAATCCCCCCAAATTATTTTTTAGAATATAAAATCTGAGCAGAAATTAAGATATAAAACCTCTGGACTAGATGGACATTTGAAAAAATTTGCAGTGATGAGTTCTATGATCTTGCCATTCCAGGAGAGTTATACAGGAAACTGTTGGCTGATCTCTTCCATTCTATTTTATTTTATTTTTAATGGTGCATAGATAATTATGATTATCTCTGAGATACACACTTCAAGTACTGAGGATCTGATTGTTCTCACCTTCAAGCTGCAACTTCTTCTATGACTGCCTGAAGCCGTATTTATTTAAATTTGCTTATCACAATGATGTGGTTGCCTCCACAGAGTGATTTTGCACTCGTTAGTGTTTAACAAGAAAGAAAATACAAATTAACGCTTTAGAGTTAAGAACTGGATCATTGATTTTCGTTGACTTCTGAATATCTAACCATACACGTGAACTTGCCAAATCAGTGTTCAACGCAGCAAAAGAAAGGGCTGCAAAGAGTGGCTCACTGAGTACCAGTTAGTATAGAGGAAAGATGAGTAAGTAAGCTAGAAGAAATAACAAGATTATTTTCCTCCAACGTGTAAAATGTTCAAAATAAAGATGTTAAGTACCTCTCTTTGACAATTTGTACCGAACTGCTGCAGTTCTAAAGACTGTAATCATTATTATGCTTTTTGCAATACCAAATGAGTAAAATGTAAAGCAATTGTTATGATGTTGTGATATCACCCGTCCAGAAAGCCTCATCATCAAATTTCAGCAAACTTTAATGGCCTTTGTTGTCACACTTTTCTTAAAAGAAGAGTGAAGATATAAATAAAACCACAGAAGTCTATATAGTTCCTGAATCCATATTATAGAGGTAATGGCACTAATATTAACAGAGGAAATGTTTTATAAACTGTTAAGAAAATTCCAAGATGACACATCTTAGCTCCTGAAAACATTTAAAATTTTGTAACAATTTTATAAAAGGCTTGTTATATTATTGTTCATCCTATGTGGACAGTGCATTTTTATTTCTGTAGAGAATTTATAGATTAACAATTTCTTTTCTACTTTGCTATGGGAAAACATTACAAAGATTTCAACAAGTTTAATTAGGAATTTAAATCAAAAGCAGAGCGCTATCAAACCCAGATGGTCGAGTGATCAAAAAACACACATAAACCCCAATTTATTTATAATATTTCCCAGTAATAAGGAGATATAAATTTTATAATACATGACAGGTGAACATACATTATAATTCCCTGCCGTGATTCTAGACTGCTTTTTCTTTTGTATCTGAACTTAATGTGATATGAAATCATCTTAAGGTCATGCTTCTGCTTGGTTTTTTGGGGGTTGTTTGTTTGGTTCTGTTTGTTTGTTTGTTGTTTTGTTGGGGGACTTGACAGGAGGTAATATATAGATAAATTTCAAAATGCCCATCCAAAGGCAGTCAGATGCTTCAGTCTCTGAAGATATACACCTCTTTCTATTAACTACTGAAATAGCATAGATTACCATCCTAGACTAAACTTTTAGGTAGCTACGGCTAGGTGAAAGCAATCTCTTATCCTTCCCTAGTGCCAGAATACCAAGAGCATTAAGAAATGTTTTAGCAGCCCCTCTGTTAATCAGTAAATATTCTACAGAATCAACAAACATCTGTAATAAATCATAGGTCATGATCAAGCAGGAGGTTTTAAGGAGCTATATTCTACACTCAATCACTTTATTTCTTGCAGTTTCGAATTTTCTCCATTTACCCTTATCATGTGGAAGGAAAGAGGGAGATAGAAAATTTGGACCTGGAAGAAGAGGAAGGAAAAGAAAGGAAAGAACAACAAACACAGGAAGAATAGAAACTGCTGTAAAACTAGATTCTGGGGACACTCTTAAAGAATGACATCTTATATGAGTGGTTTCTGTGGTTTCATTTGCACTACTTTCTTGTTTATATGTATGTCTTGTTCAAGATGACTTTCTGCCTTCCTTCATCCATTGCATTCCAAGATTAAATATCAGTAAATATCACTCTGTTTCCATTCCTGAATGTAGAATTTTTCTAGCTGACATTTCTACATTTTTCTGTCTTGAGGACAGAATAGTTGAATCTGGGAAAAAAAGAGAGAGGTTATGCTCTACAATTAATTTCATAGGGAACCATAAATAAACCTAACTTATTCACATAAATATAGTAGTTCCTATGTTCAAACTGTGTTTTTGAGTAGCTCAATTTACCAAATAACCTCCTCCTGCCAAAAAACAACATGTGTTTCTTTCATTTTCCTCTGCCTACCTCTGCTGCTTCTACTTCTAGTAGTACAGTTCCAGTTTCATGTGAGCCCTGGTATGCATAGCATTTTCTAGATCACCAGCTCAAAATAAAAAAGTTATTTGTAATTATCTTCATTATGGTTCATTTTATACCAGGAAGTATTTACATTAGTTGATGGCTGGTGTAGGAAATAGCTGGGGGCACAAGGTTTACAGTGAAAACATGCATCTGGGAGTGATAGTGACTAGGGCTTCCCTCTTTCAGTGGAGGTGAACACTTAGGTTACTTCAACAAGTTGATTGGAAATGAAACTGCAAGTTGTGGTTTCATGATTTGTTTAGTACGATCCAAGAATATGCTGCTGTATATTCATGCCACCTCCCTTGTGTCGGTATTTATGGTTATGAAGACTAAAACTATGACAGCAAATAGTAAATGACTAGTTTTCTATTTTAGCATCTGTATAGTTCTCCAGAGGGTATAAAACATGAGTAAGATAACCTAGAATTTATGGCTTGTACTTGTAAATGTGGCTTATTTGATTCACAAAGCTCCTAAAACTGGGGCAGAAATACTGGAAGCATACTTGTAAGATCTGAACAGTGTTTACAAGACATGTATCAGTGTGATGACAACATAAAAGGTCCCTGTGGTACTGTAAACATTCAGTGATGCCACAATATTAGGACACTAGACAGCTTTGCTATTTACAGTTCTGGTTTAGTTATGTATGTGGTCAAAGATTGAAGAACATGGAGGATATTAACACTAGTGGCATACATAGCTGAGACTTACACATTTTCTGAAAAATGTTACGTTGCTGTTCCGCCTAATGTACCTTTCTTCTCAACAGTTTTATCTTTCCTAAGAATTTACCAGCAAAACCCCCAACATTAAAGTGAAATACAATAGCAATAATTCACCCTGTACTTACATATTTTTCTGCTTATATTCTTCTGCAAAATATTTGCAGAAAAATAATGAAAACTAATTTCTGTATGTAGATAACTGAAATATAGCAGCTTGCGGTGCATGAAGAACATGTGTAAAAATGTGTAAAAATGTATAAAAATATGTGGTGTATAACAATGGTTGACTTGAAATCATGGGTGATTTTCAGCTTATCTATGTGCGTGCCAACATGTCTGAGACTTTATTACTTTGCTGAAACAGAAAAGAAACACCAATTTAATCATAATCATGTTGGGATTTGTCTGACCTAAATATTGTTAGACAGCAGATTTATGGCTTCATCTCAGCTCCCTCCCATTGCTATAGGTGTTAAAGACAAGTGGGATGAATCATCCTCAGTTGTGTCTCAACTTAAAAAGTTAGACCAGCTTTGAGATCATGCCTTACTTATCTAGCAAAAGCAGAGTAAGGTAAATTCTTAGTCTCTAAGGAAGTCTCTTCATGTGAATGGCATACTTACTAGTTTTATGTTACACCCGGGTTAGTTTTTGGGGTGTTCTGGGAAGTACTAATTCTGACTGCATCTGGACAGATGGTAAATACTTCCTACTGACTTAAGCCAGAAGATGTGTCTCATACACCAGGTGAAACCTTCATTTTTCTTGTACAGGAGAAGGAGACAGTATTTCTGAGTGATGCAGGGGTATCTTGCCCTTCCCTCTTCTCAATATTTCTCCAGTTTTTGCTATGCTGGATAGTAGGCAATGTGTAGGACAAGCAAAGTTACTGCTTGCACTTTACCCAATGTATAAACAAAACATGGAGAACAAAATGTTTCATACTTGGTGGTATTTAATATGTCACAACTATCTACTTGAATTTGTCAAAATGTCACTTTCAGCTGATAGCTCAGTAATACGTGAAAGGTTCTCAAAGGTTAAAACTTTAGACTGCAGTTACCTCTGGCGTTTTCAGGAGAGGGATTTGTTCTTAAACTTCTGAAAACCTGGAAAACAAGATATATTCTGTTTTGCAAATGTACTCAAATTTTAGATCAGTGGGGCATTGTAGTAGCTGCATAATGGGATTTTTGGAATGCTGCCTCTGCAGTTTATGAGCAGAGGTTTATAAAAGATGTATAATAATGAGTGGTTTCAATTACATATATTAAAAAATCAATGTCAACACTTTTAAAGAAAATAAAACATTGCTCAAGTCACGTATGTAGTATTCAGCTGAGTATGATTGCTTCATACTGAAACACCTGTGGGGCAATTCTTTTTACAAACAAAAATGAAGTGCATAAAAAGATCATAGATAATCACTGCCTAGTTGTAACAGTAATTGTAAAAAAACATCAGCGATTTGTCTGCATTCAAACAATTCAGTTTGAACCTACTCCACCTAATTCTTTTAACTTTAAGGAAAATACCCAATATTCTGCATTAACACCTGGGAAAATGTAAAGACCCACTGACTCCACAGTGCTTTCTTAAGGCCAGTACTTTAAATGCTCTATCAGGATTTCTATTCCAGAGGTGACTTTTCTAACTCACTGATGTGAGAGTTGAAGTTCCATGAAGCACGTTGTCATCGACAGCCAGCACACCTTATCATACTCACAAGTCAGAGGGGACACACTGGAGTGTGTGACTACAGCACTGTCACCCTCTGGGTAATCACAACTTCTCTGTAGATGCTTGTGCCACAAATCACTCAGGAATGGCAGGGATGTGAGAATGTGAGCAGAGAGGTACCCATCCAAACACAGAGCAGCACTCCCCTCAGCTCTCTGTCTGCAGCCACAGGGGACTGGGAGGACTGTTTGGCTACCTGGTCTTCACATCTCAGTTATAAAGACTGAAAGAAACAGACCCCGCATGAGCTTCCATGTGCTGCAGTGGAGCCTTTTTTCCTTGTTGCAAAATGTAAATGCAAATGATGTGTTTAAAGAAGCAGGAACCAGATTCACAAAAAGAATAATGATATTTTTCCCTCTGCTTGTGCACAAATACAACTATTTTTACATTTCTCTTATTTTTGAGTCATCTTCAAGACTCTATTCAATATACAAAACCTAAAGATTAATAAAATGTACCTCCAAACGTAATTTTTTAACAGGATATGCTCAACTGGCAGATTTAAATTCCTACTCTATAAACAGTGTGTTAATATCAAAAGCTTTTGTTTAGTTTCCTTTGTTCCTCACTACAATAAAAAGATAGAATAAACCACAAATTATCCTATTTCTTTTTTAGATTATATGATGATTACAGAACGTGTTGGAAAAAAAAATGTTTGGTAAGTTGGGAAGCTATTTTTGAATTATTTAATCCTACATACCCTCTTTCCTATCCAGAAATTAATATACAAAAAATGTAGTTGTCTTATATATTCTAGAATTATTCCTCTATGAGAGAATCCCTTTAACTGAAGTAATGACATGACCAGTGTCTGCTTTCTCAAAAGGAGAGGAGGGGAGAAAGGGAAAATAAGGATTTAAAAAATCCTTTGAATAGCTGTGAGTTGTTGAGCTTAAATGAACCAGTCTGGTGATTCTGTATGAAAGAAGTCAAATTTCAGTGACTGACTGATTGCCTGTAAATTGCATTTCACTGTCTTTTTCACTTTCCAAATAATGACGAAGAACTACGTATTTGCAGAATTATGAATCTCAAATTAAAAATCTAACTTCCAGTCTATGTGTAATAGCATATTTGCTGAACAACTGACATCAAGAGAAGCATATTTCTTGGGTTAGAGAGCAATTTTGAAATTTCTTGAAAAGTCACTATTTTCTTTGTTCTTTTTAGAACTTCTATATGTGCACAGATTTTGTTTACCCGTAGCAAAAAGTTCCAAAATCTGTGTTATCTATATTTAACTGGATTCAGTTTAAAAAAACTTTATACCAGATTAATTAGTGTTATTAAAAATTTATAGCACAGTCTTTAATTGTCTCTTCTTCAACTTAAAAAAAATAAGAGCATTTAGAAATTTCCAAGAAGAGGACTATGTCAAACTGAAATTAAGACTGAAAATTTATGTAGAGAGGAGGGAATAAAAAGAGCAAACCTGGTTGTAATTATCAACAAGGCAACAACTGTAGGTCCTGTAATAATTATACTCTTTAGAAAGTTTTTTCTTTATTCTTGTAAACTTTCCTAGTGACAGGGAGTTCCCCTCAAATGTCTCTCAAAGGAAGTCTCTTCTCTTATCTGTTCCTCATGCAAGAATTCAAACTGTGATTCAACTCTTTTTCTGGTAAGGCTAAAGTCTTGAGCCTCTCAACAAAATGCATGCTTGCAGTAGATCAGTGTGCTAATTGTTCTTTTCTGAATGCTTTTCTGTTTGCTGGACAATCATGAACTAGACAAGACAGTACCTGGGTAGTACTAATGTGCTGATAACAAAGGCAATACCTTTCTTTCTGTTTCGTGATACTTCTCTGCTCCCAGGGCTATGGATCTATATGTAGATCTATTTATAGATCTATAGATTCTATGTTGTATTGCACATCTGTATCCAATGAATAATCCACTATAAATTTTTCCAACTCTTTTCCAGTGCCCAGGTTGGCTTCCTCACATGGGTAACATTTTCTACATTTGCTCCTGCAGTTGCATTTGGCTGTATGTGTATACTGTGCATTTAAGCCCAACTTTACCAAGTGGTCCAGACTACAGTGTATCAGTAAGTGATCCTTTATTCCTCTGCAAACTCCATTATATTCCTCCTTCTTGATAACTGATAAAACTGTCAAGCAGTTTCAGGTCAGAAATCAATTCCTGAAGGGTTTCACTGGAACAGATTTTCTCGTTCTGATTTCATATTTTGCAGTTAGATTTGGAAGCCTGTCAGTTTTTCAGATTTCAGTCCATTTCATGTGTCATGTGAATTTTGTGTCACCCTTCTATGGGACTTGTCATGCTTCTTATTCATGCGGAAGTATTGTAATTTTTATTGCACCTCCCTAGAGCTTAAACAAAACTTGAGTTCTACATTTTCAGAGTTTTCAAAGCTCCCTTTTGCAAATCTTTTCAAAAGATTAGAGGTGTAGGTGAAAGTGAATGCTGTACAGTGAACTATGAAAATGATATTTTACTGAGAGCTTTTATTGAATTTTCACCTAACTATTAAAAAAAAAAAAAAAAAAAAAAAAAAAAAAAAAAAAAAAAAAGGAAAAAAAAAAAAAAAAAAANAATAAAAAAAAAAAAAAAAAAAAAAAAAAAAAAAGAAAAAGAAAAAGGAAAAAAAAAAAAAAAAGAAAAGAAAGTACTTTTCTGACTCTCTTCCAGGCTTCACAATCAAGCAAGTATAACCTATGGATGGAACGAACATAACCATTTTGCTTGTTTTAGGTTTTCCTAGTGCTCAGTCCGGGATATCCAGGAAAGCTACCTTGACTTGTTTTCTATGAATATTCATGATACATAGGCTCTGGGAAGATTCTTTGGCTTACATCAAAACACAGTCATTTCTTCACCTTAAATAATTTCTTACTTTGGTTATTCTGGGGCATCACTTCTCAGAGAGCAGAGTTGTCTGTGTGCTCCCTTGTGTCAGGAGGACTAAGAAGAACATTGTTCAGATAGCAAAAGCCTATTTTTTTTCCTTTCTTAGTTTCACATCAATATTTCTTTACTACACTTATATAGTATTCTATTGGCTAGTTCTCATCCTTTTATAGATGCATAAGCATAAGACTGTCGCTGAGGAGGTCAGCAAATATGTTACCATTCAACTTATTCCATAAATATATGCACTGAAGTCTTGCTGTCGTCACTGGGACTCAAGTATACTCTTATGCTAAGTGCGTGCTCAAAGGTTTGCAGGATTGAGGCTTTATTTAGGAACACAGAGTTCTTCATCTGTCAGCTCTCATTACTCTATCAAAATGGTTAGTTGTTTGACAAATTGTAATCATTCAGGACTGAAAATCATGTGACAGAAACAAACTCAATACAGTATAATAATTACATAAAGTATACTGAAAAATTGAGATGATAAGAAGAAAATGTATCTCCCAGGGTTTGGAGATTCATAAAAGATTTAGATAGCCATCTTAGCACTTAGCTGTTTATATTGACTCTGTTGAGCTTTCAAAAGTTTATTTTTCTGGTATTAGTATTACCAGATAAAAGCAAAGAAAAAAATTGATTGACTGGGACAGTTCATTTAGAAGATCATTAGTGGGACATAGAATCTTGTACTGTCAGTCCCTGGTTTTCATCTAATGTGTTTTTTTACAGATCCATTACTCTGCAGGCCAGAAGAAACATTATATTTCCTTAGAACCTCCTGCATGACACAAACTGCAGAATTTCAGTGTTTTCTAAATCAAACACTTATTAGCTACTAGAATTAAAGAATCGTGCAGAAAGAAAAGTTTGTTGCTCTGCTATGACTCCTGAGGTGTGTGCATGGAATCATCGGCATTTAGAGTAATATTGAATAATCCAGAATTTGTGCAAAATTTTCCCTCTTCTCTCCATCTTCTGCCCCCCTTGTTAGCCAGAACGGGTAGTATTAGTCACTGTGCCAGGAGCATGTGAAAGATAAATGATTTTACAACATGGAGGTGATTCTCTCTAGTCTAAATCAAATTATGGTGGAATCTGTTGGTTATGTTTGATTTCATTCCCCATGTTGCACTGGTTTTATCATTTGCATAAATCAGAAGAAGACTCTCCCTCTTCAGCTGTCTTCAACACTGTTCTAAATTGTTCAGAGTACTTCTGGTGGAATGCCTTTTGTTTAGGAAACGCAAGTGTCTTTAGAATGGAAGCCTTCAGGGAAAGGCTCAGACATATCTTTCAGGCCATCTTATGGAGCCAGTGGTCCCAGCATGAGTTTAAGGGAGGGATTCCTCTTTAGCTTTACTAAAAAAATGCTCACTTGTTTTTCCAGAATGAAATTATAAAGTTTAATTCTTCTGAGAATACAAAAAGTAAAAATTGGATTTGCCCCTTTCATAGAAAGAATCAGTTGTGCAACCAGTTTTCCAATAAACTAAATGAAATTAAATGAATCTGTATATCTTATTTTTCATGGACAAAAGCTAGTTTTAATTGTATTTTATTGTATGCACTTTGTGGGAAAGCCAAGATTAAGTAATATGTCAGCTCAGGGCAAATAAAAAATAATTCCAAACAAAAAAAAAATTGTTACTTGCTCTTTGTTCCCCATCAAGTCAACAGAACAGAATAATGTTTCAAATGTGAGTGGAAGGAAATATTTACTCTTCTGTAGATAAGATCTATTATCACATTTGTTTTTTTGATATTGCCAGTATAGGCTATAAATTTACATACTGTTTGTATATTTATTTTCATTTAAAAACAATTTCACATACAATTTAGCATTGTGATATAACATAATTACATTTTGTTCTTTCATCTGCAAAATACATGTCCACATATGGACTGTTATTTATTGGTACAGAGCAGTATAGGAAATTTTTGCCTCTAGTCTTTAATTTAAGGCTGTGGTGAAAATCTTCCTGCTTCCGATGTAACCACTGAAAGGGGGATAAAATACTCATTACTTTTCATTTCATATTTTGAAAAGTGTCTAGTTCAAAGTTGACCCATGACTAGCCTGGTTACTGTAAAGGGATGAACAGGGATTGCAACAGTTAAATGCCTTCTTGGAATCAAGGGAATTTTAATATTGCCAATCTATTTTTAAATTGAGAATGTAGTAAAAAATACAGTCACTTTAAAAATAAATACTGTAGTCTCATGTGGGGAAAAGACTCAATTTTTTTTGTTTGTTTGTTTCAGGAGTTAGCAAGGTCCTGCTGTTCTTATCAACTGAAGACTTTTTTCGCCCATTTAATTTGTTCAGTTCTACTGCAGGGGCCAGACTACAAATAACTCAGCTGGAGTCTGCTCTTCCTGGTATTCCGGAAGGGCCAAAAGAAAAACAAGTTTCAAATTTTTTTTTTTACTAACTGAGGTTGTCTGGTCACCTAGGAAGCTATTATGGTACCAAGCGTATTATATTTTTTGTTTGTATGTATGTATGTATGTATGTATGTATTGATTATTTTATAGTATATTTATAATATACTTATATTTTAAAATATACTTATATTTAGGTATTGCACCAGCCCTATTTGCAGAATTGAGAAGGTGTATTCCTTGACTATTTCCATTTTGTACTTGCTACAATTTCTATTTATATGGTTACTTAAGCTCCCTTTTTAAACATGTTGGAAACTCAAAGCAACACTTGACGATAATGATACAAATGGAGGTCAAAGAAAAGGATATTGTCACGGAGGAAAAACATGCAAAAAAGTGTTTTAGGGATGATTTAATGAAAATAGTTTATTACACAAGAAGATCTTGCCCTGTATAAAACTCATACTGTTTTAAGTCAGGAGCCTAAGGAAACATTATTTTTAAACCTCGCATGAATCCAGATACCCAATCCTCAGAGAGATATAGTGGAGTTAGACATCTACTACAAGTTAGGCCTTTGACATTTACCCTTTTATGTGGATTTGAGGGGTAAAGAGAGCCTTACATTTAGGGGCTTCAGTTTGAACACAGTCTAAACATTCAGCTACATCTAGAGGTAATGTATTGGTTTATTCAGCTGGAGAATGAGAAAATTAACTGAAAAACTGTTATCTTGATTGCATGTGAAAGAAGAGAAACACGTACTTCACAGACATATCCAGTATGAAGAAAACCAAAGCATTTTCTTTGTGTTTTATACCTTTGTATAAAGCAAGAAAAAATATCTACGTGCTTTTGCTTTCTCTGTCAGCTTTATGACATCCTCCTTTTTGGTTTTGATACAGTTAATACAACAGTTGTTTGGACATATATTTTATGCTGTAATGTTGTAAATGTTTGCAAATGTTGTATAAATTTGAGCCCTACAGGCTATCAGGTCTTATAATTTTTAAGGCAATGGTATCCAGACAGGAGTTTAGTCATCAAGCTTTTCTTGATTATGGTATTTTCAAAAAGGGCAATAAATCCCTGGAGGTTCTTGAAACACATGGGAGATGATAGGTTTTCCTGTTTTTTCCATAGTTTTCTCAATGTGGTCTGTGGTTAATAATCAGGAAGCAAAGTTACATAGATCAGTTCCTTATAATGTCAATGTATTTTCTGCTTTTCAGAAAAAACAGTAAAGCTGCCTGAACAAATTGAAAGTCTCTTTCATTATAAAATACAAAATGTCACAATTTTTTTTTGTTTTGTGAATTCCATACTTGAATAGGATTATATTAATGTATTTATTAATATCTTCAGTATTTAATAGGAGTCTATTTGAAACCCTCCACTTTCCAACCTGCCTGTAATATTAATAAATGCATCAGAAAGGTTATTTTTTAATTTTGTCAGCTTTTCTCAAGGAAAGATTATGCTGAAAAAAACCCACCACATTTTAAAAGAAATATTAGATATCTTATTTGTGATAAAAAGCCATTTACTGTCAATGGAAGCTTTAAATGAAAATTTCCAGTTGTACTCACTTCTGATTATGAGTTTTCGTTTTGGTAGAAAAAGAAAATGGATTGATAAAGTAACGTTAAGATGAAGTTTTTCAAAGACTTAAGCTTTATCTTCTTTTTTTAACTACAAAATTTCATTTTCTTGTATAAACAATCTCCATGTGAGACTGGTTTCAGATACTACTTTTAACATCATATAAACCTCAGAGTAGTATAACTAACAGGTAGAGAGTTCTGTTGCTCTGTCAGAGGCAGCAGTTCCAATCCAACACTTTGCAGCAGGTGAGCACTCTGTACAGGCAGAGTATAGATCACTACTATGAATTTTTGCACTGTGCTACACAGATTTTTGTCATGCAAATTTCCGTAAAGTTGCGTAAAAACAAGGCTGGTGCCCTAAATCAGGATTTCCAACAATTTGGAAGTTTTTTGGAATATTTTGATGAGATGAAAAGTTTTAATGTGCTACTAAATAGTACCACATAGTATCTATCACAAGCTGTCAGCCCACTTCAATTGGTACTTGTAACAGCATTTGAAACTTAGCATTTGTTGGTTTCAGGTGCAAGTTTTTCTCTGTGCAGAGGGACGATTGGTCTTCAAATTAATCTTTATTTGTATAACTTGTAAAAATGACTCTATGTGCCTGCTTTTATTCCTCCTCCATGGAGAAGGCAAAGAAACTGAACAGTACAACCTGAGACACATTTTTATTTCATATTCACATATGAAATTCTACTAAGTCAGACACCTTGCATATGTATAACCAAGAGATCCTTTTGTGATCCCTGCCCTCTGCCTATAATGGGTGCAGAGGAGCCTACATGAGTAAATTTTATGCTTGACTTCTTTTAAAAGTGAATATAAAAAGTAGTAGTAAATTGAAGTCCACAGGGTACTTTCTACATTGTACTATAAGAATGTTTCATTGCAAACTACTCATGAAAATTGAACTTGATATGACCTATAATTATGACAAAGGTAAGTGAGAGTGTGATTTTCACTTTGAGTAGTCTTTCCTCTTGTCCTTTTCCTGTGCTTTTAGTCACCTTTAATAGCTGGGAAGATGTTTCATGCCAAAGGTTTTCTCATATGGTAGAAACTAATTAATTACTTAATAATATATGAATCTTGCCCTATATTAAAAGTGCAATCACCCAATGGGAAACCAGAATATAGAGGATGCTAAAGGTTTAATTGAGACTTTCATCCTAGCAGTGTTCAGTGACTGATATTTTCATGTATTTAATCAGACTCATATCACAGTTTATAAATTACCTTGATGGTCTAGAATTTATCAATTTCCTAATCATATGTACAAGTTGTTGCTTTAGTTAGTGAGAACCACATGAAGATAGCACAGTTCTATTTCAACATAAATATCTTTTCAATCTTAGTTCAGTCAGATTTAATAATTTTATCCCTCAAAGTAGGAGAAAGAGTCTGGACATTATACTTTTCTGCTGCATTTTGAAAATACAATATTTTGGTGGTACTTGAAGACTCCTACTATGGAAAATCTAGGCAGAGAGTTTCATTTATTAGCACACAGTAATTTCAAATGTCTACTAAGATGGTAAGTGATAACATGGAGTAATATAATCTCAGACAACTTCATATTCTTACACAGTTTCAAATAGAGCTTTGTAACCTCATGTGATCAAGTTGGAGTATCTGCAGGACATGATGTGGCATGGGACCAGTGCTTTTCATCGCTGGCTTTGGAACTTGGGAGAAGATCACTAACATTTCAATATAAGAATAAAAATTTTCTAAGTTACAGGCCTCTAGTTTTTTTGTTTGTTTTAAAAAGCAAATAAATTTACACCTATTATGGCTGTGAAGAAAACCTGAAATTATAGCTGAGGCAACAAGGCTTTCTTTTACTTTACTAAAAAAGTGAAATGCTAACTCACGTGAGACAAGTATACTCATTTCAAAACCTACAATACTTTAGACAGCAGTCCAGCTTCAAACAGAGATATTTTACATTCCATAAGCTGTCTAATTGAAGCAGTACTGAAATCTGGTTAGGATAACATATTCACTGATGTCTCTGAAGTAAATTAAGATGGAACTCTGTGTATCTTTAACCCAACCACTCCTGGAACTCCACCTACTGTATTTAAACATAAGGTGTCTTTATTCTCTTTATTCATGGACGACATTGTTAACAATGCTGATCACTGTAAATACTGTAAATATTTTCACTGTACTTCAGTATGTATAAAGTAGAAAAGAAGGACTGAATTTTAAGAAATATCACTCATTTCACTCTGGACAACCTTTTATTTTGTATTCTTTTGTATGATCATGTGCCATTTGTATTATTATTATTTTAATGATACCATAAAGTTCCATATATCTAAAACATGTTGTATCTAGATGTAGCTTAAAAAATTATTATTTCTGGCATTTGTAGTGTCTCAACACAATTCTAGGCACTTATCCTTCAAAAAAAGTAACTAGATTACCCAAATACACCCTGTATTTTTTTCATACTGGAGAGAGGTCAGAAGTCACATAACTCCTTAGGAGACAATGCTGTTCTACCTAATGCCTTCTCTTTATAAGTGTTGGGAAATCAAGCAACATCAAAAGCAAGGCTAGGTGTCTATCCTAGAGAGGTGTATATACTGAGAGAATAAATAGAAGTCACTACACACCTCCACCCACTAGCTAAAAATATGTTCATGTAATAGAAGACAATATTTATGGGCTCACAAAACTTTCAAGCCAGAACAGGACTATATAAAAGTACCTGAGGAGTACAAGGAATAGATTGTTGTCTGGAACTTAGTTTCCAGTTAAATGTGATATAGACTGAGTACGGTTCTTTATGCACACAGAGAAGTCTTGATTTAACTGTTTTCCAGTATATGATATAGCTGGGAGTCTTGCATATAATGCAAGACATAAATTGAAGCAGATTTCACTTGTGATGATCTGCAGCTGGGCAGAAATATTCCACAGCAAGTTCTGTAGCTACACCATGACACAGAAGCTGTCTCCTATGTCATGAATTAATCAGGTTCTCCACTATGCAGTGTTTACTATCTGGTGGCAGAGAAAGAATCTTTCATAGTATAGTGAATAAATGCGTGAAGTATAGCACTAACTGTGACACAATATCAAGTAAGAATAAGCTGCATGAATCTTATCTAATATGAGACCTGAAAGGTTTTGAATTAGGACAATAAATAGACAAGTGCATTTGAATAAGATTGAGGAAGTTAAGAGAGCAGAAACTGTACACAAATCTTGGCTGAGAAGGAGTAATACCCACAGGTATGCAAAGGAGAAAGTGGGACAGAAGAAGGTTGCAACTGCAATTCAGTCACCTGATGTCGGTTTCACTTTAGAGTTAATAAGTAAAAAAGAAGTTAGTGAAAGGGTGAAACAACTCATATATGTATCAGTGGTCCTGAGTATCCACCATCAACCTACATGAATGTTGATGGGTTAATTTCTATACAACATTCTCAAAAAAATCTTGCGTAACTGACCAAATGTAATTTTACACATTCGATACTGCAATAATCAACGAGACACTCCCAATGCTTCCACTTTTTGTCTTTTTGTGAAGGTGTTGTGCTGGGCAAATGTCACAGGCTTTCCTATGCAGAGATCAGCTTCTGTTCCATTTCTTTGTCCACATAATTACTCGGAGTTGATATGAGATCTTCAGCTTCCATTAAATCAATAAAAGCACAGGAGTGTTTAAAATTCACATTCAAAAAACACACATTCAAAGATTTTGAGCTGCCTTGTGGATATAGTCTGTGCATTTCAGCATTTAAGTGTAGAACTGATACAAAACGCTTTGTTCTGTTTGTCCTTCTCTTTCTTTCCCTCATATCAAAGAACAAAAAATTGACAATTTTTGTGATTTCCTAGTACTTGCAGAGATAACCTGGTCTTCAAGAGAAACAATGTTCCCCCAGGGAACATAAATTACAAACTGATAAAAGAAAAACAACAGCAGAAGTAATTTGTGTTTATTCAGCACTTGACATTAGTAACATTTTCATGGAAAATATAGATTCAGTTTAACACTAGTTTCTTTCTTCAAAGAAAGGTATTTGCAACGACAGCCACAACTTCAAAAGTCTACCACCACCTAGAAAAGCCCAAAGCTGTAAAAGCTTAGTTATATATTTTTAGTTTAGTTCAATGAATCAAGTAATTTTTAACCAGATTTAAGACACCCTTCATATCCTGTGTTGCTATTTACTGTAACTTTCATAAAAGGAACAAATAAAGACAATCCATTAGAATATATTTAAGAAAATTAAAAGTGTAAATATTTTTTTTAAATATACATAGTGAAATTATGGGCCCTAGTATCGGGTTTTTGGGAAGGTAGAATATATCTGTAGTTTTGCAGGTTCATAATATTCTCTAGTAACCTCTAGACAAATGCATTTCTTAGCCAGGAAATCCTGGATGCTACATGCTGCTGAAGGTCAGGAGATGTGTTGGGAGAGTGATTATTCGATATATAATGACACATGATTTTATTTTTTCACTAAAAAACTGATATGGGTCATTTTTGAAAAAAAAAAAAGATACTGGGCTAGTTAAGTCTTTTGTCTACTCTAGTACAAAAGATGCCATAGACACATATATTTTTATATATACATCCATATACATGAATGAAGTAAATTAACTTTTGAAATTTAGCTATTAATACTAGTTTCCAGTAAAATTCTTCAAGTGGACGTAGTTCCTTAGTATCTAACATGATGTGTTGTCTTGTTCAGGACAGGTCTAATAAAAAGATTGAAGAAAAGAGATACTTGAGGAAATATTTAATACAAATTAATGCAAAATAGAACAAAACAAACAAAGACTTTATTTCACCATACATTTAAATTAATCCCATCCTGACCGAGAAGACATATAGATGATTATTACTCTGTCATTACTTTGGCTTAGTGATGTACAATACATGGACCCAGAAATTGTAGTTGTGAAGTATGCCAAAACTTGGCATGTTGGCACTTCAGCAAACTGACCCATGAGCTGAACTCAACTTTCTAGAATGAATAAAAAATGCCACAACTGTATTTGCCAAATAGGAGCTCTTTCAATGTAAGATATGCAGTAAACAAAGTCTTAGAGAAATTACTTAAGCTGCTTCATATAATGACAGAGAAATCTTCAGAGAACAGAATTTTAATATTACATTATCTTTCTTCTTAGATTTATTAAATTAGACTCTTTCTCAGAATCTTCAGATCTGAATTACAAAAAATGATGTAAACCTTGGCAAACCTGGAGGCGTAATATTTAAAATCCACATTCTATGTATAAAGAAGACGAAGAGACTGTAAGATATCTGAGCACAGTCTGCAGTCCTTAATCATACGGAATATATTCTGAAATCAATAAAATCATGCAAGATGTATTGCACTAAAGCTACCTGTCGTTAGTGCCAGGTGTTACTGATAAAGAATCTTATCTTAATTGGCCTTGTGCCCATGTGAGAATCTGACTCTCTAAACAATCTGAATATTTTCATACATAATTAAGCACACACAGATGCTTGCAAAGAACCAAACTGAAAATCAAAAATTAAACCATAATTTCATTGAAGTCAGCTGTAAAATTCCTGCACCTTCAGCTGCACTGAGATTCCACCCCTGGATCTGCAGTCTATTTTCTTTTGTAAACAAAATAAATATTTCCTTAAAACTCAGAATATAAGAGAGGGTTCTTTTCTCTTAAGAAATTGAAAACATAGATCCAACTAAAGAAAGCAATTTTGTACCAGGTTAGGTATTGTCTATCTAATAATTTATAAAGGAGTACATAAATTTACGCATACTATTTTTTTATAATAAAATACCATCAGAGAGTATTGGTGACAAAAGTTAGTTAGAAAAGGGTGATAAGAAAAGCAATGAAATAATAAAGTCATTAAAGGTTTCACCTTTTTATTTTTTTCTGAAATGACTTGAAAATACAGGTGAAATTTGTTTATTATCAGCTGAGACTGCTGGATACAGTGAAGAGATGATCTCTTCTACCTAATAATTCAGGTCTGATCATGCTGTCAAAATTTAAATCTATAGAATCCATTTCAGGAGGTGGATTTTAATCTCCCTGTTAACTGAGAGGCCAGGCTGCCCACTGCTCTCAATTAGAGCTACTGCAGAACCTTTGTTTAGGGCTATTCTGCTTTACATTTAAACATTTGTATACTTATTGAAAGAGGGCCCACAGGCAAACAGGATTAAGCGCCTAAATTGACAATTCTCTTTTTAAAGGGAGGGAGCAACTGAGTACCAGGTCTGGTTGTGTATGTTTTTTTTGAAAAAGGATACAAACAACGTCAAAAAAGGAGAAGGCACAGATCTCAGATACTTTCTTACTCAGGGTTCCTTGTGGAAGGTTCCAGTTTAAACCTGTTGGGTGTATATGGACATTGAACTTTAATCTTCCCTATGCTGGTGAGTGCTTTATTTTCTGGACAATATTAGAAAAAAAAGAATACAGAAGTTAATAAGTTTTTTGGCTCCACGGAAATAGAGAAAACAGTTTGCACTGTCCTACTCAGAATTGCTTTGAGTGTTTCAGTTTCTGAACAAAAAACCCCAACCCCATGCTTTTATTATACTTTTTTTTTTCTTTTTTGGAGATGGATAGTAAATGACAAGATACTAAGCCATCATAACACAAACTTGTGAGATTTATTGATTCAGCTCAAAGCTGCTGGAGTTTCCATATATCAGAGCTTTCAAGCAGTAGTGCACTCACCCTATATTATATCCATTAAGGATTTTTTTATCATTAAAAATCCAATAAAATATTTATAACTCTGTTACAAACCGCTGATGGTTAGATTAATGCAATTCTAAGCACTTTTCTGATATTATTTCTTTATTTTATCTTTTATTTCTTTCTTTTGTTTTTGTCAATCCACTGAGTTTTGATTTCAGAGCTATCAGAATTTTCAGGCTACCTGTAATAAAGGCTCCCTGACAACTGTCTCAGATGTCCATCTTTGTCTAGCAAAGTCTGAAATTTAAATCCCTCTGAGGGTTATTTGAATATCCTTTTGTGAATTCAGAAATAATTAGATGATCTCTTATAATGAAGCAATTTATATTAATAAAAGTCACAACCTATCTAATGAAGGTTGAAGATGGACTCCCTGCTCCCTTGTTACCACATCGTAATGCAGCATCTTTGTGCTTCTGGGAAAGCAATTGGAAAGTATTCTCAGGAGATGTCTGTACCAAAAAGAACATGGGAAAGCACAAATACAGGACTAATGCATGTAATTTCAAAAGAGCTATGATATTTTAGTGTACAGTCAGGAGTCTTCCTTCAAAGAGATATATTTTTTTTATTAAAGCATAGTTTTTAAACTATTTAAACACCGCATCTTCCCACAACAGAAAAGATTTAACTGCTGATAAAAATAGGAATATTTCCAATAAATTTCATCCTTTAATGTCTGAACTGCCACGGTAGTCATATTTACTGATGCCAATAGAGATGTCTTTTATATATGGCTCTTCAAGGCATCCCCAAGATCATGAAAAAAACTCAACATTCTGGAGATATTTTAATACCAGCCTTCATTTCATCTTCAGTATATTGTATAAAATTAGAATATGAATTTGTGCCACTTTGTGAAGATTATAAATTATTATTAGTAACTATTGTTGCAATTATTCATTGCATAGATAGGATAAATTTGAGTAAATTTATTCACTAAAAATCACGTTTATTTAAATAAGTATTGGTGCAGAAGAGAAAAAACCTTTTATATAGTACCTGTGCATTTTTTCTCAGAACACTGGTACACATGAAAGTCATACTAGTTTAACTGCATCGTTTTCTAAGCCCATTTACTTAAGTTTACACAAATAAAGACAGCAGATGCTTTTCAGTTCATAAACTTGGTTTCAGTGAATGCTTGACATGTTAGGGCTGCAGGCAAATGATGAGACCTTTCACCAGGCCTGAGGTTACGAGAACTGAGCAGAACGTGGAAAACTACTGGACACAGCACAAGAAACTGTGTGAGATACTGACAAAAGTTGCAAAACCTGTCATGAAGCACAACCAGACTCACAGATTATTAAGGTGGAATTTGACTAAGAAGCAAACTTCACAGAAAACTGAAGGGAAACTGGACATCTCTTGGGGAATACAGTCTTCAAAGGCCAGTAATACCTGACTAATCATAGCAGCACTGTAATGTATGGCACAGTCTATCCAGGTAACATTATCAGAAATAATAAATTCAGGTTTAGGCATAAGGAGAGAAGAATTAATTAGGGAAGGCTGTTTATTTGGGCACAGACTGAGCAGAAAAAGGGGAGAACAAGCGTGTTGAAAAGAAGGCCAAGAAACAGGAAAGGCATTAACAAGGTGTGTCTGATGATGCTAAGTACCAGTCAGGCAGCCATGTGCAGTTCCCTGCAGAAGAAACAAGACAAGAAAATGGACTTTTTTCCGGGTCTGCATCCATGGTCATGAAGACTAGTGGGGAGTGAGGTGGGTGTCCTCCTTGGCAGTGAGGGAATGCTTTACTGGGCAGATAGAGCAGTCTGGTATCTCTATGTTCATGCCTGGTCCAGAACTGATGGCTTCAGCTCTATTACCACTTCATAACAAATTAATTCATCTTTTAATAAAATTTCTTTTTAAAGTGATGAATTTTCATAAGCCTAAAGTGTTGAGCCTTGGTAAGTATGTTAGTTTGAAGGTTACGTGTGTAAAACACCAAGACGAAATGAAAATTTGCGGTGTTACTGCGGTGTGGATTTGTCCTTTCTTCTCTCAAATTTTTTTGTGCCCAGATATAATGAAGGCATTGGGGTTTTGTGTGTGGTTCATTGATTAATTGGTTTCTTGGTGGTTTTTTTTTGTGGTGTTGTTTTGTTTGTGGGTTTGCGGGGTTTTGGTGTGGGTTTTTTTTTTTTTAATGCCATAGGAAGAAACTGATAGCCAGGAAAAGATCTGGTGTGATGTTCAGGTAGCTGAGGAGCAGCTCGTAGAGTTACTGGCGTTATATAGACCAATGCAGGCATAGGGGTCTTGTAAAAATAAACATTAAGTCAATTTAAGAGAGTTGGTACAGATATTCAAGAACCTTCTGGATGCAACCTCATGCAATGTGCTCTAGAATGACCCTGCCTGAGCAGGGAGGTTGGTTTCTTCCAACCCTACCCATTCTGTGATTCTGTGATAGAGTTTGCCCAACTTGCTGTGCAGTTCTAAACTGAAGTTTTAATTTGGTCCAGGATCCTACTTCATCTTGGAAACATGAATTTGACATGACTGCAGTTTTGGGTTCTAGTGTAATTTACAAACTTGTCACAGCCAAGTAACATAAACCAATTAGAAGCACCCTGTAGTGGTTAAAGTTTACTTTAGTTCTGATTATGGTTCGTATAGAAGTCTTCTTGTCCTTCAGGACAGCAGTTGTCCTTAACGAAAGCAGTTAATGAGGAAAAAATATTTTCCATTGAGTTTCAATTACAGTACTGTAAATTAAATTTAAAATGTTGCAAAATATCTAAAATTGAAAAAAAATTTCTTTTCTAGGTTTGGAATGGATCTTGATTTTCTTTTGTTTTTTTTCTCCTTGAGCTGTATTTCTGAGTTTGACCTATAGTTTAGATATTAAAAACAAAGTATGACTGATCTGCTATACAAATCCTGACTTCTCATAAGCCATTAAGAGGAAAAAAACATGGCAAAAAGTTTTAATTTCTGCTCTTTGTGGTACATGTATTTGCTAATTAAAATTATTTTTAAAACATCTCTGCTTTGCAGAAACATTTTCCTTCACAGTTTAAAATACAATATTTATTTTAAATTCACATTAGAAAGAAAATTAATGTTCTGTGTCTAACTTGAAATACAAAATGGCAGCACTAGCACATCAGAAAAAGGAGTTTCCCAGCATTAGCAAGGGAATAATGACATAAAGCAAAGTATCTTGTTCAGCTGCAGAGAATAATCCTTTTTACATTAATTCACTCTGTAGTTTGGTTGAGCCCATAAATTAAGGACTCCCTTAAACTGTAGGATTGCCACTAAGACAGAGTTTTATGTCTGATAAAAACACTTTAAGAACAGGAGGTTAAGTTTAAAAAAGGTGAGTACAAATAATTTTAATAAATTTTACATCTGCTAAATATATGCAAATAATTTTCTAAACATTAAAGATTACTAGCAGATATGTGTTCTGTACATATAACTGAGGAAAATTCCAAGGTGGTTGTAAACATTCAGTAATCACTTCCCTGACATAACTCACAAGAACTGTCATTTATATGTCTTTTCTTCCCATGTAGGAACACAGATCAGCCCTATCCTGGGCCTTCACTGAGGGAGAAACTGTGACCTCACATAGAAAATATTATATATTGAAAATAACACCTCTCAGATTTGCTAATTGTGGAGTTGTTTTAACTGAAAGTAGAAGGAAACATCTTGAAGAAACATAATTATGGTTTGGTTTTTTTTTTTAATGGCTCTGTTAAACATCTTGGATATCTAATGTATGTCTCATTATACTATTACTAAGTTACTGATCAGTTTTGCAACATAGTTTATACTATGATACTATATCAGGTCAGGCAAAGATTCTTTTCTCCATGTAAAACTGAACTATCAGTCTCTGAGGCTCAGCCACAAAGAATCAATAATGGGACATGGTTGCCTAAATTTAAATTAAATTTCTAACTTCCCCTGTTGATTGAGAGACTTATCCAAGCTTACCAGATCATGTTTGAAATGAGATGTTATTGAGTGTGTATTGCTTAAAATCCCATACCCCAACTAGATGAAGATGTTGTACATAAGAGATTGGGCTCTATATAGTAGAGACTCTGTAAGAAATCGCAAACTATCTTCATAATTCTTTGTACTGAACATCATATAAGCACTGTCTGAAAGTACTAGCTGGTTTAGTGGGGTTTGATTTATTAGTTTTCACTTATGTGGACTTTCTTATATGCTTTCTAAAAGTCTTCCCCAAATAACACTTCAAGCCCTTTAAATACCAGTTCATTTGCATTCAAAGGTCATTATTCTCTGAAATTATGGTGGCACTACCGTGTGCGACACTTCAGAGTGAAGAGTCATTTTTACCTAAGGAGAAATAACATGGATTACCTGGAGTTTGGGGGAAGGAAACGGTAAATAAAACCTTTCACCACTGAAGCACTGGTGAAGACTGTGACGCTACTCGGCATGACAGGAGTATTTGCCAGTGTTTGGAGGCGTAATTGTCTTGAGCTGTGTCCCTGCACCTGTTTGTCACTGTTTTGGAAGGTTCCAGAAGTCATTATGCCACCAGCAGAGCCATAGTGTCTGACCAAGTGCCATTCCAATGCTGACTAAAGCAGACTAGCAGACTAGTTTAAGTCAAACTGAAGGTTGCCACAGATTGAAAACAACCTGTTTTATTCAACATCTTAATGGAAAAAGAGTGCTCACCAAGAGGCAGCTGAGGGTTCACTAAATATAAACTGGGTGTTAGCCCCACTGATCTCCTGATCAATGCTAGGGCACAGTGCAAGAGCAGAGTGGGAAAGCCTAAGACTGTACCAGTCAAAGAGATGGGTTTCTCTAGTCACCTGAGTATTCCGGATGCTGGATAATCCTGCTGTAGTCAGCCTGTGCTGTGTTAGTGCTTCATAGAGAGACTGAGTCCTGCTCAATCCAAAACCAAACAATGGAAACTTTGGTCAAAGACTGGGGCACTTGTATTGTGTCTACATATTATGTTTTTACATAACTTGTTTGTGGTTTGGATTTTTTGGGGGGATTGTTTTCTTGTTTGTTTGTTTGTTTGTTTGGGGTTTTTGTAATACTTGTACACTGTGCCTCTAGAACTCTTGGTAAGATGGCACTTAATACCTTGCTTACTCAAGTTTCCAAAAGCTTTGGCATATCCTTGTCCTCTCCTTCTCCCTCTTACCCCTCCCTCCAAAAAACCCCAAACAAACAAGTAAACATAGGATTCAATTCTTTTTAATTCAAAAACAGTTTGGGGAAACAGTAAAAGGCAATTAAATACTAAAGGGATCCTTTCTAGCATGCAATATCTCATTCAAAATACAGAGGTAGAAAGTTTCAGGCATAACAGAAGACTATAAGATGAATTTCTAGTATTCAGTTTTCTAGCACCACGAGGCAATAATTGCAGCAATGATAGATAAACTGTATTGAAATCTACTGAAGAAAAAAAGAATTAGTTTCATAATGCCTTGTTCATGGCTTAGATCACAAAACTTAAACCAAATCATTTAATATTTTCATAAAGTTACATATTGATTCCTAAAGAATAATGTAGAACAAAGACTTAATCCATAGTGCTGACAAAGAAGAAAAAAAATCAAGAGTGACCAAGAAACTAGATGCAGTGAGTTGCTGAAACAAGGATACTGTGAAACAAACCATGAGTTAATGCTAATATTTACCCTAAAGCAGGAAGGAGTATATACAACCTTTTGCTGATATACCTATTCCCCATTTCCTTTGTTACCAACACCAATAATACTCAAAAATATCCAAAGAAATATTGAAAATGGAAATAAAAATATCAATATTTGGAATAAAAGATATGTATTTCTCCCCCAATCCCTTTTTCCCAGCGACAGTTCAGACCCACATGCTATAGTATTGAATAGATTCCGGGGGATATGACAGCCCATGAGTAGCGCTATAATTTCTCAGTGCAAAGACACGTTTGAATAAAAACTTAGAGGACCCAGATCTGTCCAGGAAGATTCTGAAGAACTAACATCAACATCTCTTTGGGAAATGGGTCTGTCATGGGTTCAGTTGTTCTAAAGAACTAAACATGGAATTTTCCCTTCCCCCTGCCCCACTGTGTGGAAGGGATGTTTGAATGGGCAGGCTGGGTTTGCCTTGGGTATTTGACTAACACAAAAGAACTGGTCAATAGATTGACATTCCAGGCTAATGGCCTGGGGAGGGGCTAGGAGACACAGTTCGTGGTTGCAGGAACTGAGGGAAGTTGTGTGTTGAAAAGCAGGGAGGTTGCTTTGTTCTCAGCCTGACTGTTTTGTTTTTTCCTCTGGTCTCGACTTGCTGGCACCCTGTTTCTACCCCTTTCCTCCCAGGTTGACCTGCTTGGACTTCATTGGAGAGGAACTATTTGGAAAGAGAATCACCTATGTTTTTCCCTCCCCCGGCTCCTGAGTTTTTGGCAGTGGTTTTTGTGCACCTCAGCGAAGAAAGGCGAAGTCACACGGCCAGCAGCAGACACTGTGAGTCCCTTTTGGGAAGAATCCTTCTTTCCTCTTTTTCCCCTTCCTGGTGAGGGGGAGGGAAGGGCTCCATTTTGTGTTCCCCAGCACACCAAGGGCCTCCACGTGGTGACCACCAGAGCCCAACAGCTCCTCCTGTCGGCCAACCCCAAGCACAGCAGGGTCTGCACCTCCAGCGATCCAACAGCGCCCCCTGCTGACTGTGGTTAGAATTGCACCAAAAAGTACAAACTGAACTATTTACTTTTTATTGAAGGGATTTTTGGGTATAGGATTATTGTTCAGTTGGGGTTTTGTTTTGTGTTCTTTTGTTGTTCTGCCAATACACATATATCCTTTAATAACGGGCTGTCATTTTTCCTTTCTCCACACTTTCTCAATTGGAACCTCTTAATTTCGGATTTACAATTGCTTGGAGGGAGGAGTTTTGGTCTTCCTTATAACTCATCCTTTTTAGCAAAACTCTTCTGTCTCATTAAACTGAGTCAGGGTCTTACATGTCGACTCAGTGATTTAGTTGAAATAAAGCATTACACACAATCTGAAAGAGTAAAAAGAAAAAGTCTGTGAACCTAAAGAATGTAGACAGCTATTTACTCATATACACAAGAACAAGAATCCCTAGAAATGTTCAAGGCCAGGTTGGATGGGGCTTTGAACAACATAAACTAGTGGAAAGTGTCCCTGCCCACGGCAGGGGCATTGGAAAAATATGATCTTTATGGTCCCTTCCAACTGAAACCATTCTATGATTGTATGAAGATTTTGTGCGCTAAAATGTTATTTTTATACCTTGTGCAGGAAAATGCACTGGCTTGAAGAGTGCAGAGACAAGTATTTATTAAATGATGGGCACAACTTTAAAGAACTAGTTTATTTCAATTCTAGAGCTCTTTTACAGTTCTTTCTATATATACTTATGTGTTTGATGTATGACAGTGTGAATGTTTATAGAAATTGCTATTCATATGCCAGTACTTCCAATGAAGAGATTTTTCAATCTGTATGCACCTATAATATTTCTCATAGTAATCCACATTTCATGTATATAAGGTACATAACTAACCAGCATAATGCAAGCTATTAAAGTTACAGTCAGACTGCTATTTGAAATTCAAAGTATACCAGTTACTTTCAAAAAGAAATTACATATTTATGATTATATGAAATACAAATAATAATGCATAATTTATTTACCTAATACCATTACATGAGAATTCTCCAATGCGAATTCAAAAGTAATTTTCTTGATTAAAATAACTTCCAGCCCAAAAAATTCTCCCTGGAAAAAGGTGAATTTTGAATAACAAAACCTGGTGAATATTATGAAAAGATTAAATAGCAGAAAGTTTTCATAATTACTGCCATAAAATTATGCACCTTGTACAAATGACCATTGAAATAGACATTTAAATTAAGCAGATTTACTGTGTATTTTCCCTTCTGACATCTTTTCCATTAAGAATATTATTTAGTGAAAAACCTGTAGTCCTTTTTTTTTTTTTGAATATATATTTTCAAATATGAAGCAACCATAAGAACTTAAAGGATGAAAAATCTAGTGTTTATGTAGTAACCTTCAAAAGCTTTCTCTCAGTAGTTTTCACTGGTCACATACTCTCAAGATTCTCAAGAACATATAATATAACACTTGCATATGATACAAATTAACCCTAGAATGCCTTTGATTTTGAAACAATTCAAATTAATTTTAAAAATCTTTCCTAAAGAATCCTAAAGGTGCATGCTGCATCATCTTGCTCAGACTGAGACTGGGTGCATAGTAAGATATTAAACAGAATTCTTCCTTTTCATTCCCTTTCTTTTTTTTTCTCAAAAATTTTCTTTGAGTACCTGTTGTCATCAAAATCTACACAGAAGTATAAATGCATGACAAGTGACAGAAAATGCCTATTTCTCATTAGAATTTGAAATGTTAAACAAAATGTTATTAATCTTGTGAATTACAATATGTGAAGCCCTTTTGGCTTGCTCTTGCCTTTCACAAGTAAAAATTAAACATAAATCAAGCTTCACTGTTAAGAATGAGGCAAAAAATAATTGAATACTCTCCTCAAAAGATGATCCTCCTTTTTATTTCTCTAGTCTGGAATTGCACACAGGACTAGTATCATCACAGATAAAATGTAAGAACTTTACAGACAAAGATCCAAAATAATGAAATACTGATTAAAAGCAGTTCATGAATTATGAATCTGAAAAAAATGAGAACCATGCATGTCAAAATTTCCAGAGCACCCTCCTAAAAAAGCACCAACAGATAAGTAATGCTACTATAACTCAAGAAACTGATTTTGTGTGATGAGGAAATGACCCCTACTATCTGCAAGCAAAACCTCAGTAATTAAAAATGATCTGTGGTAGGAACACTGGCAAAAAGGAACCCAGATCCATAAAGGTTCAGCAGCAGACTTTATGTAAATGCATATCATATTGCCATGGATTCGACCCGTTTTTATTTTATCATCTGATAAGAGGCCATACATTAAAAATTTTTCTGGATCTGGAACTTAAAATGCTGTAATGTACATGAAGAGAGGGTAGGTTGGTTTGTTTGGTTTTTTTATCCTTTAACCTTGGCAAAGAGATAGTCTTTTTTTGACATTCTTGTGTCAGGGAAAAAAAGTAGGGAGAAGTGGGGAATTAACTATCTGGCAATTAAAATCAGAACATTTAAATGTGCCTAGTAGAAATCATGTAGGATTTTTGATTTTTTTCTTCTTTTTTT
>VXAY01007073.1:368670-379981 GCA_013399855.1 Oxyruncus cristatus
TTGTATAACTAAGAAAAAAATTTGCTGACCATAGCATTATCAGGCAGCCAGCCTCAGTTGCTGTTTTTTCAGCAATAGTAAAACATACACTTTGTACTGGTGTTTATATCTCCTTTGTCCCAGCTTATATATCTTTCTGTGCTAAAGCTCCGCATTCTCCTGATAAGCCAGGCAGTTAGGATGTGCAGCCATGTGACTGAACTATCTCCTTCCCTTAATTTTGTGGTCCATTTTAGTGGAATGATCTGAAGCAAAAAAAAAAGTGAAAGCTCTCACTGTTTTCTAACCTTTCCTAAGACATGACCTTTCCATTAGATATGGTATAGTGACCTACACTGTTGGAAGCCTTTTAAAGACAGTTGGTTCGCCATTTCCCAGATGGATTTGTTTGTCTGGAAACCGAATCATTAGCTGCTGCAAGTCAGATCTTTGCTGCTGCTATCAAAAGCATTGAGGCTCTTTACATGTTGGAAGTTAGCCAGCAATATTTTATGCTGTCTACAAGTCCCATTTCAGAGCTCAGACCTGAATTCTTTACAGTGAGATTACTGATATCTCAGCTACTCAGTCTCCATGGGAATGACAGTCTGGTCCGTTCCAGAAAGGGAAAGGAAGGGTGATCTTAAGTGAGATTAACCATCTCAGTTCAGGAGAAACGTGACTTTTATGATATCACCATTGTTGCTTAAAGATGTCTATTTTAACTGTTGGAGGTCAAATTCTTTATATTATCTTTCTTTCAAATTATTTGATTTTACAGGAGTCCAGAAATACGTAGGTATTTTTAAAGAAAGTTTTCTGATTTGTTGTTTTGTCTTCTTTTTGTCTTGTTTAGTTAGACTCTATTTTACAAGAGTTGTCAAACATTAGAACAGGCTCCTCAGGGCAGTGGTAAAATCACCATCCCTGGAGGTATTTAAGACATGTAGATGTGACACTAGGGGATGTGGTTGAGTCATGAATTTGGCAGTGTTGGGTTAACGGTTGGACTCAATGATCTTAAAGGTTCTTTCCAACCTAAATGATTCTCTGTTTCTATTTTCTCTTCTCTCTTTTGTTGAAGAAAAATTGTATTTAATATTCTTATTCCTTATGTTGCATTGTTACATTCTTAATGGTAAAAAATATATTATTGTTCTTGTGCAGAAAGCTGAAAAAACCCTTGACAATTTAGATACAAAAAATACTAAAAGAGAACACATAGGCCATACTGAAACAAAACAAGTCTCCAATAAAAATAAGGTACTAATCTTAACAACTCATGACACAAGGTAGTAAGGGACAGCCCCATTATCAGGAAAAGAAAAAAGAAAAGAAAAGAAAAGAAAAGAAAAGAAAAGAAAAGAAAAGAAAAGAAAAGAAAAGAAAAGAAAAGAAAAGAAAAGAAAAGAAAAGAAAAGAAAAGAAAAGAAAAGAAAAAAAAAGAAAAGGATTATAATTTATCTAGGTTTTGTTTTATTTCATGGTCTCCAGACAGACAACATGCCTCCTGCCCTCTACAGTGTTATGGTCAGTGATTGGCAAAGATTGTCTACATCAGGTTAAATCCAGTAAAGAACTTACTTCTGCAATGTAATACTCTCATGACCATTGCCTTTTATATTTCCTGTAGAGTACAAAATGTCTGGAAGAGAAAAGACAACTTGGCAAGATGTAGATCTAGTCTCTGCAAAAGATTGTTGTTTACATTTCTAAAGTAACTACATATTTAATGTGTATGTTCACAAATATATATATATTTATCAGTAAGTCATTGTACATATACATGAAACTGCTGAGTCTGTAGCCTTAAAACAAACAAAAGAGTGGCCCAGAGAGCATTTATAGTGATATGGAGCTTTGAAGAGGGATGGTTTCCTCACTGTTTATTATGAATCACAAACTGGCATCAGGCAAAGTAGTAGGTAGCAAGTTCAGATAGAAGAAAAACAAATATTTCTTGACAGCCTATAGTTAAGTTCTTGAGCTCCTTGGCTCGAGATGTGGGAGTGTTGAAAGCCTGCAGGAACTCAAGGGGCAACTGGAGAAACCACATGGAAAGCAGAAAGGACTGTGTAAATAAAAAATATGACCATTGTTTCAGGATGTAATGGAGATGTCAGTTCTTAGAGTTAGTGAGAATGTTGTGAAAAGCTATATTTATTTACTCGGAGGGTGTTAAGTATGTTTACATATGCACACCTAATTTGTTCCCAGACTCTCTGTTTCACCACTGACACAATATTCAGATAAATGTTTCTTTTGTCTTATCCATTATAGACAGTTATATATTTTTATAACATTAATTTATCCTTAACAAAAAATAGTTTTTTTTGTGCAAAGGTAGTGACTGACATTCCACATATTGCCTCATAACAAGTGTTTGTGGCCCGTAGTGTATCTCCAGGGTGTAAATCAATTAAATACATGTTTTTCTTGTTCTGAGTTATTTTCCCTTTTAGAAAAAAAAGAATTAGTTGGCCTTGTTTATTCTCCATGTGACAGTGCTCGGAGCTTCAAAGATTTGTTTCAGTGAAGCGCAATAATGTCTTCATTGTGAGCTGAAGCCATTCCCAGCTTTGCATATTCTTAAACAGCAAAACTGTGTAAATAGACTATCATATAATGAAAGTCTAGAAGTAAAAAAAAAAAAAAAAGAACACAAACCAATTTATTATTTCATTTCTTCACTGAGGAAAACAGTTTTAAGAGAAATTTTGATGGTTTGTTTGAATAAGACCATCTAAGATACTCATGGGGTAAAAAAAGAACAAAACAACAAACCTGGAAAAATTTTGAAATCAAAGCAGATGTCAATTGAAGAAAAATCTTTTCTTCTTTCCTCAAAACAATGTGATCAACTATTTTCTGATGTACCACAGTGTGATGACTCCTGGTAAGTTCTGACTATACATCACAACTGCTTTTACTGTGATTCACCTTGACTGGAAGATGAATATTAGTGTTTCGTTTTTTGGTTTTTTTTTTTTATTATTATTATTTGCGCAGATGTCTGCATGATGGAGAGGCAGATGAAAATTTTTGATAACAAGATTTTTATTTTATTGATTTGTGGCTAAAATCTCACTTCCCAAATTGAAATAGTTATGCCCACACAAGAGTTGTGTCTGCATTAAATTTCAGTCATTTTAGCATAATTCTCCTGATTATCAATATCTGCTTTAGAAAGATATGGCACGCCAGGAACTGTGATGTTCCTAAGCCATCAACAGTAGCATGAATCATAAGATATACTAGTGTCAACATCAATTCAACATTTGTGAAGTTATACAATTCAGGATCACCATAGTCTTCTGCCTTGTTATCCCAGCCATTAGGAACTTAAAAAAGAACTAGTGCAAGAACATCTATCTCATGAACTTGAGTTTACAGAAAGTTCTACACAGTGAGTTAGTGAATTCTTTAGTGTGGTCCTTCATATATTGGTTTGTGCCTCACACTACCTTGAAAAAGTGTCACCATAATATTAGAAAAAGTTTGACGCACCTACTTATGCATTAAATTTGTTAATTAGTTTCTGAATATATATCTAATATATATATTAGATATATATATAAGTTTTATATATATATATAAAATAACCAAATCTAACAGGTAGGAACTTCAGATCACACGAAAATGGAAAAGCACAATATTCACAAACTCTGTGGGATGCCTTCAAGTAGTGTAAAAGGTTTACAGTAGTAAAGTTCATAGTAGATTATGCTCAAGAACAGGTCCAAAACTGATTGTCTGACTGTTGATGTACCAGTAAGTCTTCAGGCATTCTTGCATACAGTACATGGTTTAAAAAAATCAGGTATTTTATCCATGGAAACTTGTAGTATCATATGTTTTTGACTGAGTTTTAGGAAATTCCGGCGGGAGGGGTGGTGGTGTCTCTTTTAACCGGAAATACTCAAAATTTCTTTGACGTTAGAACATATAATATCTTGTGTGAAAAACAGAGGAAATCAAATTGCAGTAAAACATTTAAAATGTACTCTATCTTTTTGGCAACATGAATCTCCACACTCAAAAAGAAGTGAAAAAAGGCTGGTGCAGATCCAAGTATGTAATCCATAAGTGTAATGTATGTTAGTAAATTACCTGCAGGTATATGCCTGGTTCTGCCATTACCCCACCAGACATGGCATGCATTAAAGCATATGCAAAGATTAACACTAATGGATAGATTAACAGTAATGGATAGAGATGTAACCCTCAAAAAAAAAAGAAAATATTCAGCATTTTGTTGTCTGAGGACTAGATTCTTGTTACATACTCTCACCATCTAGAGTTTGTTTTTCCCTTAGTATGTTTTACTTTATTCAACTTTTAAGCTTCATTTTTAACTTGTCTGTCCAAAGTAGTTATCTCAGTTTCCTCAAAATTAAGGTAGCTCATATTAACCCACTGATGATTCTTTCCAACAAATGTACTGTGTAAAAATTATATGAATGGGCAATGTGAACCCCCTTTTCAGAAGTATTCACCATGGCTCTCACTAAGTAAGTTTTAACTATATACTAATTCAGCACTTTGAATTTTTGCTTTCACTTTGGGGTTAAAGAAATGGTTGATGAGAGTTATCTTATTACATTCAAAACTCAGGTTTTTGGGAAAAGTTATTACTCTGTCATAATTTAAGCACTTACACAGTTGTTATGTCTATAGTTGACCATAGCATTTATTAGTTTTAAAATAAGAGAGAGACAGATAATCAAAGTTTCTTTGTATCATTAAAATCTGGACAACAGCACCAGATATTGCAAAGGTTTTGGGGCAAAATTTCATCTTTCAGAAAAGTTAATTGGATGTGACAAGATGTATAAAAAAAAAAAGATAAGAAAATAAATGCTACTAATTAGGTTGAAAAAACCCATTTTTTTTATAAGTGAGATAGGAAAGAGTAGATGGTCTCTAGTAGTTGTTGGAACACTAACCTGGGTTTTAAAATAGATGCTTACAGTTCCTTCTACAGTCTCTACCATAGACAGCACACCACTTTGTGATTCAGTTCCCTAGTTGTAAAGTGTGGAGAAAAAAATAATAATTTCTTTTACAGATAAAAGCTCAATTGTACAAACAGATGCATTAAAACTAAGAGACTCATATACATAGTCTGTGATGACTATGATACACTTTCAGACATAAAATGTTCCACAAAACTGTATAAGTAAGAAATACATAGCAGCAACATGTTAAATTTGTCACAGGATCTTACATGGCAAACATGTAGTGAGACTATCTTCAGTACACTTTGGTTAGAACTGTTCAGATGTATAAAGAGGTATATTTGCTCCTGAAAATTTGATGCTTTTTAATTTTTCTTTTTTTTTTTATTTAAACCCCTGCTTCTTGTAGTAAATCTTGAACTATTTCTGTCTTCACACATCCAAATCATCTGAAGAGTAAAGCTTCAATTTCTTCACTTCATCTGGAAAGTGATTCATCTTCCTAGAGCTTATCTTCAGAAAGTTTTTGATAATATTCAACCTATTTTTTCCTCTCAGTTCCTGTTGATTATTTCTTATAATCATATCTAAGGTCCACTCAAACCAATTATTCTCCAGGCTTGATTTCTTCCTGTTTCATTTTCACAGATTTTTTTTTTCTCTATATATTTCTCTCCTACCTGCACTGTTACACAGATTAAAATTTTCTGTTCCTTCCTTATACACAACATATTCTATATTTATCATTTTAGCTACTTTCAGTCTATCAATATATATAACCCTAGCTCTGAATATAAATGCTACCATTCATTAAATTCCAATAATTGGTCAAGTGTAATTATCTCTGATTACAATAATGAAGGCAGAAATGATAAAATATTTTTTAAAATAAATTATTTAATATATCTAACTTTTCTACCAATTGTCCCAGACACCTTATTGAAACGCTTTAACTCAAAATCAAGTCTTAGGAGTATAATTTCTTTCTTTCTCAGAAATCTATTGGGTTTTTCAAACACTGACTCTACTTTAAAAGTGGCAAATTGTCTTTCTATCATACTCTGGGTATGCTGTAGCACAAATAATAAATTATCATAATGGACTGTAATGTATTCAGACTCATTCCTGGGAACTAACTTCAGCTACTAAAATTTTGTTTGCTTTAATGATAAAGATACTGGCAAATGAAGAAGTTGACTTAAACCACAAAATTAATCCTATTGGTCATTGAATAGCTAAAAGCTCAAAAATTCTAATACTTATTCAAGTGGGCTCTGAGTTGACATGATACGTAGAGCATTAGGGAAACTGGAGTACAGTCTTTCAAATAACAGCATCACCAGTAATGAAAACCCACTTGAAAAAGGCAAACAAATGTTTGCTGTTTCTGCTATTTTTCTTGTTATCTCTTTCTTTGGCACACAAATTTTTTTAGTCTAGAAAGCATTTGTAATCAGAAAGAATGGGAAGAGGCTGCAACATAAACACCGAGTTTCTGATTATTATGACAGTTCAAGAATTAATATTGTATTCACTTTAATGACCTACAAAGAAAATAAAATGTCTGTAAGAATCAGCTTTCTAAACAGATGAAGATTAAAACTGTATTAAGTAAGAAAAACACCACCTTGACTCTTATCTCAGTATCATATCTGGAGTCCAAAATTTTATTTTCCATTCCAGACACAGCTTTGTAAAAATATATAATCTCACATTAATTTGAAATTTTTTTAGATTTTTTACAAAATTCTTTATCCTCTAAAGAATGGCAAACTGTGTGGAGAAAACTACAGCAAACTTTATGATAAATATGTGTTCAGATTTGTTTCAACTGCAGTCATTGGATTGCTGTTAGTCTAAGTAATTAGGGTGCCTGTCAAATAATGTATTTCATGACACCCACATCTCATGAATCAGGTTAATTGTGGTGTTCATAGCAGGCAGGGCAGGATATAACTTATGCTTTTTAAATTGTCTGTTTCACAAAAGAAAGGAGATGTATAGGGTCACATCCAAAATATCAGAGACAAGACAGAGTAAATCTGGTCTATTCCAGAACATTTTAAATAAATCCATTCGCTTAATTTGCTTGGTCTCAGTTCAGATCTGACCTGTGTTAGCCAGCCATGGCAACCGTGAATAGCTGAAAATCCTAAATGTACTGGGAGTATCTGACATCAACATGTTTGTTCTGTGATGGAAAAACACATCACAGTTGCAAGGTTTTAAGTAGAGTACAGAAAATAGAATTTTTCATCAGGAAAAAAAAACGTCACGAGGGAAACAACGGAATTTGGGAATGAATGAACGTTGACCTTACCCTTATCCAAACACACTGAGGCATGAAATATTTTTAAGGAAATATGTTTAGTTTCTCTGGAGAGCCAATGAGGGGTTTGATTCATAAAAATAATAAAAGTACCCTCCCAGTCTCCAAATGAAATAGAAATTACTGTCTACGAGTTTGGTTATGTTCATAAACAGAATTTGATACTATCTGTGTTTTACTCTTATATGAGTTAATGATCAAGAACATTATACATAGCATTCTTTCATTTCAGAGGGTAAGATCAACACCACTGCTTACTTTGGGAACCCCTGTATCACAAGGATTTACACAAGTAGACTGAAAGAATAAATGGACTTCTAAAAGTATAACACAATTTCAGTTAGAAGGGAAATTTATAAATCACCTAGTCCAATCTCCTACCCAAAGTAGTAATAACTTCAAGGTCGGATCAGGTTGCTCAGACTTGTGTCTAGACAAGTTTTAAGTATCTCCAAAGGTTAAGGCTATGTAACCCTGCTACAGGTTTTAGCTACTATATTTGCATTTTTTTACTTAGGCGGTTGGAATTTCTGTTGCTGAAACTTTGAGTTGTGTCCTATTGTTATGCCTGAAAGTAACCTTTGTTCTGCATAATCTTTCCTTTGTATAGTAGATAAATTCAGTGTTATTCTCCCAGAGTGTTTTCTTTTCTAGATTAAATAGAAACCACTCCCTTCACCTCTCCACACATACTGTGCACTAGACCCTTGTCTGTCTTGGTGGCCCTCCTCTGGACTCCCTCCAGTTTGTCTATCATGTCTTTTGCTTTGGGAGGCCCCAAACTAGATGCAGTACTCCAGATGTGGCCCCAAAAATGTGAAAAAGAGGTATTAAATCACTTTCCTTGTCCTGAAGAATAGGCATTTGCTAACTCAGATCATAGAAACTTAGAATCAGAGAATGGTTTTGGTTGGAAGGAGACTTTAAACATCATCACCCTGCCCCATGGACAGGACATCTTCGATTAGACAAGGTTGCTCAGAGCCCCATCCAACCTGGCCTTGTACACTTCCAGGGACGGGGCATTCACAGCTTCTCTGGGCAACCTCTTCCAGTGCCTCACCACTCTCACAGTAAAGAATTTCTTCCAATATCTAATCTAAAACTACCCTTTTTCAATTTAAATCCATTACCCCTTGTCCTGTCACTACATGCCCTCATAAATAATCTTTCCCCATCTTTTCTGTAAGTTCCCTTCAGGTACTGGAAGGCCACAATTAGGTCACTCCAAAATCTTCTCTTTTCCAGGATGAAAAATTGGGATGAACAATCCCAATTTTCACTGCCTTTCCTCATAGAAGAGGTGCTTCTTCCCTCTGATCAACTTGGTGGCCTCTTCGGACTCCCTCCAAGAGGCCAATGTCCTCCCTGTCTTGGGGACCCCAGAGCTGGATGCAGTACTTGAGGTGGGGTCTCACCAGAGTGGAGTAGAAGTCAGAATCACCTCCCTAGACCTGCTGTCCACGCTGCTTTTGATGCAACCAAGGGTACAACTGTCTTTCTGGGCTGCAAGTGCCCCTTGCTGGGTCGTGTTCAGCCTTTCATCCATCAGTACCCCCAAGTCCTTCTCGGCAGGGCTGCTGTATATCTGTTCATCCCCCAGCTTGTACTGATACAGGGGGTTGCTCTGACCCAAGTGCAGCACCTTGCACTTGTTCTTGTTAAACAACATGAGATTCACATGGGCCCACTTATCGAACCTGTCTTGCTCCCTCTGAATGGCATCCCATCCTTCAGGTGTGTTAACAGCACCACTCAGCTTGGTGTCATCTGTAAATTTCTTAAGGGTGCACTTGATCCCTCTCTCTATGTCATTAATGAAGATACTAAATGACACTGGTCCCAGCATGGACCCCTGAGAGACACTCATCACTGATGCCCATTGGGATTCTGAGGCACTGACCACTACCCTCTGGATGCAACCATCCAACCAATTCCTAATCAACCTAACAGTCCACAACTCAAATCCATCACTTTACAATTTGGAGAAAAGGATGTTGGGGGCACCATGTCAAAGGCTTTACAGAAGCCCAGATAAATGAAACCTTCCCTTATCCACTGATGTAGTTATTCCAACACAGAAAGCCACTAGGTTGGTCAGACAGAATTTTTCCTCGGTGAAACCATCCTGACTGTCTCAAATTACTTCCCTGTCCTCCATATGTCTTAGCATAGCTTCTAGGAAGATCTGTTCCATGATCATCCCAGGCACAGAGTTGAGGCTGACAGGTTGGTGGTTCCCAGGGTCATCCTTTTTTCCCTTCTGAAAGATGGATATTATGTTTCCCTTTCACAAGTCATCCGGGACTTCCTCTGGCTGACATGACTTTCTAAATATCATGAAGAGTGGCTTGGCAGCTACATCAGCCAGTTCCTCCAGGACTATGGGATGCGTTTTATCAGGTCCCGTAGACTTGTGCACATACAGGTTCCTCAGATGGTTATAACCCGATCTTCACTTGCAGTGGGAGGAACTTGCTCTCCCAGCCCTCATCTTGTCCATCCACTTGAGAGGTGTGGAGGAGAGGTTGTCGTTGAAGACTGAGGCAAAAGAGTTGTTAAGTACCTGAGTGCTCTCCTCGTCTGTTGTTACCTGTTCACCAGCCCTGTTTGTCAGAAGGGGTATAGCTTATTTGACCTTCCTTTTCTGATTAACCTGCCCGTAGAAGCTCTGCCTTTGTGCCTTTGTAATTCTTTGTGTCCCTTGTCAGTTTTAGTTTCAGTTGTGCCTTGGCCTTCCTCACCCACTCCCTACACAGTCATACTTTTTCTCTATACTCTTCCCAGGTTCCTTGTCCTAATTTCCACTCCTCATTCATTTACTTCCTTCCCTTTAGTTTGCCCAGCAGTTTCCTCCTCAGCCATGCCTGCCTCTTCTTGCCCGCCTTCCCTGATTTCTTGCTCCTGGGAATCACTAGCTCTTGTGCTCTGTGGAAGACATCCTGAAAGATCTGCCAGCTCAGTTTCACTCCCTTGTCCCTGAGGGAAGTCTCCAGGGGATCCCCCTGAGAATCTCCCTAAAGAGGTAGAAGTCCCCCTTCCTAAAGTTTGAGAGCCTGACTTTACTCCTTATGTGACCTATATTCAGATCAGGATGAGATTAGCTGTTGTATCACTATACATCCATACATGCATCATTCCTTCACAGAAAAGTGAGCGTTTATTAAATATTTGTTTTGAAAACACTGAAAAAATTCCATGTAGTGTGACATGCTGAAAACCTTGTTTTACGTACTATGATCCCCTAATATTTACTTGGTATAATTTATTATTCAAGTGGGTTTTGTTTGTTTTACTGTGTTTTTTCATTTGGTTTTTTTTCCACTTTTTTAAAATAATGAACAGTGAAAATACTTTAAAACTTGGTAACAGCATTTATATTGATCAAACTGACCTGGAATATTCCATGAAGATTTCATTTTAACTTCAAGAAAAACAAATTTCTTGCTGCAGATGACCAACTTTTATGAATGAAATTTATGGTTGAACATCAATAACTGAAAAATCCTGCTTTTAGCAGAGCAGTTGTACCTTGGAAGGAACAAGTGTGATCAGCATGATTATGAAACACAGTGATGATGCAGTTGCAACCCAATGAGGTCTTGCTACAATGAAGGAGCTAAAAAAAAGAAAATACGATTTAAAATATAAACAATTAAAAATATTGTTAATATAAAAATATTAACAATTTAAAATATAAAGATAATGTAGGTGCAGTCTTCAACGAGGTGGCATGAGGAATTTTATGTAAAAATCAGAGACAAGTAATTTCAACAGTTATGAATACATTTTGGGAAAAGAGATTTAGTTATTGAATATTGTCCTGTGCATTTTCCACTTTGTCTTGTTTTGTCAGATTTCAAGGTAGGGGCTTAAGACACCAGGGCATTAATGATTCCTAAATTTTGGACATAGACATTGTTGCAAAAGACCCTCTAGAAATTCTGAAGAATTGATCTTTCTTTGACAACAAGACATACTAAATTACTACTTTGGGATCTTCCAGACTCTTTTCATTTGCTTTGGTAAAATCCTTTTTTTTTTT
>VXAY01007073.1:380031-401188 GCA_013399855.1 Oxyruncus cristatus
TTTCTTATTTCTGTGGATGATGATGAAGATCACAGCAAAGAAAGATTTCTCTTCCCCAAATATGTGTTCACATATCCGTGGCTATGAATAGAGAGTAGAGCTGTCTGAAAACAGAAACCATTGGTGTGGTGTGAATGTGGAGAGTTGAGCCTTTTGCTTTTGTATTATGTTTAACTTGACCCAAGGCAGTCATTCTATTTTCTTAACCTTCTGTAGTAGAAAGTCTATGGGGCAGTAAAAAACCAAAATGCACCACAAACGACGTGCACACTGACTTTACCCAGGGACCCATATATTAGTTCAATACACGCAAGCTAAAGAATTCTGCTAACAGATTTCACCTACTTTGTTGTTACGTATGCTACAAAAAAAAATGAATCACATCCCATTCCCACCTTCCCTGGAGTCATTCAGCGTCATTTAACATCATTTAACTGGCTGGAAAGAATTACATTAGTATCAGTCTATTTGATCTGAGTCAGTGCTGCTCTGATCAGACAAACTTACAGTGATGGAAACGGGAGACTCGCCTTATTCATTGAAGTCATTATAGCTGTAGTGCTACTTTCAGACATAACAGTCCTGGTATTCATCAGCCCAAGTCCAAGTTTAGAAGCAGGCAGTTTACAAAACCAATGGACATTTATTCAAGTAAAAGTAACTCTTCCAATGAGTTATGTTTAGTAATACCCAAACGTATTAGACAGATGATTACAAATGTTCTAAGCAGGCCATAAACTTACAGGCTTTATGGGTAAAACGGTCTCTGAGTGGCACATCTCATGCTATCAGATGCATGAAACAATTTACAGGAGAAACATTTTACCTTTAATTAACTCTTTAATATCATCACTAATTAGTTGTAAAATATAGCATGGATTAACATCACAATACTCATTCATTATCTTAAAGCTATTTTCTCTCTTCAGGACTTTCTGAGGAAATAATTTTTATGTTAGCTGCTCTTTTTAGTGTCACATAAACACGATAAAGCCAACTCTTTCACTGTAGGTGATCATCATTATGTCCATGGAAGTATATTACTGGGAGAGGTAGTTATGACCTGTTGCATGATCTAAATTTGGCTACTCCAAGCCCACCAACGCTGAGTTGTTCAAGGACTCACTTGATGTAATACACAACCTACAGAATGACCTCCTGTCCTCAATGCCTTAGCTGACTGCCTGTTGAAGTCTGTCTGATACTTAAGTCATGAAGGTATTAGTATTGTCAGCTGCTACTTGTATACTTGATAACTAAGCAGCTAAATTTTAGATGCTCAGCAAGCCTTATTTGAACCTGATGAGTGAAGCAAAGGCACTGGTTGCCTCTTCTCCTGGTGGCATAAGCAGCATAGTAGTACAAAAATTCTGTGAAACCTCTACTGTAGGGGAGTCTAAAAATAGTGTTTTCCAATGATTGAGCCCAGTCTTCGTGTCTTTCTTAGATGATCATTTTGTAGATGTTCATATCACATCATACATAAATTCTATGGTGTTCACCCTTTGCTATGTTTTCATGAGAATCAAAATTGCATCGTATATTGTTCATCTTATTTCTTCTAGTGTAGCTTAAAACTCCTGTAAATAATATTTGAATTTGGTATCAGATACTCTATTATAACCTCTTTTCAGTTGTGTTAAAACTATGTTAATATTACCTGTTTTCTGGAAAATCATGGAATATATAACATGCCAATTTTAATTGTCTATATGCTTTATTCTTAAATAGCCATTAGTTTCTTCTGCCTTAATGTAAATCATTATGCAAGGATCTCAAAGATTAAAAACCATATTTAATATGATTTCTTGAAATAACTTTATATGAGCCACAGTATAATAATCTTGGCCTTATAATGATAATCTGTGTTATATGTAAGATCTGTCCAGCTTTCTTTAATAATAACATTATCTGTGGTTAATATTTTTTTTAATCATTCTCTCAGGACTAGATCTGTAGGGATAAGCAGTACTAGAAAACATTTTCAACTTTGTCAGGAATTGTAAGAGAGATGAATTCCAGAAATCCCATTTCTGTGTGAAGATCTTCTGTGCCTATGTATTTGGAAAAATTTAAGGGAAACAGTGAGTCTTTGTTAAAGCTCATAAATTAAACAAAAAATAAACAAATATAAATAAATACTCTCAAAACTTTTCTTACAGTAGTATTGCTGCTGGAAAGTTCTAGACATTTCCTGCCCAATTAAGATGTAAATGTTGAAAAAGAGAGTTAATATTTGAGCCTTGGTATTCAATATGGAGACTATAGAGGTCATTTTCATTTCTTCTTTAAATGAGTTCCAGGTACCAATAGAAAATTCTGAATCCAGTTTCTACTCTGCCTAGACTCATCCTTGCACTTTAAAATTCCATATTTCCTAAATCACTGCCTGTAAAAGTTGTATTGTTCTGTGACAGGCAATCACTGAAGTAGCCTAAGGCCATACTGACAGAGCTTTGAAGATTAAAAGTGTAACACTGAACTGGATATAAATGGAAGAGGGGAGACAGTTTAGCATACAGAGCACTGTCACACTGAACCTTTGAAAAAAAATTTGATGTGTATGCCAGAAGTGTGGCTAATTCGCTAAGAAAAGCCTATGTGTTGCTGTTCCAGGAGCACAGCAAGACTTGCCCAATATGAGCTTTCAAATATCTACATCTAAATCAACACAGGAAAGCTCTGTCTCCTCCCTCCTGCATGAAGTACAACTTACATATCTTGATTGAGCTATATCGTATCAAACTTATACAACTGTGCCATTCACTTAAGAGTTGGACTTGATCCTTGTGGTGTTCTTCCAACTCAGAATAGACTGTGATATATTATAAGGCTATTAATGCCACTTTGATAATTTAATCAACAATGCCTTTAATGCATGTATTGATGCCTCATCCTCTGATCCAGAAATGTATAATTATAGAATTTAGTAAAGACAATTAAAAAAAAAAAAAAAGGCAAAAAAACCCTCCCTATGACAGGGCGTTAGTAGTTCACAACCTCTTTTGGATATATTTTGTGTTTTTTTTAGTCTTGCTCAAAATATGTTAGATACTGAAAGTCACAGGATCCCTTTGGCTGGCCTAAGCAGCTAAGCAGACTATGGCATGCTATATTGACAGGGAGAAAAATATTAACTGCGGATCCAGACACCTGCAGACACATTTTGCACACAATAGCAGATACAGATCCAGATTTAGTCTGGCTATTCAGAATTCTTCAGTCCCTAAGAATTAATTTTCTGTGAATGACCCATAATCTGTGAAGGGATCTTTGGTATCAACACTCAAATAAACTTTCTGAGAAAGGATCAAAGAATACATTACAGGCAGCATTGCTGGGACAGAAAGAATTTTTTTTTCATACTCTGGAAAAATTCTACAGCACCTAAAGTGGACTCTGGGATGTGGAGATTGACTGTATGTGGGCAATCTCATGTGGAGGTTGATATTAAATTATTTACATTCCAAAATTCACTGTGGCATTTAAAACAGTTCTCATAAGAAATCTAAGTTTCTGCTACCATAAAGAAAATTTATTTAAAATTTATAATAGTAAAATATCACAACCTTGTGATCAAGCCAAAATAAAATCAACTGATACAATAGTGAACAGTACTGAAATGTAAGTTCTTACAGAGCACATTCTTTCTCCTTTTCAGTTCTTTCTGCACCTTAAGTAGAGTTTTTTTAAAAAATAGATGTGTTTCCTTATCTTTCATTTTGAGTTCATGGGTAAATGATATTTTGAAGGGTGCCTATAGGGTGTCTCTTTCCTTTCTGGTCAACAAACTGTCTTAAAAGACAATTTTATTATTTTCTTCCTAAATTGCAGTAAAAGGAATCAAAAAGTCATTGGTTCTCCTGTAAGGGACGTCAGCAGCTACAGAGGGTTATGCTGACCTAAAAACAGGTTACAACATATCATTTCAGTGCAAATACATGCAATGACTAATGGCAAAAAGGTCATTAATACTATCATAATTTCAAATGTTAAATAAACTTTTCCAAAATTTCCTTTATGGAGCAACATCACAGATATAGGACAATATGCCTTCATTCTGCTGAAATGCTACAACTTCAAGGGCAAAGAACCTGATTCTGATAGCTGCTGAATGTCATTCAGCCCACTGGGCTTGTGGATACTGAGCACCTTTCCAAGGGACACCTAGTACTTCATAGGATCAGTCTGCAGTAAGGTCTTGGAGTTTCTGTCATAGGGGCAAAAGAAAAATATCATAAAGTGTGTTTAGATGAAATATAGGAACCTAGTCAGCTGTTAATACTGGCAGTGGTGAGTCAATTTAAAGACAGAGCTGAAAGGACTCCAGCTCTAAAATTGAAAAAGTTTTGAATCAATATAGGTAAATAAGAACACAGCAGACTTACTGAGAAACAGACCTTCCAATTTTAAGTCTATGAAAAGTAAAGGAATTATACTGTCAAGATTACTCTGTTTAGTTGGCCCTGCAAAGTTTTCCAGTGTTCTAAAAATTATTTGCCCTATTTAGGGGAGATGTGCAAAATAACATTGGCTAACATTTTCATTCTCATTATATTTGTTTTCTTTATGCTTGACTGCTCTATACAATGCAATTCCCTATAATACTGAGCATCCTAGCTTGCAATTTTAAAAGTATCATTCATGATAAATGAACATATCTGTCAGATCTCAGAAAGAAACAAAAATGTGCTGTGTTTTCCATGAGAGAAATATACAATTGAAAAACTCCCCAAAGCAATTTCCTCCCAAGTCCGTCATATACTCATATATAAAAGGCTTTTTGGCCCAGATGGCCAAAATTAGAAATTCTACATAATACATATGGAATTAAATTTATTATAACAACGATATGAAATTTGTATCAAAAACATATCTGATTTTCACATGCTATTTCTTTTCTTTCCAACTTAACTTCCAAATCTCCTTGACCCAAATATGCAGAGCACATGCCCAAGAGTAACCAGCTTCCAGGTGCCTGATGCATACCTGTCTAGAATGTATATGAATTGCAATATACTCTGGCCCGTCTTTCTGCTGGTAGACACTTGAAAGCAGAAAAATAAACAAGCGAAAATCCTAATTTTTTGGTCCATAGTATATTAGACCCAGAACAAAGTAGAACTCAAGATGATAACAACACTGTTCTCCTCTAAATATGAATTCAAAGGACACACTTACATAAAAGCCAATGCATCTACCGGAACAGAAAGGAACAGCAAAAAAACAGCAACAAAACTGATGAACACTGTGGTGCCACCCATACTACTGAATGTACGTGGAGCAATTCACAGTTTCATTGAGAAAGATGTTCTTGGTTTCAGAACTGATTGCAGTTACATGGTCTTCTGTACATACGCCCTTGAGAATGTTCACCAGCCTACTGTTCTGAGCAAGGAGAATTTGGACCCAGGAAATACTAAAGGGATTCTAAATCTTTTAGTCACATTAGGAGCTGCAAAATATATAGGAATCCATCACTATGATCTTAATTCTTATTGGAAATTTGACAAGACCAAACAGAAGGAGCCAGTTTTTGTCTACTTCATGTCCTTTCCTATTATTTAAACGATCTGTCACTGAAGTAACTGAACAAGTATTGACAGACTTATTCTCACAGGCATGATAAGTATTGTTATTCCTCTTTTGCAGCTGAAGATCTGAAGCACAGGCAGAGACATCCATGAAACAGTGAAACATGAGTACATGCTCACCTGAGACATACCTGAAAAGCTTGGTTTACAAAATAAAAGCAAAGAAATACATTTGAGAATTTGTCCAGAATTACATGACTTTCCAAGGTTAACTCAGATGATTGTAGCAATGTTAAGTGCTGAAATCCTAGTCTCCTGAATGATGGTGAAAGGTCTTAGCCACAGATTCCCCTTCAGCAAGTATGTAGAAAGATCTTTACAGGACCAAATCTTTACAATAAAAGTGTTAAAATCCATGGGTTTGTTTGTCTGATAGTTGTTATATAACCTTAGGCACAGAATTTTATTGGCAACTAAAACCAAATCTAAAGTTGTCTGGCAAAGAAAGATGAGAAAATTCCATTATATAAAATAATGCCCTCCTGTAACAAAAACATTGGCCATGTTTTTGTTACAAGTACTATTCTTTCACTTTCCAGTGATGGGAAAAGTATGTGTCTCTTCTTATATATGTCAGATGTAAGGGCTTCCTCCAGATCATTTTATCTCTCTTTTTAAAAAGCATTGCATTCCACAGAAGAAAAAATATATTTGTCTTTTAATTTGAATAAACATCATAGTAAAAGTAAAATGCACAAGGATTCAAACAGACTTAAAAACTTACTTCTAACAATATTTGATCTGAGCAGTCTAAGGGGCTTTAGATAATTAATGAATAGAAGAATTTAGTTTGGGTGTGATGACTATATTTTCTCCTCCTGACTACATTACCTGTCAACAAAAACTAAGCATTTTAAGGATAATTATTTGTCAAATCTTTGTTCAAAACTGCATAGCTTAATATCATGGTTTTTAGTAATTAATGTCTCAATCCTTTCAAAATACACTGAACAATACTGATGAGATGTAATAGGTGTCAGAAGGTCACATGTTACTTGGCCATCAAAGATTCAATTAGTAAACCGACATCTGAATATATTTGTCATAAAATGTGTTTAATGTGCATAAAACATGGAATTTGAACTAGAGCTGCAGAATAGGTTTTTTACATTAGGAATCTTAACACAAACAAAAATCTTCACATTCAGGCAAAAGCTTAGATTTAGTAGAATTATTAAGAAAAATAATAGATTCTAAGGTTTTTCATCAGAAAGAAAATTAGAGACTTGGCTACAGCTGACAATTTCCTTCCAAGATTAAAAATGTATTAACACTAAGAAAAAATAAATCAATAATCTGTATGTATCAATATCATCCTGTTACTTCTAATACCATATCTCCAGTCCCTCCTGCATTCTTCCTCACAGTGTTCTTCTTCTTGCTTGGGATAGTGCAACCTCCTCTGTGCTTTCAGAGGGTCAACTTTCTTTAGATTCCCAGATACGCTAGGGGAAAATTTTGAGGTAAGTCACCAAATTGCAAACTGTTTGCCAGGTCTGATCTGTCAAAGCAGTGTGAAAAACAAGGGTCAGAATGCTATAATGCAGAGACTAGAATTGCACCGTATTTTAATGATTTATAAATTTTGGAGTGGGGGTGACTGCACTTCAGAGCTCAGCCCTTTGTCCTCGTCCTGTGTAACCTCTCCAACATATACAATACTCTTTTACTTTGTCGATGTTATCTGATCCCACCAGTTATCTCACTTTTAGGGGTTTAATTTTCATTTCATATGGCAACTCCTGGGATTGTGCTGAAGCTCTTCAGAAAAAAAAAAAACAAAACCAAAACCAGAAAAACAGCAGAAAAACAACAAACTACTAAACCCAAAACAGACAAACAAATCAAACAAACCTTTCCCACATTTCTGAATATAGCTGGAGAGATTCTTGGAAACATGACTAGTTCTCTTTTTATAAGCTGCAATATCTGGGAGTGCATGGCATCAATTGCCGAGCATTCTCTTTCTCTATATTATGCCACTTTGAATACGCAATATGTGAAAATTTATAGCTGTTTTTGAAATTCATCTTGGGCACATCATGAAAAAAAGTATTAATAACAAATAATTTCAGGGAATCTGTTCATTTTCAATGTGAAAGGATGAGAAAAATACAGGTACAGATAGACTTGAAAGGTGTAAAGATGTGTGAAATGTAGGGTTTGTCAGAATATCACTGGTGTGGAGAAAAGAAACAGAAATCGTACTATTATGTCCCTGCTCCTTACTGAACTGGTCAATAAATTAATTACCAATCTAATTATCAAACCATTGCCCAACACTGCTTGAGGAGAGACCATTTTGTCTGTGCCAGGAGCAGTCACACACAGTCTGGTGTGTATGGAGTATGGACAATGGACTAACAAAATCTTTGAGCAGGTGATTTGAACAACCCTTGTAGAAGAGCAAACATTTGTCTGCATATCGTCAGCTGGTTTTCTTTTTTGTTTTTGTTTTTGAATCCTGCCACTTGACAGTTTCATTGAATGTCTCTAGCTCTTGCTCTCTATGACCCTTTAAAATTCTCTTTGTGATACAGCAAACAGGCAGGATTTTGTGTCTCAGAATCACCACCAGTCACCAGTAGGCTTTTCCCTCTGCATCTGTGTAAAGTGTATTCATTCAGCTGCTGTTTGGTTAGTGGACTCTGGAGGCTTATGTAGATATAAGATATACAGAGCTGACATTTCTGGCAGACCCTAATACTACTTCCTTTTCTTTTTTTCTCTATTGTTCCTTTCTATGGAATGTAGCAGACACTTATGATGTTCATGTTGTGAGTAGGAGCTGTAGAAACTCAACTGCTCACTTTCTTGTCAATGTTTCAGTCTCTGTAGGCACCATTATTTGTACTTCCAGATGAATACGTGACATTCTGGAATTCTACAGCATGAAAGCAATCAAGTACAAAATTTTTAAAAGTGCAAAGACCTCCTTTTGGGTACTGGTGTACTACAACAGCCAAGTGACAGATATATCTTTTCCAGAGCTATCTTTCCCCTGCAAACACTGAGAGGTTTCTGCTGTGTAATAAAAATAAGGAGAAGAGAGGAAATTTCGGTTTGCTACAGAAAATGAAAAGCATAAAAAAGAAAGTAAAATCATTGAAGCTTTTTAGAAGATACTGTAAATAATAATGAACACTGCAAACATGTACACTGATGCATAAATGTCTGACAGAGCAATCTTAAGAAGTTATTTGGACTCCAAACTGACCTGCAGTAAAATGAAGGCTCTCAATGTAAGGAACATTGAAGAAGTTCTGATATGAATAAATGAAGAGGACCAAATCCAGGGTCACTAAATGGTCAGCAAAAACATGTTTCCTATATAGTGGAACAAAACATCAAATGTTTTTTTGAACTAAAACTAAGTTTTACTCTGACTTCTAAGTATTTGTAAAGCATACCTTACACTGTATTCATCCTATGTCGTATTTCATGAGTTTATGTTACCCTTACACCCATCGTATAGATTCTCATTTACAGTAAGCCCTGTTGTCAAGTCTAAAGAGGCATTACTGTTTAGTAAATTCAACAGCAAGGTTATTTTGAATTGCCAAAATAGAATGCAACACATTAAAATTGTTTCATTTAATAGTGGGAACAACCCCTTTATCTAGAAATAATATAAAAGTTGGAGCTAATAATCTTCTGTCTTCATAAATTACATGGAGAATCTCATAGTTCTGGGAATCAGGGTGACAGAGGTACCAAGGGGTATCCTTACAATATCACAAATATACAGTTAATACCTTGAGTAACTGATAACAAAACCTTAACTCAGTATTTCTTAAGGGAAAAAAGGGTCTTATTTTCACACCATTCTTATCACTGGAACAAGAAAAGCGAGGTTGTCTTTAAGCCACTTTGGGGCTTCCTAGGGCTTCCCAAAATTTGTTGCCTACACAGACCTTAGCAGTTTTGGAGTATCTTTATACTCTTATTTCTACAGCTTTTTAAGATGTAGAAATGGCAGTCTAAATTCTTATGTCTATGAAAAAGACTGTATTGTTACCCACTCTGCAATTCAACACCAGGGATTTTGTGGTAGCTGATGGCCACTGGGGATACTTTGGGTAGACAAAAAAGACCTTGATACAACTAAGTATTAAAAATGCAATATAAAAATTATTTCATGTGTTAGACTTCTGGTTTGAAAACTTAATGTTCTTTCATTCCTACCTCTAATATACACATTTATGTATCAAGATTATATGCTGACTACTAATGTTCCTGGGTTTATGATGAATTTTCTCATCATGTGTTTCTTCCATGAACAGCTCTAAATTTAGCAAAGACGTATATTTACAGCTCTGAAGATCTTATTTGGCAGGTGGTTTTTGTTTTTTACAATTTGTTCTCTCTCTTAGATGGTAAATATTTTTCTGTCTTCTTTCCCTCCGTGCCTCTGTATATGACAGATACATCTATTTTGTAAATTCAGATTAATATTGTATCCTGTCTGTATATATGTAGTTTTCTGTAATTCCTTTTACTGAAATTACTGAATATTAAAAACATTATTCTTTAAAACCTGTTAGTTTTTTTTTTTTTTCTTAAACAAACTCACTGTGCCTCGCTCCAAATGTTGACTTTAAATATTGGACTATCTGATTCAGAGGATTCCGGCAGTCTGAGATCTGGAAGTCAAGTTTCACACAAATGTCTTTCTACACAGTTCCTTCTCTGCTGCCTTGTAGCAGCAACACTAGTGAAGGAGAATGTCCAAATGCATCCCAGCACACCTTGGTGAAACAGTGGAGGTGTCCTCATGACAAGCACACCCACAAGTTTTGCAATCACATATCCTCAGAGAATATTACTTCCTTCTTCAACAAATTGTATTTCTTGTTAACGAAAAAAAGTGATTCAGCAAACCTGACATTCAGTTCACAACCTTATACCAGAATCAGACAAACCTTATTAAAGTATATTTGTCTTCTAATCTGTGAGTTATCTATTTGATTTTTTTGGTGACACCCACCATAATGCACGGTATGATAGGTGACACCATATTGCCAGTTCTTTGGCTTTGTCTTTTTCCATCTCTCCCAAAGACTACACGAGCAGATAATATGAATTAGATTATATATTTTTGATTCAACAGAGATTATAAATAAAGAAGAAAAAATAGATTCCATTAACCATAATTTTGAATATAATTTCACAACAAACATGCCTGGGAATTTGCACAGTGGAAACTATACTCTACACCATAAAAATTGGTTTTGAATAATCGGGTAGTCATTATCATAATATATTCTGGACAGTGTTGTTTCTTGTGTTTGTTTCCTATGATCCTCTTCACTTACCAGACTGATGTCATTTTTATCTGGCAATGATAACTACCATACCTTGTGGTATTATTATTCTGTATTCATACTGATTTCAGAAACATAGAGTTGTACTGTTATATCTTGAGGCAAAAATGCACATCTCTTCAATTGGTTTTGCAAAAATTTTCACTAAAACTAAGATGACATTTTAAGAATTAGTACTCCAAAACTTGATTTTTCATATCATAATTCATATACATTTATAGTAAAATAGAAAAATATGTAGGTTCATGTAGGGTTATATATTTGTAGTTTATCTTGGGAGTTTCAGGAAAAAAACAATTTTGATCATGAAACGTGGTTTTCATGCATCTTTTGGGACAATTTCAGTGTCAGAACTTTGTTTTTTACACACTTTTATTAAATAGGCTAAAGAAGAGAAAAAGGGACTCATATCACGAACACAGCTGTAGAGCTCCAGATAGGAAAAGACCTGCTCCCTGGAATCCTAGTCATATGTGATTACAGAAATATCCTAAGGTAGAACAAAGCCCCTGGCATGCCTATGTAACTGGAATTCAAATTAATGTATTTCAGTTTCTCTTCACAATTTGCGTTGTTTAGATTTTAAATAAATCCATTTTTACCTTTTTCTAAATATCTTTGAAGGGTGTTGTATCTAATGACGAGTTAAACCACTGCATAATAAGGCTGAGAAATATCCTCCAGTATAGCAGTACTACAGTGATATGTCCTTGGAAGAGTTTAATATCCATCACTTTCACTGCTTTATACACAGTCATGATTGAATTTCACTCTTAACTCAGTTAACTACAAGTTCCAAATGCAGTTGATGTAGAATCTGTTGAAACATATCCATAATAAATCAAAATATAAATCCTTATAGTTATGTAAATATGGGAAAGCCCATTCATAATCCCACAGGAACTGACATAAGGAAAGTAATTGTAAATAAGGTAAATAACAAATTTGTATCAGTCTAACTATTACTGCAAAGTAACCGCTTTTCTAGTTCATTTCCTGACATCAAATGTGAAGTACAGCAATTTACTGCCTTTGCCTGATGGGTGTTCTCTTTTAGAGTAACATGGCAAAAGAGTAAAAGGATGCATATTATACTATAATATATATATATGTATAATTATATATATTATAATGGAATGACTTGTATAATTTAAATCCACACTTAAGTCACTATAATCTGTGGGACAGACAGACCTTGAAGGTAACAGGAGTGTTTCTGCTTTACTTATTACAATGTTGTTTTGAAGGTTATTATTGTTTTTCAGTCAATCCTGGTAGCAGCGTTAGGAATCTTCTCCCATAGTATATAATTTTAGCAAAGTAGAATTGCCCCAAGACCTTATACTACTGGTAGAATACTTTTGCCAGTCTCTTCCTTCTTGACCGTCTCCCTACAAAGGAGGTTCTCAGGTGTGGTCATTGGCACAGACATGGCAATGAGAAAGGGATCATGACTGCTCCAGGAGCCAACCCTCATCTATTCTGACAGAGATAGATGCAGGAAGCCAAACTTGCTGAGCATCAACATAATTTTTCATACCATGCCCTTTGAATGTATCTTCCATGTTTTGAGTTCTATAGTTAAATTTTTCTTATATAAAATTTTATCAAAATCTTTGGAATTGTGTTGGATTCTGGCACAAATTAGTTAAGCACACCTGAGGGAAAAGCTAAGCAGACTTCCATTTCACTGGAAGATATAACTCAAACTGAAGTCTACAATTTCCTTTAAATCAGGACCGAGAGGTACAATCTTAATCTTAAGGTGTGACCTAATCAAATCAGTAACAAAATATGTCTTACCTTCCAGGTGAAACCCGGATTTCACACATGGTAGCAGTTTTGAACTTACTGTGTACCTTAAGAACTCTTTTGTTTTCTGTTAGTTTCTTTGTTACCTTTTTCTCCTGGCTTTATATTTTTGTGTCATTAGGGGATGACTTTGGGAACTTCTTCTCTCCTGTGTTAGGGAAAGTTTTTCAAGGTATGTGTACATACCATAGCAATATCACTTAATATATCATCCTTCCCCTGCCATAGAAAGAAGCAGAGAATTGGCTCTGCAGTGGAATTCAGTCAAATCATGTCCAGCTAACAAGTCTCCCGGTTCCACGTACTCCCCTGTCTTCTGGCAGAGATGACAAAATTCCTGGGATCCAAACACACAGAAAAATGTTAGCAGAAGTAGAGGGATCTCAGAGGGAAAAGAAATCCTAATATGTTTAGTCTAGGATTGATATCTTGTTACATTTGAAAAGAGATCAGAAAATAAAAGAATGAAAACACAAAAATAAAGGACTGTACACACATTGTAAAAAATGAAAAAAGATTCAACAATAGAATGGAGAAAATAGGACTTTTCTCCCTATATAGTCTTACATTGACTCAAGTATGATATGAAGTTAACCTTAGTGTAACACACTGTGAATGCCTGAGATAATGAAAAAGGCATTTTGTTACTGTGATACCCTTATGACTGACAAAAACTTTGAACTTTTTTTTTTTTTCTGTGAAAATATCTGTAAATTTTACCCCTCATAAAGATTTCATCTTGCTAAGAGACCTCTGTGGGTTTGGGTCTCATTATTTTGTTTACTTGTTTGTTTTTTCTTTATTTTTTTTTTAGTTCAGTGTATTGCTAAGGTAGAGATTTTCCTGTGTATTGTCATTTCCAGGTTCCTTAAACTTATTTTCCCTTTTATACAAGAATTCAATGTATAGCTGGAGAAAATATTGTAAAAATTTATAGCCTCCCAGAAGGGCAAAATATTTTAAATATACCTCACAAAGCTACAATTGTATTTTTTTTCAATAAATATTCAGAGAACTGGAATAGACTGCATCAGAAGAAATTTATGGCAGGGAATTTATTTCCTTTACAATTGGTTCCTTCCCTTTGGTGTGCATGAACGACATTCTATGGTAATTGCTAATGCAGTATCTTTCCATATAGTTACACACTGTCTGCATCTGGGCAAGTTCATGTTACACATTCTGAATATAGTGAGAGCTGCCTGTTCCTATGACTCATCTGAGCAGTGCAGTCTGAATTCCCATGAAGTTGTTCACTGATCAGTGCTTAGTCCTTGCAAATTAAAGAGGGTCACAAGAACACGGATGTTGGTGCATCTTCATGCCAGAATGCTCTGCTGAGCCTTGGCTTGTTTACTGCTGAATTCCCTTTGAAGGGGAGACTTGACTATATAAACAATTGAAGACCTTAATATATAATTAATGTGTCTTCTAATTAAATAGTAACCAAGTATGTTGTAATGTTTCAATTAAGAGTACAGAAAATAATTAATTATAATCTTAAATACTTAATGTGAGCATACCAATTAACAAAATGCCACTTCTCTAATTTAAAAATTGTGCTTGGCTCAACTTCAGAATAGCATTACATTTGTAGTGGGAATTTTTTTTTTTTTCAGGGAAGGACCTTTTTCCCAGGATGGGGACCAGTTAGTTTGTCAATATAGACTCAGTCTTTTGAGTCTAACTAATTTTATACACATATATATATAATTTTATACACACATATATATAACTTTAAACCAGTATGATAATTTTAGTTAAAAAACCAGAGCAACTATTTTTTAAAATGAATGGTGTAAAAACCCTTTTTAATTTTTATTTCAAGGATATTTACTTCTTCTATTAAGTGGTATGGTTTAGTTATAAGGTCAATGCATTTCATTTCCTCTGGCTAACAAGAGGTAAAAGAGTATTAAAGTCCCTGGAATTAAACTATCAATTCCAGTTGAATTTTAGCCTTTGAAGGAATGTTTAGAGTCTCAGCTGTAAACATTGTATGTCACTGGAGATAACACAGAGCCACAACAGTTCAGCAGGAGGAGGGTGGAAGACACATTACAATATTTGGATTTCTTTAAGAGGTGCTACTTGAAGTTCATTGCTGGGTTGATTTTTTTTTTTCCTCTTTTTTAGTGTTACCACTGAGATATTTCAATACCCAAGAATGAAAGTCACACTCTGCATCTAGTGATACACAGAAAGGTAGGATGGATGGCACTGTTTGCAGTTACCTTCTGTCTCTATGGAAATACGCCTGGCATTTTCCACTCATTGCATTCAAAGCTAAAAAACATATCCTGCAATACAATATAGGATTGATAAAGTCTAGAAATAGATTCTATTGAATACTGTGGTGATAGTGTTGACTCAAAAAGAGAGACTAGAAGCACATTTTAATAACAGTGGGAAAGGAGACAAAAAAAATCAAAATTGGTGTCTGAAATAAGAATAGTATATCATATTTAGGCACTCCAATGAAAGTCAGCTTGATTATTACACATCACATTTTCTTTATCTTTAAAGAAAGTCAACAGAACTCCAAATTTTGTGAGCTCTGAAAAGTCTAAACCCCATGAATTTGGAGCTTCTGTGCAAGATTCCCCCAGAAGAGTCTAGCCTGATGCTTTTAATCCTGAATGGAAAGAATGTAACAGAAAAGAATAAAAAATTGTTGAGTATTCAGCTTGTGAACATCTGAAAATACAAAGTTTAAAGAGTTGTGTGATCATCTACTTCTTAAATGGATCTCTGAAATGCTATGCAAAGGATTTCTTGAAAGCAAAACATAGGCTAGCCCTTCGTTTATTCTGTAAAAGAGTAATGATTTGCTTATTTCTGTAAATACAATATAGGCAGATTGTTTATCTGAGGAGTGTCATGCATTATTTCAAGGCATAAAGTCTAACAGTATTAATTATAAATGTCACTTTAAATTAATAATAGGACTAACAGTAAAAGTAAACATACCAAGTATTTAATACACTTTTGTATTTCAACGGAGCATAATGCATCAGTACAGAGGTTACTGCCTTTCCTTGTTATTTAACATTGACCAAGGTTATGTACATAATAAGTGTTATGAAACTAATGCAATTATATCATAGTTTTAGTGCAACCACAGTACCTATATTTAGAGAACAATTTAAGTGACAGTTTGTTTGCACATTATGAATACAACAACCCTCCCTTTAAGTAATTCTAATCTACTATAGAAAAGCCTTCATGTGTAAGAAGTATTCAAATGCACATGGAATTTCTCTTCATATCATATACATCTTATTTTCCAGTGCTTAATGCTGAACAGCGTATCAGGAAGCGCAACCCAGTATGCTTGGTTTCCTCTACAAGGTTCCCTTTAACTTTTCACTACATGGCTGGTTGGAATGTGCAAATTATAACTTGCAGCGGAGTATTTTGAGAGAATAATATTTGCCTCAGGAGCCGTGTGGCCACACTGTATTTCCAAAGCAGATTGCAACATTGAACTACCTGCCCTGACAGAGTTCATTTGTCACCAGGAGTTATGCTAGGGTAGAGGTCAGAGCCATAGAAGTTCCCTGTTTTTTAGAGAGGTGGCACAATTCTTTAACTACACTTAAAGTGCTGAAATGCTTTTCTTGGGGTTTTATGTTCCTTCAAGGGTAATTAATATGTTTAACATCTAAAGATAGGAATTCACATTAATCTCATTACTTGAAAACACAAACAAGAGTCCGATTAATCAACTTGAAAAGTTCCATACAGAAGAACTGTTCCTTAGCTGTCCACTGCTTGATTTTTGTGTCTTCCTGTCAAGTATCTCTTGTAAGCTTCTGTCAGAGACTTGTTATTGAGTCAAACAGATGGATGAGTGCCCCTTCACCCTGTAATGTTTGTAATAATTTATGATTCTTTTCATATAAAGTCAATGAATAGAGTTATGTGTCAAACTTAAGCTGATTGCGTAGATTCCTTCTGTAGTGCCTACAGCTAAGACCCTCTGAAGGAGATAAATTCCCAAAAGGCAACTCATCAACACTACCTTTCTGTCTGAGATACACAGAAACACCCTCTAGAAGAACATCTCTTCATTGTCCACACAGATAACTAAGACAAGATATTTCATTTCTGATGGCCAAATTTACATAAAAGCAATCTCAGACTTAATCAATTACTAAGTATAAATCTATCATTCGAAGAAGGAAGTACTTCACAGTAATGACTATAAGTTTTCACAAGGACATTGGGTACAAACAAAACCCAGCAGACATGAGTTTCTTCTCAGTTCTCACATATATGAAATTTGTATTGCATACAAGTCAGTAATGTCTGTTCCCAGATTTTGAAATTACATTGGCTATCTGCAATGCAGACAGGTACATAGTGAGATTTTTTAAAGAAGTAGATTTAGTCTTATTAAAAACCTAAAGGGAACATACTTAGGTCTACAGTCTCATAAATATCCTTATGTAGTGGACCCTTAGATCAACAGAAATATTAGAAAAGAAAAAAAAAAAGAATGAACATCTACATAACTGATGAAGTAGTTTGTTTTAAAATAGTCTGAGAGAATATTAATCTGTCCTCATATGTGTGCATGGGTGTCTGGATACTCTACAATAAGGGGAACAGTGAACATCTGGAGGACATTTACTAGGAGAATTTAGTGACTGTGTCATTATCAGTTCATTCAGCATTCACTGTAATGTCACTAACAAATCTTGAGAGTTCTTAGGGATCTCACTTAACATTCAGTTGTTCTTATAGATCTAGCTCGCAGTTCAATTGCAGTATGTTTGTTTAAATGGCACCAGTTTGTGATCAGGTTGTCTCTATACAACAAATCCATTTGCCACCTTTTGGTTGCTCTACTACTTTGCTTTCTTTCCTTTTGTTTGGAGACTACTGGATTTTAGAGGTGTTCTTATGCTTTTTTTAAACTGAGCAGTTCCCACAAAGTCTCTAGTCTTTACATCAAAAATGTTGTTGATGGAGATTTAACATAATATTTTAAAGGATACCATGTAAACCCCTCTGATTTTAGCCACTTTTTTCACGAAATTGTAAAAGAATATGAAGACAGGAGGTTAATTTCCAAGTTAAAAAAAGCAGAATTTTTTTTTTTTCATTTGACACCACTGCCAGAAGTAATTATGTTTAATTCTTAGGAGTTTAGCACTTTCAAATGTTAGTCTCTCTGCAAAGTTTAAACTTACAGAAGGAAAAAATCAATGAGTAACATTTTACAGGTTCCCCAAAACTTGACGTATTCTACACATTTTATGCTATCAGGTAGGTCTTCTTTAAATTCGGATTTTTTCTTCACAAAAGATAAGACACTCTTGAAAAAGAATGTACCGGGTTTCTGTGGCTGGGTTTTGGTAGTGGGGGGGCCTACAAGGGAGGCTTCTGTTAGAAGCTGCTAGAAGCTTCCCCTGTCTGGTGAAGCCAATGCCAGCCGGCCCCAGGATGTACTTCCTGCCACTGGCCAAGGCCAAGCCCACCAGGAGTGACAGTAACGCTTCTGTGGTAACATATTTAAGAACAGAGCATTGTTGTGCAGAAAAAATTCCAGCCAGGAAAGAGCTGAGTGAGAACATGGGAACAACAATGCAGACATCAAGGTCAGTGCAGAAGGAGGGGCAGGAGATGCTCCAGGTGCCGGAGCTGAGGCCCTGCAGCCCGTGGTGCAGACCACGGTGGAGCAGCTGTGCCCCTGCAGCCCATGGAGGACCATCAGGGTGCAGAGACCCAGCTGCAGCCCATGGAGGAGTCCATGCTGGAGCAGGTGGATGCATGAAGGAGGCTGTGAGCCCGTGGGAGGTCCATGATGGAGCAGGGTACTGCCAGAGACCTGTGACCAGTGGAGAAAGGAGCTCATGCTGGAGCAAGTTTTCCCTGGGTAGGACTTGGGGCCCATGTGGGGGTCCCACATTGGTACAGCTCATTTGTGAAGGACTGTACCCCATGGAGGAGTGACCCATGGGACAACAGTTTGGGAAGAACTGCTGCCCAAGGGATGGACTCATGCCAGAGAGGTCCATCAAGGATTGTCTCCCATGGCAGGGACTCCACGGGAGCAGGGGGAGGACTCCTCTCTGTGAACAATGGCAGAAACAACAACTGACTGCAACCCCCATGCCCTGTCCCCCTGCACTGCTGGGGGGAGGACGGAAAACGTGGAAGGAGAGATGGGGGGAAGGTGTTTTTTTAAGACTGTTTTACTTCTCACTCTTTGGGTCTTGTCCTGTTAGTAATAAATTTAAATACTATCCCCACTTGGAGTCTATTTTGCCAGTGAAGATAATCAGTAACTGACCTCTCCCAGTTCTTATCTCAACTCATGAATCCTTAGCTGTTTTTTTTTTCTCTCTCCTCTGTCCAGTTGCAGAGGAAGAATGAGAGAGTGGCTTTAGTGGGTGCCCATTTTTTTTTTCAATTTCTGCGTTCTGAGAACACACAATTTTTTTTTACAATTCATCCTTTTTTTATTTTTGTCCTACATTTTATATATATAGCTCAATCTCTGCAAATTCTTTTCTGTGTGAACAATGAACTTCGCTGATCTTACCATTCCTGCTGGATGGTATGTAATATGATCACAGTTGTGTTTTATTGCCATGTGGAAAAAACTGGGGAAAAGGGAGTGTAAGCAGAGAGGACAGGTGAGGTTCTTTTGTCTCTGTAAGCCTCTGCACCCAGTTTCTTGTCTACTCTCACTAAAAAATTATTAAGTTGTCAAACTAACCTAGTTTTTGTCTCATTTTGTTATGTGAGTTGGCTTCCACCTGGCACACTAACCAATAAGAAGCTAATCTTGTAAGTTCCTTACTTTTGTGCTTACAAAACTGTAATTGCTTCTACCCTTATGCTCCACACTCCTACACCACCTGCATTAACATAGGCCACTCTCCTGCCCATTCCAGTGGATGTTGCAGATAACCTTGCAGTTCCATCTAAAACTTTTTTTTAATAGAATGTGATTTCAAGTATGATCTAACGTGCAATTTATTTTTATTTTCAAGTTACTTAAAAATAAAAATTTATCCACTTTGCTGAAGTAACCTGGGTGTCATAAACTGAAAAGCCTGACATTCTGCAGAATATTAAGTACTTCATTATTCAGCAGTGCATGCAGTATCTTTGCAAAACACATCCAGTATCATGAAGTCTTATATGCTCCTATGGAGAATCTGCAGCAGACTGTCACTGAGATGATAAAACAGTTTATCAGCAGCAACAAATCCTTTTTAAGTAAGTTGGGGTTTTTAAATGCTGTCAGGAAATATTTCAGGAAAGATTTTATTTCTTTTTGGTCCACTTCAGTATGAGCCAGTGTGCTTAAATGTTTGTGCTTTGACTATTTATTGCTGTACATACACTGACAGTATGTGTATACTACATGTGAACACAAACTGATACACACTGAAATTGAAATAGCGTTTCATTTGTCTTTAAAATTGTCAGACTAAATATTGGCATAACTGCTGTCTCAGGCAATAACAGTAGTAGCAACAGTTTAAAAAAAAAGATGCAAAGTGTGTAAACCACATCAATGGTTGTGAGTTATTGCCACAAGAGGGAGTGAATCCCAAAGACAATGATCTTATGATCCTCCTACAACAATCCAATTTCCATGATTCAATTGGAGAACAGAGAACCAAAGCATTCAAGCCAACCATTACAGCACATTAGAGAAATGACATCTGAGATAGTCTGGTCAGCACCACTGAGGGGTTTTATATGGTCATCAACACCTACAATTGCATTAGAAATGAAATTAGATGATGGCTTCTTTGTTACCGGCTTCCTCTACTTAAAGGACTATGAGAAGTTATTACAACATCTGAAAATGATTCTCTACAGTGAATTATTCAACCACTAAATCCAAAAAATAAGTGGACTGTCAGATTTGTAAAAGACCCTCTACAGTGAAGAGCAGACTACAGCTATCCAATTATCTGCTCCCCTGGTTGCCTAACTGATCTATGAAATCAAATTAAACACCAATCTGCAGATTTAATATTAATATTTCAATGCTAAAGATCTGGACCAAATCTACTGAAACAATGAGGAATACCTAAGTCCTCTTGTGGCTTTCAAATGGAAGCTAGGAAATCTCTAGTGGTTAAAATCTATAATCCATTATTTTGTTCGCTAGAATTGAATGTTATTAACCTGTATTCTTGCTCTTTCTGCTAAATTCACAGACATATTCACTCTATCCCAGCTGCATCAATAAGCGAGCAATGGAGCATACCAAAGAGGATAGTTAATAGTCCTTCTTGTTTCTTTGCAAGCTGTTTTGAGTTTTCTTCCCTTGCAGATGTTGGCTTTGCTTTTGTTTTTGCTTTTTCCCTGCCTTAAGATAGTCAGTTATCTGCAGGGACAGAAAAAACTAAGAACTGTATCTGTCCTCTCGTGATTCTCTCTTTTTTTTTTTTT
>VXAY01007073.1:401232-448430 GCA_013399855.1 Oxyruncus cristatus
CTCTCTGTTCCTTTCTTCATCCAATTCTTCTTTATGTGTGTTCTACCAAAAACAACCACTAAGCATTTTCAGCAGCAACTGGAGTCAAGGTGAAATACTCAGGATTTCTTTGTTCCTGCTTTCCAGAAACATGACAGAACAATACATTTCTCTGGAGGACATTTTTACGTGAGAGAAGAAGGGAAAGGGAAATGAGAAGGGGACAGAGAAGAGAAAGGGAAAGGGAATGGAAAGAGGACCGATTTAAGAGGACATCTCTTTGTTTATGTGTATACTAATTCAGTCATTTCCACTGTGGGTGTTTTCAATATGTCTCTACTAATAAATGAAATAGCAAAATGTCCCTTATCTCTGTCTTATCACCACTTCTCGTCAGTACATGCCACTCACAGGTTGAGGTCATTAGGTGGAAAGAATTAAGACTTTTTTCTCTTTCAATCATCTGGGATTTCAGTACCCTTCTTCTTTAAGGTGAGATGACTGGAGACAGTCTTCAATTATGCTTCCACTATGCAGTCACCAGCTGCTACTACATCACTGCCTGTGCCAAGACTAGACCTAAACCACCAGCATTTCAGCGAACTAAAATTTTTTAAGTTTTGTGATTGGCAGGGAACACATCCCATGGAAAGAATTACGTATTCTAGATTTAGGCAGACAGAAGGAATTGTTCTACCACATTCTTGGCCTTTTAGGTACCTCTGAGAGGATTCTGGAAATGATTCTTGCCCAGAAGCTCTCCAAAACCCAGTTGAGCTAGATGTACCTGGAGAACAGGTGTCATATTCAGGGTAGAAATCATCTTTGCTTCTACATTCCAGTATTTTTGTGGTTGTGTATATATTATGGACACAGATGATAGGTTTCTTCTGCTATTAAATTGACACAGGATATTTAAGACAAAAGGCTGGTAGACACAACATAAATCTAGGAAAGCCACATGCCCTCCTACAGCGGCATAGAAGTCAAGCGTTCTCTAGACCACCATCTGAACATGATGAGACTCCAGCACATCCTTCATTATTGGGACTATCAAAAGGCATCCAAATAAAGGTATTTTAGTTTCAACCTGAATTTCAGGCTTGACATTTGACAGGAAATTGGGATCCCATTAGACCTGAACTATGTTGCACCTACTACAAGAGTAGCATTCTTGGGATTTATTCTATTCTGACCGTATAAAAATGCCTAAACCACAAATCATATAGGATAAATTGGAATATTTAGCAAATCCTCAATACACTTACAATTAGGACTTTTCTCAACATATCCATTTCCTGTATTATGCCATTTCTCTGTCATCAGTGATGACAAACCTTGGTCTAGGTCTTAAAAACTTTTGAACTAGAAACAGAAAATTTCATTATTATTGAGTACTGGCAACACAGTTCTGGGTCTTTGGGTTCTTTTTTCTTAAAACCAAAAGTAATATATATACCAGACATTGAAAGTACTTAGTCTGCTTCTGATTTAATTAAATTCCATCATTAAATTGTGGAAGATGGTTGTATAAGTTTTTTGAATGGTGCTGGAATCCTTGCTATTGGCATCTGGTCCTGCTAATAAATAAGAATTTATTAACCTTTTTAAACCTTCATACCATTTTGCTTCTATCTGAAATCTGCTACCAAATACATACAACTGAAGCTTAATCATCTGAACTCTTATTTTAGAAAATATTAAATTCAGTTCTACAGCTTGTTAGTCACTCAGGTTAATGAAAGTACTTGTCAACATCATCTGCCACTAAAATATAAATTTTAATCAAAATAATCAAAACCTTTGCACCAGACCTAGTGTTTGCTGGCAGAAAATGCCTGTCTTCTGAAAGCAAAGTTATTTACAACATTAGTTTCGACAAGTTTATTGCTTTAGTTTTTTTGATTATAAAAAAAAAAAAATGTTTCTGCTTGAATGTTTTCCGTTATGTAAATTAATTAAATGAATTTTTAAAAGTAAAATTATTAAATATTAAAAAAAAAGTCTTTCAACATATGGAAAGACCAAATGGCATAACTCCGTGTGGACAGTTGTTAAACATTTATTTTCTTTAAGATTTGTATATTTGGCCTCATTTAGGATTAGAGAAAAAGAAATCTTGAGGTTTTTTCAAAATGGGAAATACATTTTACTCAAAGTTAATAATGGGATTTATTAAAAAGTTTTCCAAGGGCATAAAAATGTCATTGCTGAGAAAGAGTTAGAGAGGAGGTAGAAATGGATGTCAAGTGCCCATGGATTCTACTTCTACATTATCCCAGCAACTGTGTTATCTAAAATATATAGCTCAATTTACTGGGATGCTGATGTCCATCAAGAGATTCTCTGAGAAGTAAAACAAGAAAATAAATTTGACCGATGCTATTTATAGAAATAACCTTTCATGGCCTCTTTGTTGAAGGTAGATTTGTGTTCTGCTGTTGCACAGCTGTTGCCAGGAAGAAAATACTTTCAGTTGTGATATTAAAATGTGATTCATTTGATTTTAAACTTTGAGTTTCAAATGTGCAAAACATTCATATGTACAAATGAACAGGCTACACTGGGGGTTTTGTTTTGATTTGTTTTATTTTGCTTACTTGAAAATGTTTATTTTGCTGTGTTGTTTGTTTAGAAATTGAAGTACTAAGCACTGCATGAGTGAAATAGCCAATGGCATAATCATTACTCAGCTCAATTATCACTTTAACTGTGATGCCCAAATACTAGGAAAAAGATACACATTTGAGAACAGTTTCATTCCCCTGTTGCTTACCTGTTGTCCCTAGTAGCCAGGTCTTTCTGCAATAAAGCCATGAATTGTCTGTCTCTGGGAAGGGAATATATTTTTTGTGGGTGACTTCCCAATATATAACATAAATGTAACAGGACTATTGAAATTTTACTGTGAATAATCTGCTTTTCCTCTACCCCAAACAATATTCTTTGGAAGATACAGGTTTTTACCATGATTTTTAGAAAATAATTTTCAGCATATTCTCCTGCTAATATTCTTATTTTCTTCTAAGCTTTACCCTGATGTCAAGATAGTTGATTATGAAACCCTTTAACACAGAACCTTCAGAGTAATAGACTACATCTTTTCTTCCTTTTCCAATCTAGTTGGTTACTGCAAATTGCTGATATTCCACATCACCTCCTCTATTTGAGATTATTTTGAGTTCTAGTTGGTTATTCTGGGATGGTCTCCTCTGATATTTATTATGTGTCTTCTCATACCTCGTGACCAGTGAATTGTTATCCAAATAATATACTTTTGAATATGTGTTGTTAAACTATTTATCATCAGTGGGAAGTTGTGATAAACTTCCCCATGGAGCTCTTAAGCCCAGAGCTTATGCCAAAGTGTTGTGCCTATGGCACCACAGTACTAAAGTGTGCCTTACAATTCTCTGACTTGTTCATTTTTTCTATTTTTCTTTCTCTGTATTACTCATGAGCACATAGAATTAATATCTGTATATATACCTAATGTGGTATATTCACTTCTGCAACACTATTTAAAAAGAGGGGAAAGAAATCGTTATTTCTTAAATATTGGTCATTATGGTGATTCTATTTTTTTTCTCCCAGATGAAAAACTTTGCACATGGTTCATAATTTCATTCAGATACAGATCACTGAAAATCATTTCATATCTTTTAAAACTGTCTTCATATTGGTCTGTGTGTAACAATTAAAAGGTAATTATTTAATGCTGTAAATCAGTATTTAAAATCAAAAACAAGACCCTTCCATACAACTGTTTTAATTATACATAGATTTAGTAATTTTTACCATAATTAGTCTGGTTTAGGTTAACACCATAGTAAAAATTACCTCACTTAATGTTAAGCAGACCCCCAACAGGCTTACTCCTCTTCTTAATCAAAGTAACCACCAAATGGAATGCTGCTGTTTTAATTTTACAGCATAAACCAGGATAATATTTTATGACATTATTTTAAATTCAAAAAACAACAAAAATCCCAAATAATTTAGAGTTTATTTGAATTTCTAGAGTCTTAGATTCTATTATAAGAAAGAAATATATCTATATATACATATAAAGGTAGACTGCAAAAGATTCAAATAAATTTGGAACATTCATTTTTATTATTAATCACTTAGGACAGGAGAACGTTTTCACATTATAACAGATGACCTGGATAAGTGTATGTCAAATTAAAAGTTAAATTAAGGTTTTCCGTAGTCTCTGTTAAAGTTAAAGGAAAAGCTTTGAAATGACTTCAGAGGGGCTTAGACTGCATTCTTGATGACCATTTGGACATCAGAAATGTCTTATTCAGATAGTCACATTAAAATTGAGCTTTGATATAATAATAATGTTGTCATATTTTTACTTTTGCGTAAGTGGCATGTATACTCTGTATATACATTCATATGTACACAGAGTTAAATGCTTACATGTAATGAAGTGATATAGTAAAAATATGTTATTATCATGCACTTGGGATAACCAAATTGATAATGGATCTGTGCCACTCATAGATAAATAAGTATAAGCATTTTCAGAGCAGGAAAGATTTATAGGCTCTTAAGTCAGGTCATAGATTTCACAGGTGTCAAACAAGAGTTATCAACCCTTTCTTTAACGTGGGAATGGAGAATTCCATACATCCCTGGATAAGGATGATGAGAAAATCTACGTCTTATGGATTAAAAAAGAACCAAAACAAACCAATTCACAAACAAAATAACAAACCCAAACCAAATGAACAAAAACAGCCACAGGATTTTACTTTCCTTTACAGTAAAATTGGTAATCATAAAGAATAAATGTGAAAGGGAACTGCTCTCATTGACTTATTTGTGATAAGTAAAGTAGTCATTCTGTCTCACTGTAATGTGGTTTATTTCCATTTTGAATTGTATTTGTATATGATTCTGTTGAGCTCTTTCAGGAACATATTTAAAATACTGCTTATCTCAAGTGGTTATCAATAAAACCTTCCTGACATTTGCAGAGGATTTTTTTTTTTTATTCTATATTGATGTTTTTATTCTATGTTGATGTTTTATTTCTATTTCCAACTGCTGAAAAAGCCATCTACTTCAGTATAATGAGTACAGTTTTCCAGCTTTTGGAAGGAGAGGAAAAACTCCAAGCAATATAAAAATAACTCCTTCCTTTAATAAGTATGTCGAATGTCAAAGGCATAAAACTTTTAGAATACACATACAGTGAAAAAATACCTTATTCCTCTGTAAAAGAAGCTTTCAAGTTGTAATCAAGTTTCTCTTATTTTAGTCAGCCACAATGTATTGTACCTTTTACCTCAAATTCAATGTTCAAGCCCTAGACTTTAGGCACCTCCACATTTCTTTGTTGAGTTTTCTAACATTCCACTCCACTGAGCTGTTGCAATCATCCATCACAAAATTAATAAAAGGAAGAAAGGATAGGGCTCTAAAACACAGGAAGTGATCAAGGGTACATAATATACGAAATTTACTGCAAGAGACTTAAGTGTGTACCATGCATGTCAACACCATATTTGTGTTCGGCACAATAGTTGTATTCAGATGCATATGTCATCTCTGAGATTAAGAATCTTTTCTAAACACAAAGTTATATGTGTATCTCCTAATTGTCCTATTCATATATAACCCAGAGTTTATAACAAAAGTATGACTAGTTTTCTCGAGCTTTACATAAACAAAGAGGCAAATTCTAAAGGGAGAAAGGAATTTTTTTGATACAGGTAGAGGCTGGCTAGCCCAATTTGAAGTATCTGAATCTGTCATTTCTATCATTCAGACTACTGTTAGGGAACCTTAGCAGTGTGGATTTGGAGAACTCATAAGACATAGAAAATTCTGAATTATTTTGATTTATTTGTCATTTTCAGAGTGCAAATCCCCATATTATCTTCTAGAAGCACAGATAAGACTTTGTGTCACAAAGCACTACCTGAATAAGCTTTTCAACTCAGCACTAATGATTCCAGTGAATTGCATGTCCTAAGTAAATTAATGCCTACAATTCATACTTGCTGGATTCTGATATCCCATTATACATCATTCCTAAAAAAAAAAAAAAAAAAAAAGTTGCTAATGTGAAACTCAGAAATGGCAAGTGCTAACTTTTTAATCAGTTCCACTTCCTTCTCTCTTATAAACTCTCAAAATTTTTTTATTTAAAATAAAATATCATGAATGGACAGAGATGCATGACGTTTTTCAGGAAGCCCATTAAATTCTGAGTCTTCTAAATTGGGTGTAGAGCTCTACTGAAAAGAAGAGATAATATAATATTAAGGTTTAATTTAGACCAAACATAGAAAGAAGATTATATACCAGGCTGATGAAATCAACATTGTTTATTAATATCTGATACTTTTAGACATTTTGTTTTTAAACTGTTAACTATTTAAAGAATACAAATTATGGAAAAATAGAAGCTCATATGTTAACTAATTGATTAATTCCTAAATAGTATTGTTAGTGATGAGATAGCAGCAACAGCCACTAAGGGTTGAGAATAATCATGCATGCTGGCTATAGATTCATCAAAAAAGCCAATAGAAACATAAAAACATTGGATTGCTGACATAGAAATTGCAGAAAACTTCAAAATGAAATTAAGAAATTTAACTAGGACAGTAAATACAAGAACCACCTTGTAACAAAACAATAGATCAACCAATAACAGGTCTTTCTTTAAAAAAAAACCCCTAACCTGCTAATCTAGATATCAATTTTGCCACCACAATAGTTTTCTCGGGCTTTAGAAGTTATGTGGCATATGTAAACCCAGGCTCATGATCTATGGAGATAAAAGTTTGTTCTTCAATGCCCTCAATACACCAGCAGTGCAATTCTGTATAAAAAATAAATACTGTTATTCAGCGTTCTTCAGGAGTTATTTACCTTCAAGAATCAGAAAATTTGAGAATAGGGATAAATTTTTGTCCACAACCAGATGACAGGAACATTGCAAGGGTTTTTTTTAAGCATAGTGCAAAAATCACCCTATACATTCCTCAGTTATTTTTCATCAACTACTTTGTTGTTTGATGCCTGGCTGGTGCCAGTCTGTGACATTTACCATTTCAGGTACCTGAGAACTGAAATACTTGGTTTAGCTCAAGTCAGATCACCCCACAAAGGATTATATGGGTGAAAGTTAACAACTTGTGACATGCAATAGATTAATACAGAAGATTTATTGGGTTCCTACAGCCTTAAATATTCTGATGTATAAAACACAAACTTGTACCAGATGGCTTGTGTAGTTGCTCATGTAACTAAACTGACTCGTGAATTAAGTACTGACATAGCTGGGACTCCAGAGTCTTGCTAGATAAAAACCTTAGTCTACCTGAAACCACTCTCTAAGTCCTACTGAACTCAATAAACTCAGTTTATAATTTGAGAACCTCTCTGAAAGTTCTCTGAATGATTACTGAGTACAGACAGTCCCAGCTTCAGTCTCTTCCTTGAAGGAGCAGCCAGAGCATTCCAAGACCAAGTCTTTCACATAACATTCAATGAAGAACACCCTCGTTCACAAGAGAAGTTTGAGATCGATGTGAAAAAATTCCTTGTGTAAAATGAAATCAATGGCACTTTGACTTCCAAAGAATGGAGAAAGTAAAAATGAAAAGAAATTCCCTTGTGTTTTTCCATGACTTTCCTGTGATCAAAAGCAGTTTTTGACAGTAAACACTATTCAATTCTGTCACAATGTTTCCTACATTATTCCTAACAGTAACCCAACTATTATCAGTATGAATAGAATGATTCCTTCCAAATGGGCCACTGTTTAATAAGTAGGAGGCTGTTTTAAGGCTAAAAGAAAGCTCAGAACCGAGTAGTTTCCTTTTCACTTTGCTGTCCCCCTCTGCAGGACATACGGAGAGTGTTTTTCTCCCCTCAGTATAGCGGTTGCTGAGACTCCCTGGGTCCCTCTTCTGGGTAATCTCTGCTTACTTTCAGTAGGGACTAGCATTTGACAAGCAGCAGCTTCTGGAAACACATAAAGAAAGAACCAATTGGAGATGGTAATAACCTTCAGACCAGATTTTCAGCCAAGACATAGTTACAGTGGTTAGCACACTGTTAGAATCTAAAAACTATTGTTTACTTATATGAAATCATTCAATGTAACGGAGAGATTTTGAGGAGACCTTTGCAATGCACAAGCCACCAGTTTTCTAGCAATGTTTTCTAGCAATAGAAAATATTAGATACAATTTATTTTAAACAATATCAATTCAGAGTTCTATGTTTCTTCATCATTCACCACTTCCACTGGTTCACCCGTCCCCGGGAAAGCAGGACTCCATCATGTGCAATAGTTACTTGGGAAGACTAATGCCACGACTACAAATGCCCCCTCCTTCCTTCTTCTTCCCTCAGCTTTTTATGCTGACTGTGATACCATACGGTACAAAATGTGCCTTTGTTCAGCTGGGGTCAGCCATCCTGGCTGCATCCTCTCCCGACTCCTTGTACACCCCCAGCCTCTGCGCTGGTGGGTTGAGGTGAGAAGCAGAAAAGCCCTTGACTCTGTGCAAATGGTGCCCAGCGATAATGAAAACATCCATGGGTTATCAACACTGCTTTCAACACAAACTGAAAATGTAGCCCATATTAGCTGCTCTGAAGAAAACTGATTCTATCTCAGCCAAAAGCAGCACATCTTGACACAAGGTGAATGGAATCCAAGAAACTTATTTTCAATTAATAAGGCTACAGGAGGTCACTATCTTGAACTCCAATGAGAAATGAACCAGAGTAAGGTTCAAAAAAAGCTGTGCTTCTGACCCTCACATTCAGATCTTTAAACTGGAGAGGTAAATCATCCAGATAATAAAGTTTTTAAAAGTGCATAGAGTGACTTGCATATGTTGTCATTCAGGTTTTTTTAGCAATGGGATTTGATGTAATTCAAAAGGAAGGGAAAGCAAAAAGGAAAGAACTCAAAACTATTGTTAGTTCCTGAAGAACTTTGCAAAATCTGAACTATCAATTGTTCATTTTAGCTACTTGCACGGGGCTTGGTAAAAAATTCTGCTCTGTTTATTTTACAATTACTTTTTCATATGATCTATGCTTTTAAGATTGTTATGGAGTGGAATGACGTATTTTATTGGCATTTTGTCCTAACTAAGGTGTGTTTCAGTCCTCTTCAAACTTCCCCCTCCTTCCAAAACACCTACACACATATTCACACACTCATTCTGAAAGAGGAAATTTACCCAAATACACAAGTTGTATTTCATTTCAACAAAGCAGTGAGTGAGACTGAGAGTATTATTTCATAAGAGGAAGAAAAACTAGATTAGCATTTTAAATATATTATTATCCTTGTGTTTGTTGCAAGTTTAGGCTAAAACGGTGAGCACCAATTGTGACATTCAGGACACTGAGATCAGAGCAGCCTTCCCATGGAAATTGCAGACACAAAACCAGTAAAGGTTTGGCTTAGTTGTCTACACATAAATGCTTGATCTAATTTGAAATGCATGTGGATACCTAAACTTAGATGATTTGATCTTGATTTTATCTTTTTCGATGTCTACAGGTATGACAGGTGTTTGTTGCCGACACTTAGGCTGTGATTCAATTGTCTGTGATGTCCACAACAGGCATATAATGTCATTTGAGATTTCTCAGGGTGTTTGAGACATCTTCACAGAAGGGACAGATATGACATAAAACTTGCAGGAGACCAGAGACCTTCTGGAAGAGTAGCTGCAGGTATTCCAAATGTCACTGGAGGCCTGTGTGTGGGCAACTGGACCAACTCTGCTGCTCCCTCGAGTCTCTCTCTGATGAACAGCTGATGCATTCCAAATATTGAATCAGTCACTCAATTTGATTTAGCCAATTAGGTACTCCCCACAGTATCTCAATACTAAGCCTGTGAATTCAATGAATGGTGTCACCAGTCATAAAAATTAAGATTTTTAGATTCAGATGCAAATGTCTACAGCATCTGCATGTGTCCAGACCAAAGTTTTGTTCTGGTCACAGAGAAAGCAAGTTGAGTCGGACAGAAATACCAGATCTGAACTGAAACTTTCCAAACTCTAAAGGTAGGCGAACTACAGGTTTTGATTCAGGTTTGCTGTCACTTAATATCTTTTGTTCTAAAAATCAGTGTAGGCGGGTGGAGGTGTTTGCACAGAGAAGCACGAACCAAAGAACAGCACAGCAAACACAGGGCATGTCTGCACTAACTAATGTCCCGATGACGAAGCACCCACTGGCAATTTCTCAGCTGTTTGCTGCTGGGCGGATGCACCAGCTTGCTCAAAGATAGCACAGAGATCCTTGCACAACATTCCGCTGTGTGAGGCAGACATGCCTCTTGGGGAATATTTTGAGTAGATATAAACAGCTTTTGTGTATGGCTGATGAAGTCTGTATCCAAGGGATTTTGTGCTTTAATGTGTAAAGTTTTAAAACAAAGAAAAGGTAGGATAAACATTCTTTCTATGCTTTCTGCTCTTTTTTTTTTCCTACATTGTGAGGTGAAGATGAAGGGGTGTATATACTCAGACAACTCAAGAAGTGTTTTTTCGAAATACATATATTAACCTAGAAATCTTTCCCTGCAAATCAACTTTAGAACTGGAAATCTGGAAGTTTGCTGGGTCATTACCTTGCCATATATACTGTAATTTCTTTGTTATTTTTTTGACTATTGCATTTTTTAGGTAAAACTCTTCCACTGGAGTTTATTAAATGTATTGAATCACCTATTCCTTTGTAAATATATACACCTTTGAAATGGGACGCTGAATTTTCACACTTGAAAACTAAATTTTAGGCACCAAATAAAAAGAAAGTGCCTGTTTCAAAGGCACTAGCTAACATAAACATGTTATATAGTAGGTTGAAATTGAATTTATATTTGACATATTTGGCTCGGAATGTTACTTGCTTTTAAACATCTTCAATTATTGCACACTTTTATATGAGAAATATATGGAAACATACTTATTCAAAATCAGTATTTACCATCAGAATGTATCAGTGTTAAAACCAAGAAAGGTCATACGAATTCTCAAGCCATTGATGATTTTTTTTTTCTGCAAAGACTAATTGTGCTGGTTTGAAGGTAAACNATGTTAGCGGTTGAAATTATTTATTCATTAGATAAAATATTTTCTTACCCACAGTAGTTTATTATGGTATTGATTCTGCCAGCAGTGTTAGAAAATCAGAATTTAATGCTGAGACAATACTTGCTGAAATATATATTATATATATTATTTCAGTTGACTTTCTGCTACTCCGCTAATTTCAATGATACTGTTTAGGGAAATAGCATGATGACAGAAATTCTCTTCCCTGTTGTCCTAAGAAGTAGAATTTTTGACACAGGCATAGTGATAATTTGTCTGATTTAGACAAGGAAAGTCATCAAGACAACTCTTGACACAAAAGAATTCCCGGTCAATTATTGTGGGACAAGGGGAGAAGATCTGTTACTTGGGAAGTAACTATTAGGTAAAAAAAGTACTATTCTATGCAATAAATAACACATTATGGTAAGAAAAAATAATATTCAGGTGAATTCCATGTACACAAAATATATCATCACTTGATTGGCTTTTGGTTTTCTTTCCAATAAGCGGTGTAGTTTCCTAAATAAAGGATGATAAAATTTTTAGGTTACAAAAAGGAAAATATTAAGTCCCAATTTAATAATATTCACAACCGTTGGCACAGGCACAGCCTGTACCACTAATGAATTTCAAAAGTGGAAAAGTGTTCCCAGTAGTTTAAACTAATAGGTACCAAGAAAATTGAGCTTAAAAAGACTGTTATGAAGAATTACTAACACAACACAAGGCAGAATTAGGCATTTGACACTAAATAAAGAAGAGTTTGTTTCATGCTATTTCTTTCCTTCCAACAAGCTTTGGGTTTACCTTCATCTTCTGAAACAGTTCCTAAAAGTAGTGCTCTGACTATCACTCCTAGTATCCGATATATTACTACAATATCATATCATTAGTACTTATGGACAGTCAAAAAATACAGTGGTACTAGTCTCCTTGCTTTTTTATAGCTTCATTGTTCTATCCCATTTTCCCAACCTGTAAAAAAAGAATAATAACATTCAGTTCCATTTTGAAGGAGTATCTTTATATTATAGAGCCAGGAATTGCATGAATAGTAAATATTACCTTTAATAATTTTAACAAGTTACAATACCTTTCACACTTTTCTTACCTATTATCATCATTTTTTTTTATTTATTTTAGTATTTCTATAACAGTCTCCAGGTGTTCTATATTGCAGTTCAAATATACTAAAGTAAGCATAGTATTTGCAAATAGTAAAAGCAACACAGTGTGGGGTCTTTAGTATCTTGAGAAATCAAAGACAGACAAAAGAGAACTGAGAAAAATCTTCCTTATTCCCATTTTATGGCCCAAAAGCTGAATTCGAGAGGGCTAAGTTATTTGTCACAATATTTTGAATAAAAAGCTGACAAATGGGACATTCAGAGCCACCTTTAAAACTCCAGATATCTTTATTGTCCCACTATGAAAGATCGTTAGAAATAGCCAAAACTTTCTCATTTCAGTAATTCTCTCTTAAAATATAGAGGGAAGATTCCTCTTTTTATAAAAGACCAAAATTGCCCATGACAAAAACCGTATTAGACATCTTATATGAAACAGAGGAAATATTTTTGTTACTATTATTTCAACAGCCAACTGAGGAAAAATAAGAGCATAAAGAAACTGAGGCTACAGCCTGATGAATAGGCAATGCCCTAATCCTGTGTAATCTCCCATTCAGTAGAGGATTTATACTGATTACACTGACAGAGATGGTGAATGGTTATCATACAGTAGAGGAGGAAAAGAATATACCAGAACATCGTAAAAACCTGAAGGAGTCTTCATATGCCTTGATCTTGAATTTACTATTTCATCATGGTTAAATCTTGTTAGCAAATTAAATAGCATTGGGAATTATTCCCTGGCTTTGGAATCATATTAACATCTGGTCACTTGCCTCATTTCTTTTCTGAAGTGATAACTGTCCTGGGACAGTTAGATCTCTAAAACTATTTCCAGGCACCTTTCAGAAGGTAGGATGGAGTAAGGATAGTCATCAACAGGCAGTTTGCACACACTCTCTTCTAAAACTTAATAGTGTGACTATCATCAGGCTGTGTCACTGGCCATAAAATCAATTTATTAATAAAATTATCACCACTGTAGCTTTATAATGAAATGAAATATATTAAGATTCTAGTAAAGATTTCCCCTTTTTTAATGTAGCTCTAATTTGAGGATTTATCACTTTCTGTGAATACAGCTTGGGTAGTTCTTGCTTCTTTCTCCCCCTATGAATCACCATTTTCCTTGTCTGTAGCAGCAACTTCAGGAAATCAGGAATTTACTTTTTTTTATTATTTCTGCCTCTCTGGTAATTTTTATCTTCTGAACATCTGTGTTGAGCTTTCTTAATATTACACTGAGCTTTGGACATTGTATTTTTTTCACTCTGTATGTATCTATCACTCAGTTATCCCTCTGACCATGGAAACTAAAAAGTGCTGCAACTATTTTGTTTATGTTTAATGTTTACCATTTCAGGAGAATGTAGGAAGAGTTTTGATTAAGAAATTAAAGTAATCCAACGGTTGTAAGGCAGTAGGAAAATCCAATATTTGACAATTTTTTTCCATTTAAGTAAATAGTTCTTATATCATTGGGAGTTTCAACCATCTCCATGCTAATAGGCTTGAAATACGCAGTGGAAATTCAGATTTTAAGTATTTAGTATTTTAGATAGATTTATTTATTTATTTTACAGTATGCAATAAATGTTTGCCTTGGGATAACGATTATATGTTCCAGGGGAAAAAAAAAAAGGTTGTTGTGTCTGCTACATTTCCTAGAAAATTTTTATTTTGTTGGACTTTACCCTCCACTGTGTATGACTTCGTAATGTATTCAAGACTTTGTTCTTAGCTTTGCTTCTTCTCGGCTGAAAGAAGAAAGCAGATTAACCATGAGCTGTTAGAATAAGTGGTCTATGTGAGCTCACAATTGATCATTTTCAGTGAAATAATTGTAATAGTGCACCTGGTATCGTAAATATGGAGTCTGTACATACTTAGTTGTTTAGTATTTTGGAGTACAGATGAAAGAGAGACAAGAGAAAACCATTTGACCTCTGAAAGCTTTAGTCAACTAAGCAACATCTTTTGGGGCCTAAAAACAATCATCTTTCAACTTTACTATTATGGTCCTTGGACTGTAATTTTCATCTGTTCTTTGGCTTAAACCAAAAACTATTTTGCCGTTAAATTATTGCCAGTCTGTCTCTGGCCTCTGCTAATGGCAATAAATAAATCGAATCACCAGTTTCATGGAATCTCATTAATTTTTTACTGTAGAAATATCAAAATATACCCAAATAGATAAAAATACAGCAGTTCTACATAAAAGTCCCAAGATAGTAGTTTAAAAAAAGAAAATTTTTTTGTATAAAGGAATCCTGGGGTCCCCTATATCTACATACAATAATACAAGTCTGTAACTGTTATCAAATTTTGTTTGTTCCACTTTTCTCCATGCTTAAGCTTCATAATTTCTTCTTCTGAAAAGAAAATACCTTCTCAATTACCTTTGCAGTCACTAGTTTCTTAGTTTTTAATCTCATCTGGAAACAGGGTCTTAATCGAGTTTAGTAGTGATAAGGATCGTGAGGATTTAACTGAAAGATTATAAGAAGGGAAAGAAAGAAAAAAAATCTTTATCATAGAAGCATTTCTGCAGTAAATACTGAATTCTGAAAAGTTTTAGGAGAATTTGTAGAGCCAAGATATCTATGAACAATACCCATAAGAGTTATATTCTACATATTTTGAAAGCATTAACACGAGAAAAATTCCACTTAGGTTTAAAATGAAAATATTAGTTGGCCTATAGTAGGGTGACTGACCTAAATCAAATGTAATTGTATGCACTTAGTGCAGCTTGAATCTAAATTATCTATGCTATAATGCTCCAAAAAGCATTAAGAAAAAGAAAGACTTGAGTTTTATTCTGTAACATTTTAAATCTACAATTTGCATGTAAACCATTGCTGTGAATTGTATTAGGAAAATGTGTAATTAAGAAAGAGCAGGATGGAAAAGAATACTTGGTTTCTTGTGATCTCATGAGAGTATTTTTAAATTAGGCTACAACATTGCCATAGATGACCTTCTGAAATGGGTAGTTGGTATTTTCCCATTCTCCTTTTATTTGCTGTTGTAGCTGTTGTTTTATTTCATAATAACTCTCAAGCATGGTAGGGAATTGACTGAAATTATTATCAACACAAAACTGAGATTTTTAATTTTAAAATGTTGTCACTAATGAGTTTTTTTTTTTGTTTGTTTGTTTGTTTTAACTTTTGGAGCCAACGGGTCTGTGTGTATGAAAAGTGCTACCACGCATTAATATTTGAACAACCAAGGCACTGGAAGGAACTTCTCTGAGTGATTTAGGTATGAAATAGGCTGTTTGTGGGGCAGGTTTCCAGTGTCTTTTGAAAGTCAGAGGCCCTGGAACTAGACAAGAATGGTTATAGTTGTACTTTCTGACTTACTTCTACCTACCATTCCCTTCCTTTTTTTCCTTTTTTTTTTTAAAAAAAACTCTATGATTAGATAGTTTTTCTTTTAAGCAGGTATATAAAGTTTTCAAATGTAGACATGCAAATAAGTGCAAATAAATCTTTACTCATCTGTAGTAATAATTGCTTTCATAAATACACAAACCAAAACTAGGAGAGGAACTGAGGTATTTTTTGTCGTTGGGAAATTTTAAAAATTTATTCATTACCTCTGAATTTACTTAAGGCCTTACAGTCTTCTCAAGTCAGAAATGTTATCTCTTATTTGAAGAGAAGTTACTGGACTCAAAAATTAAAATCTTTATAATGAGTCAGATTACAAGACAAGCATTGCTGAATTAAATAAATGTCACCTTCAGTGGTTAAAATGGAAGTTTAGCTTCTTAGGGGAAAAAAAGAACATCTCATTAACAAGCTGAAGGAACCGATGAGTTATGCTGATCATTTTAAAGAAAAGTGTTTCTGCCTACAGAGGTTACTGGAATGTACCCAACAGCTTTCATAATAATGCCAATTGCATAAAACATTTGTTATTTAATTGAGAATATTTGATACATTGTATTAAAACCACAAAGCATCATGTTAAAAAAAAAAAAAAGTATTTTGAAACATAATTATAGCCTTAACCAACAATTGGAATTTTTAAAATGTGAAATCCAAGCTGGTGCAGAACACCCACACACATCTTTTCACACGTATTTTAAGTGATAAAAAGGTGATTGTGTAGCACTTTGTTCCAGTATTAGTTTCGTCCTAATTTCTCAGCAGTGTTCTTGTCCTAGTTTCCTTTCCATTGCTATATACAGGGGCAAATTCAACTAATAGGTGCAAATTTCTTCATTATAGTCTGGTAACTTGAACAGGCATTTTGTGTGGCTTATGTGACTCTCCCATCTAAAGCAGAGAGTCAGATTTTGTTGCAATAGCCCTAGACAAAACTGAAGGGAGTGAAGGAGGATAGGTCTATGAGGCAAACAACATGGCTATGTCAGGTGAAACAATGTGATATGGAAGCCTGTGTCAATGTGCCCAGGCAAGGGTGAACAGGAGGAAAGCCAGTGGAGGTGAGGGAGTCAAGCTCCAACACCTCTGCCTGCTCAGTCCACTCCTTACACGAAGAAATTTGCTCAGTCCTTTTTTTTTCCATCTCTGGTTTACACAATAACATTGCAGACAATCAGTATGAATCAGTTTAGGATATATTTACTGGGTAATACGAATGAGTTATCATTTTAGTCTATCTCTTATCAGAATAAATTCTTATTCAGGTTGAGTTTGAGGAACACATGGAACCCCCAGAAGTCTTATACTATACCAGCACAAATATTTAAACTTGCTGAAAAAGGTTATGCGTAGACATCACCTTGTTTCTTACTGAAAATGGTTAAGACAAATTATGGGATCCAAAAATGATAATCAATTGTCTCCTCATGATTACTTTCTAGTAGAAGCAATAGATCACAAGTGCCTAACTCTGTTTGCACGAGGCATTCAAATCTGTAGTGAGACAGAGGCCACACTGAACACCATGACTACCATGATATTGTTAATAATCATTCACACTGTGGTTCGGAATGACAGGGTTGCCAAGAAAAATAGTTAAGTAAATAACATTATCTGTTGGCCTACAAAGTAACCAGATAACTTCTCAGGATTTTTAAATAATCCATTAATGTAAGCCATTGCTTAACATTTATTTGTCTCCATGTAACCATTGTTTAATTTCAGTGCAACACAAAGAATGGGGAGTGCTGTGCTGCCTCACTGCCAAATGTAAGTCACTGTATATTTTAATCAGTACTTTGTACACATTAGCAGCAGTTGTAATAAACAGTCTCGGTCACCTATCTGCACAACTGTCTTTTAGAAACTGCAAATCAGAATGCCATCTTTGCAGAGCCTTCATATGGTAAAACACTCACATGGATGTCTGTACACACAGATACGTGTTCATGTACGTGCATTTTTGAAGGGTCTATTTCCATGTCTCTGCACTGTAGAGAAATTGAGAAGGTATCTAACCTGTATCAAGTAAGCTTTCAAGTTGAGGATGGGAGAAAGAGTGGAAAAGGGAAAAAGAAGTTAAAATGTATGGTGGAAAGATAAATATCAAGTGATGAGAATAGGAAAGGGAGGATAAAGATATAAGCCACAGTACATATGATTTATTAGGTTAACACCAATCCTGAAGTCAGACCTGTACTTCAATCAGCCAGCCTAACTGAAGGAATCACTTCATACAGATAGCTTTTGTTCAGAGCGAGCCTATTCAGAATCTTAGACTCAGTGAAATATCTGTCTTGCATCCACATTATTGTTCATAAGGAGTATTTTGTTGGGAAGCAGCAATGGTTTACAAAAGGAATTACTTTTTTTTCTTAGAATTTTCTTAAGATACTTTACATTCTTTCTTTTAACAGGGTTCAACATGGAGACATAGTGGAGAAAGATTATCACAGTTTAACAAAGTGAGAAACTAATTGAATCATTAACTGGCCATTCAGATTCAAATGTCTTCCTCTCATTTGCACCCTTGTTTATACTTCTGCTTTACTTCTGCACATCTCTCTTTCGTTTGCCTTGTTTGTAAAATTCCTTAGGTTGTAGCTCTACCCTGAAGAGGTCATGTGAAAATGCTCATCAAAATGTGAGTGAAAGTCAAGGCTTTCTATGTTCCTGGTCATACATTTTTTTCCAGTAAGACTTTTACTCTTAGTGATTGAAAACGTACCCAAAAAGAGTGTGATTTTACAACTTGAAATTTTACAACTCTATTAATTTATGCAACTTTTTGTTTAATACTGTTCTCAACTTCCCGTGAAAAATCAACATTGTTTAACAAAATGTATGATTAAAGACAATATTCATAAGTATCTAACAAATAATGGCTATGATTTTGCAATTTAAAAGTGTTCCCTTTCATTGTAAATAAAGCTCTTTTTTATCAACTACCTTGGTTGTAGTGATAAATTACAGAACAATTTTCTCTTTTCATTCCAAATTATCCCTTAACAACAGTAATAAAATTCAAAGAAATTATGTATATAATTAAGGCATCTTATGGTGGAGTTCTAACAAGTTTCTGCAAAGAGATCCCTGAATTTAAGTGTAATAATTTTTGTTTCATGTATCTGTTCTCCTGCCTGAATATCCTGATAAATCTCACACTGTAAATCTCATTCTGGTCAAATGGTATTTTAGATTGGAAAGTAAAAATTAACTGGTTCTTTAACGTGACCACGGATGAATGAATTAGCAGATAGTCAAACTTCATGGCAACTATTAACTCCACTTTTATGAATTATAATAATGTAGTTATGAGCTATAGGACATTTACCACCTTAGGGTTAGCAGAAAACATTAGTGTAAGTGAATGTATATTTGAACATTCTCATAAAGGCAGAAACTATGGTGCAATTACTCTCATAAATGCAGTGTGATTTTCTTCCAGGAGTAATCAATATTACTATGAAAACCAAATACTGATTTCATCTTTGTATTTGCCTATGTACAGAATGCGTTTAAATATATTTAAAATTTTGCTTTCTTAACTGTTATTCCTACATGAAAGACACAGAATCTGTAGACATAAGAAGATCAAAGTTCAGGTATATTCAAGTAAACTTTCATTCTTTTTTTATATAGGAACAATTTTCTGAAAAAAATATTATTTAAAAAAATAAAATGAGAAATTGATCAGTTTAGGGAGCTGATAAGAGGGAAAAGCACATCCAAAGTACCCACCTCAGACTACTGCAGCCCCCTCAAAATTCTCTCCCCCTCCACCCAAAACACCAGGCTCTCTTCAGCTCTCCTTTCAAACCTACCTAAAAAGTAACTAACTTCACATAGATTACACCTCCTCTGACTGCTTCCTGTTGCCCTCAGCTACCCGTACCTCCTCCAGCACGACTGACCACCATCAACACTCTAGAGGTCCTGATGCTTTATTGTTTTTTTGTATTACAAGCATTAATACAAAAGGTAAAAAGCTTTAATTTAGCCAGAATTAATTTTCATTAAAGATGAAGGGCAGTTTGGTCACTCTTTCAAGTGTGAGAACTTTCCTTTAACATAGAACAGGCCAATAACAAGTGTCACAAGTGTCTCTCATGCAGATGAAGAAAGCTAGGCTGAGCTCTCCCTACACATATCTAGCATTATGGGGCAGGGAGCTACATCATTCGTGATCTGCAGATCACAGGCTTATTGTTGACACTGAGACTAAGCTGAAACAGTTATTTTTAGTCAGTAAAATCATTAATTATTCCTGATTGGACAGTTAAGAATGGCTCCCTTGCCCCCATCACTTCCTGTCTTCCTCCCTCTTGGGAACTGTATCATCCATGTGCAACTTGTACACACACATGTACACACTTATCTGTCTCTCTCTTTCACATTTTCTACGTGGACTCCAGAGGTTCCCCAGCCACAGTTGAAACTTCTTTTTGTTGATTCATCTGTACAGGCTGGGTCAATGTAACAGCTATGTGAAGCTGATGCCAAAGCCAATCCTCTTCTGAGAATTTGCTCCTCAGTGTAGACACTGTATTCATGGGCATTTTACCATCTTGCACACGTTTTCCAGCTCGTCCTCATTTCTGTACTAAGATAATAACAGATAAAATTATGGGGATTTTTTGAGTTCAATATATTACAGATATGTTCAGATCTTTGTAGCAGCAAAGAAGTACGGAAAATCTGTATCTACCCATCTATCTATCTATCTATCTATCTATCTATCTATCTATCTATCTATCTATCTATCTATCTATCTAATCTATCTATCCATCCATCCATCCATCCATCCATCTACCTCTGCATCAAAAACTTCACTTTCTAAAGAACAAAAGATCAGGTGTAATGTCTGCAATTTTGACTTAAAGAGATGGTTTTCTCTATTTGTCATTTGATTTTTTTTTTAGGTCAGACTCAGGATCTCCTCAATGAATCATAAAAGATAAGTAAAAAGTCAGATTTTATTTCATGGGCTAATGAATATGATATGAATGGAATTTATTAAATTCTTATTAAGTTATTGTCTTATTAACTAATTATACAGGATTTTCAAATTTCTTATAAAATTCAGCAGTATCAGCAGTAGGCATAGACTTTAACAGGAGAAAAATGACCTTTTCCTAGTGAACAATTAATCCTCAAATAAAATGAAATGTTTGTGAAGCCTGTAACAGCTTATTCGTAATGCTGCTTCAAAGTTTAAAAGTCCTTGTCACTTGATAACCTACAAGGTTTAAATTTGTTGTGTGCTTTTAATATGCAGTCCTTCTGGCATTTACTTATTGGTTTTTAATCCTCATATCACACTTGAAGTGAGAAAATAAATTTTAAAAAGGAAATAATATACATGTTAGTTTGATACAGGAGAGCGAGTGGGAATTATGACTGGGCCAATGCAAGCAGTTACATGAAAACTATAAGTTGCCCCTCCTCTCCATGCTTCAGAGGTGTTTTCAGGGCAACATGTAAGTCTGTCTCGCTTGATTCACATTCACTACATTTTGTGCTTGAGGAAAGCTAAAGGCAAAGAATTTGGGAAGTGGTAGAAAGTAACTGTCCAGTTCTTCTGAGTTTCACTTCCTTGCAGTGACTTCCACACTTGCAGTTAAAGACATTGGAGTTGAAAGCAAATAAATGAAAAGTAAAAATTTCCAAGGAAATCAGATTTATTTTTTTTTTCTCCAAAAGGTTGTTAAGTCAAAATCAACCTTTTTGTTTCAGATCAACTTAAAGGAATAAAGTAATCGTAATAAAAAAGGTCATCTTAACTGCCAAATTGGGTTTAACCACCGTAATATTTTTTGAGTTTCCCTTTAGCCCATAGAATCATAGAACAGCTTAGATTGGAAGCCATCTTCCAATCCAAAAGCTATCTTAGAAATCATCTAGTTCTAATCCCCTTGCCAGGGACAGGGACTCATTCCACTCTACCGGGTTTCTCAAAGACACATCCAACATTCCTCTTCATCCTGTCACTGTCATGTGCCTGTGTAAAAAAATTCTCTCCATCTTTCTTATAGACTCCCTTCAGGTCCTGGAAGGTCACAATTAGGTCAGCCCAAAACCATCTCTTTTCCAGGATAAACAATCCCAATTCTCCCTTTCATTATAGAAGAGGTGCTCAATCCCTCTCTCTGATCAGCTGGGTGGCCTCCTCTGGACTCACTCCAAGAGACCAAAGTCCTTCCTGTGTTGGGGACCCCAGAACTGGATACTGTACTTCAGGTGGAGTCTCACCAGAGTGCAGTAAAGGGGCAGAATCACCTCCCTAGACCTCCTGGTCGCACTTCTTTTGATGAAGCCCAGGATACAAATGGCTTTCTAGGCTGCAGATGCACATTGATGGCTCATGTCCAGTCTCTCATCCACCAGCACCCCTAAGTCCTTCTCAGCAGGGCTGCTATCAATTTGTTCATCCACTGTCTGTATTGATACAGAGGTTGCCCTGACCCAGGTGCGGCACCTTGAGCTTGTTCTTGTTAAACCTCGTAAGACTCCCATGGGCCCACTCCTCAAACTTGTCTAGTTCCCTCTGGATGGCATCACATTGCTCAGGTGTGTCACTTGCACCACTCAGCTTGGTGTCATCTGCTGAGTGCAATCTATCCCTTTGCCTATGTCATTAATGAAGATAGTAAACAACACTAGTCTCAATATGGACCTGTGAGAGACACATCGAGCAGAAAACAAACGAAAAAAATCTCACTGCATCATCTCAGTAGACATCTGTTTCACACAGTCTGAAGACAAAGAATTTTAAATGCTTTATTTTCATACCAAGTTTTCCTTTTTCCTAGAAAGTCCATGAAAGATGGGAAAAATACTTTAAAAGAGATGTATTTTAAAGAACTGTTTCCTAAAAAAGATTCATCATTAGTTATGTTACCACACCAATATGTTAAAATGTCTGTCTATGAATCTTTCCTACAAACTGTTCTAAGAGTGGGCAAAAAAGTTATTTAGATCATTCTTATTACCATCATCTAAACCTCAATAACACCTTGAATAGCATCGAACTATTCTTCCTAACTGCATGCAAACAAATAACAAGGAAATTCTCCCTGCCGCTAAGAACTCGTAATCTCATTATAAGACGATAGACACCAGATGGATGACACAAACAGATGGAGGAAGAATAAGGTAGCAATGAGATGATTATAATCAGCATGATAAGCAGTGATGCATACCACCAAACTGGCTGTGCGTGCATGTAAAATTAACATAAATACTATTTATGTGATATTAACTAATTCAGAATGTCTGATATCGTCAGTTTAGAACAACAAGGAATGCAGGCTCAGTCAGTGAGAGCTTGATGACCCTCAGGTAACGTTGGGGAGAAGTAGTAGCCTGATGATACTAGATGATAAAAGGGTGGAGAGTACTTTCAGTCAACAACTGGTTTGCTGAACTTTTGCAAAGTGATCATTTCCATGTTACTGGGAATTATAAGGTAAGGAAGGAAGTTCAGATCAGGAAGACTCATCCTTCTAGGTTTGGTGTAGTTTTCTTTCCAAATAAAAGTAAAGAAAATGAGTACTACAGATAAGTATCTCTTGGATAGAAAATATGCTGCATGAGGAAGCACTCTGAAAGGCTTTATTGCTAAATATCTGAGGCCATTTTATTCACTGTTAGAAACAGAATTTCAAACAGATAATTCTCCTAATGATGACAGAATTACCTTAGAAAACACTGGAACAGTCCTGGGAAGTCTTAGATTGATGTTCTCTCTCTCAAAAAAAAGAAAATTTTGAACACTTTAAAATATTTTCTAACACCTGAACTTCCACAAATATTCAGGTGGCAAACACTAGTGGAAAAATATGGTTGTATTTAATTCTCTTTGTTGCTGCAAAGGAAGGTATCTAAAGGTAAAAATATAAATTTAAATGTAAATATATATTTAAATGCGAATTATACAAAGCATGTAATTTGGCATACTCATTTGTTTTTTGTGTGTAACACAAATAACTGTCAGGAACATTGAGCTGCAGCCACCTCTGGCCTCATGACAGCTTTTTTATCACAGGATGGCTGAGCTTCAAGAAATGTTATGAAAATGACAAGGTTCTTCAAATTGCAGCACATGTTTTTTTAAGCAATTAAATAGTGAAAACCTACATCTCAAATTCAATAGAGAAATTGCTTTGAAAAGATATCCCATGCTCAAGTAAACCACATTCTTCCCAGTGGGTCTTTCAGGGAATGACTTGAAGGGTGTTACTTTCTTTTAAATACCTATAAAAATGTAAACAATATGTAGTAATGTGGGTTTGAAATACATCTTATGATGACAATGTTTCATTTCCGAGAGGGATTGCTATGAATAGAAGAAGTGCTACTTTTGGTTTTTCATGCAATTTTAATTCTGATTGCTTAATCAAGTATATATTTCTCATGGGCACTTTAGGATTCTCAGTGTTAATGTTGTTAAATTTCATTTAGTTTCTTAAATTAATTCAGGGGTATTATTTAAAAAAATACTATGACAAAAAAGGATTTCTAATCCATTGCAAACAAATTAAAAGAAAACTTTTCAAATAGATTGTTATTAATATTCTGTTATTAATGTCTTTTTTTGCTAACAGTATTGTCCTTTTTCCTAAGATTTTTTATTCAAAAAATCTCCTTTTTTTCCCCCAAAGCCTATTTCATTTCAGCTGTAGATATAGGTATATTTGTGGGTTTAACTAGAAAGAAATTATTACATTCAAACAAAGGAATTTTCAAAGACGTCACTTTAACATAAAGTCTTCACAGATTAGTGTGATGTGGAGATGTGGACACCTACTAAAGGCATAAATTAATTAGGATTTTTTTTTTTTCTCATTAAAAAAAGTATATTATAATTTCATTTACACACGCGAATGAAAATCAGTCATTCTGCCACTGTTATTTGACTTCTCTGAAGGAGGGTAAGATGGAAATTGCAAAAGGTGGCCCAGGCCTTCCTCAGTGTCATGAATGGTTTTTTGCCTATAACAGAATTGTATCGATCGGAGTTTTTGAAAATGTCCATAGTACTTCTATAGACAGGTAGATTAATTTAAGCACTTTCTTTAATGAAGCTTTTAGTTTCTTGCCTGATACATTTGCTAGATTTTTATGCTTGATGGCTTTTAGATCCAGACGTTAGTCATGATTCAGGTGAAGTTAAAAGATCATTAAAAAAATATTAAAAGTTAAGAAGATGTTAACATCAAAATTTTGTAATGTTCATGCAATTTCACTAGAATTAAAATTGCCTTATTTCTTTGTTGTAGTGGTATCCAAAGTAACGGGTTATATTAGAAAACAGCAGTTTCTCTTTTATTTGAAAAATGGAAACTATTCCACTGCTTCATTGCTTTGAAATTTTGTTTTCTATTTTTCCAATATTTATGTCCTTTACAGCAGTAAATATTAATATGAAAATACCTCTTCTGCCCTAAACTCAGAGAGAATAAACTAAGAAGCAGTAAAGTAACTAAAAAGAGAGAGAAATAAAGAAGAACCATAAACAGGAAAAGAAAGTAGATGAATGAATAAAAATAAGGATAAAAAAATGCATTAGACAAGGATGGGAACATTTCTGAATATTTGATTTCATGGAAATAGTGTATAGCAGACTATTGTTATATACAGCTCTTTAATTCCAGCTGCTGCTAGGGTTTGAATATGCATTGCTGAAACAGATGATTGCCTTCTTTATGAAGCGCATACAGTGCTATAAAGCACTCCACCACTTCCAGATTATGTCAAAGGAAGAAGAGTATTTCTAGTTGAAACAATATATCTTTCTACTGTTTGTGGATGTTGTGAGTTTTCCACCTTGCTCTACCCATCTAGTTTGTGCCACCAGACAAAGGGAATATCAAGTCATTCCAGAACAAGGAACCAAAATGGAAAGGAATAGTGTCTTTGCTCATAATGTCTCTGGAGTATCTTTATGCATGAAGACCTCAGAGTCATTGTGACTCTGTTTAGAGACAGAGTAGAATCATCAGTGTCCTTTATTATGTACACATAATTTCTGAGGTTATTCAGTCATAGATTCTTCATAACTTTGCCTATCAGATATTTCTTATGCTAAATTTCATAAATTTATCAAAATATTTCATTTATTCGCTAAAAGATAATATCAGTTGCAGTTAATCAAGACTTCACTTTCAAATCTTTTGTAGAATTTAATCTTTTGCATATCCAAGGAAAGAAAAGAATAGAAAGATATGAGAACATTTTCAGAATTTTCTATTGTTTCTCTTTCACATTTTAAAACTTATTTTACAAACTACTGACATTTTTAAAGTTCATCAACCTGAACCAGCACAAGTTAATGAAATTGGAAATATTTGGTAGCTTACAATTTTGCTGTCTACTTTGCTTATTTCTCGTATTTCTGACTGATACAAATCTGATAAAACCAGATCACCTAAAAAGTCTCTTAATTACGATGGCTAACATACTTCAAAGAAGAATAAGTTCCAAATGAAAGGGAGCAATTGCAGATACTTAAACATCAATGAAAAATGTCTTACAATATTCAACCAGAGCTACGGGGATTTGTTGTCTAAAGACAGCTCTAAAACAGCTTTAAAATGTTAGTCTGATGTTGAACATTTGGTTTAGTGATATAAGACACAGCTACTGTAGAGTTAGGACATTAATGTAGTAAACCATTTAATAGACACTAAGAATGGAAGCTAGAATGTTAGTTTTGAGTTCCGTTTATGCAACTATGTTTTCCCTTTCTGTTTTTGTATTGTTCCTAAGGTCATACTCACAGTCTACTGGTATTCCACAGTGATATCAGAGAAATTATTTTCCTTCCTGTTTTCTTTTTAAATTTGAGAGGATTTTACTTATTCCAGTTTTTTTTGAATATTAATCCAATTTACCTATTCTATCTAAGTAGTTTGGTGAGTTTTCTGTTATTGTCTGCGAATGGTTAGCATATGAATAAAATAAAATGGAAGAACAGTCACACAAGCAGCAAAACGTAAACCCTCTGTTGTCAGGTCTGAATATTGACAGTGTAAAAGGTATTTGGACAGTGGCTGAACACCTAATAGTTAAGTGTCTCAAATTCTTAGTACTGAATTAGGGTCTCAAGCTGCCCATATGTTGTAGGATTATTGCTGGATACCTAGGAATGAAATATGCAATGGATGATACATTAAGCAGAGAAATGACCAGATGAGACAGTTAAGGTCATGTCTTTAATTGTCTTTGCTGGACTTCTCTGTTGCTGTAGCCCTCAGTAAGACATCCAGAGAAAACTGAAAATCCCTTCCGAAAATGAAGATCTCTTCTCAGCTCAGACACTTAAATTGTGCCTCTCAACAGAGTCGGTCAACACTTGCTTCTTCTGGAAAAACACATATGAGTATGAGAAAAGAAGGGAGTGACTGAATAACAACTGCTACCTGATAGGTAAATCTAGAGAAAATGTTCTGTGAGAGCAGGGTGTTGCAATATTCCATGCTACTTGGCCCTGCAACTAGCTGCAGAAGAATAATTTTGCATATACTACCTAGCTACCCATATACCCTGTGCCCTGCCAGCTAAAACTCCCCAGTCGAGTAAGGAAGGGTCACAGGAGACAGAAAGAAAGACACAAGTATGGAACCCCATTCTTAGGACTTCCACAATAAAGATGGGAGACCTCTCGGATTCACCAGAAATGTTCCTTTACCAAAGAAACCTGAGCTAAAAAATCTGCCTCTTACCTGTGCATACACTGTGCTACAGGTATGGCAAGGCAAGGAAACAATGGGATCACCTGTCCCTCCCCAGCCCCTCTCAAGGGCTCCCCCAACCCTGCTCATGGCCCAGGACCCCACTTTAGCCACACTGAACCGTCAACACCTGCCCCACAAACACCACAGCAGGGCTGGTCTCCAGCTCCCCTCATCCCTGTTCTGCCCAGCCGTGGGCCTTGTTGAGCCAGGGTCAACTTCAGGTTGTCATCCCAGACTGGTCTTGGCCTACCTTGACCCCAGGTATGTGCCTGGTGACCATGGCTATGGCTGTTCTGGTGCTTCCAACTTCCCTGATCCTGTCTGGGTGGCAGGACAGGTCCTGGCTGGTGTCCCCTGGGCAGCCCCCAGGTCCCACGAGCACCGATGGGAAGCACATCTGGACTAGTTTATACTTTAAGAGAAACAGCTGTCAAACACAAGCTGGGCTTGGAATGTCATATAAAATTGGATGTTGGCAACTCTTTTTAATGTCATTTTTGCACCGTTTGGAAAGTGAAAGTTGAGAATTTGTAACTCTATGTGCCAGGGAAGAAACTGAATTATTCCTGCTTCTGGGAGGAGCATGTCAGCTGCTAGACAGATACACAAGGCTCCTACACTGACATTGGGCCTTTCCCTCTGGACTTCTCCTTTTGTTGAATTTGACCATGGTTGTTGCATTTTGTAATGCTGGAGTGTGTTAATCCTGTGGTAGTCCAGGAACTGTGCTGGGCACAAGGCTGAAGAGCTTGTAGATCTGAGGCAGCTTAAGCAGCTGGTGAACACCTAGGTACTCACATCAGATAAGGGGAAAATGCTTCAGGGTCTGATTTGTAGAAGAATCTTAAGTGCCTCAGCTATTTGTGAGGCAAAAATATGCTCCCTGAATAGGACAAGTGTTGGTTTTACAGACTTAGAGACCTAAATCTTGTTTTGGATCTTGCCCTCAATTCATACCTTTAAAACATTAAATGGGCTGTATCCAGGACAGCTATTCTTTAAGAGACACATCACTGCTGACAACTGTAATCCTCATGTCCAGACAAAAATCTCCAAATAGAAAACTCTTCTCTCCTAGAGAGACATGACTTTAACAAAGCTGGTTATATTAATTACTGTAATTATTCTTCAAAAGGAATTTACTAGAACAACTTCCCATGGGAAAGAAAAGCAGCTTCTTCAATCTTCTCTATCTTAACATAAATAAGCATAGTGATAATATACTTAATAAATGGGAAATGTGTTCCTTCATAGTTTGGGTTTTGAGAGGCAGATGGTGAAATGAAGTTAATGTCTAACTTAGTGCAGTTTCTCAGGTAGTGAACTAAGTCCGCGTAGGTGCCCAAGTGGGTTCAACAGCTGTAATGATTTCTTTGTACTGAGCAGTGATCTGAACCAAGCATACCTGGTAAATGTATTTGTATATAGCCAGGTATAAGGATGTATAAGAATAACTTCCTGGATGGGACTGGCAAATTGGTGGAGTTAGGATCACAGAAGACGTTGGGTAGCCTTTCATAAAGTTAATTGCTTCAACAACTGCTGAGTCTTGTGGATGCGTTTGGGAAGTTTGTAGATCCTAGATCATTTCAGCTGTGAGTAAGAGGACAGGACTTGGTCCCATCCAGGTGGCAATCAAACAGAAAAGCAGTGGTATAAGGCATAGAAACATAGAGAATGGAGTAGAGGAAGGAAATAAGCATCTGCAGGGTTTGTTCCTTGGAATATGATTGAAACTATTATAGGACATGAAGCCTTTTGGTACTTGTTTATTGCTGTTATTGGTGACAGGATACGAACTGGAAGGCGGAGAGGGATGAGTAAAGGAAAACATTGCTGCTATTTAATTGAAAGATGTGAAGATATATCTAAAAAAGAATTTTCATTCATGTACATTTCAAGTATTTTATATCTTTGCTAAGAAATCTTTTCTTTAAGTAATCTTTCCTTAGTCATAACCATGCCTTCTCTGTCAGCCTTTTACAGAGTCAGCAAGTGAAATATTTGCTTCTGAACCTCCTGACATATTCTTATTAAACAAAAAAACACAAACAAACAAACAAAAACAAACAAAACCCAAACCAAAACAAAAAAACAGTAGGAGCTGAAATTCTTAAACAATACACAAGGATTTTGTTACAGTAGTAACCTTGTGTAAATGCAGACTTGTGTGCAAGAAATCCCACATACAAGCTGAGTGCTAAGAAGATTTGTGATCAACCGCATTTACCCCTGAAGGATAGATGATTCTCCACAGAATACATTGACCCCTTCCGGGCTCCAGAAGCTCATTCAGTGGTCTTAAATATGTTTGTTTGGAAGTCCCTTCCCACCAATATAGCTTAGGAGCTGAGGGGGAAGAGGCAAGGCATCTTTGTCTAAGACTTCGATGCACTTAGACTTACCACAATTATTTTCCTATTTCGTTTGTTCAGTTGTTGGATAGCTCAGTAGGTAAAGCCAGGGATTAAAAAGGAAGAAAGAAAATAAGAGGTGGTCTGAGATAGGCTGAGCTGTAGTCTAAACAAGAAGAGAGTGACTGTGCATTATCTTCATGTGAATGGAGATTCCTGGGATAATGCTTTTGGCTCTTAACTGCAAGAAAAAGACTTTACCAATAGCCACCCATTGTACTGCTTTTGTCAAGACTGAAATAAGAGAAGACTGGGCTTTTCAGGTCCAGTCTGTGAGGATGGCAGCGTGGAATGCAGTTGGATTCCAGCTGAGTGTTTGATGTCTTCATTTTTGAGGCCTCTTCTGAAAAAGAGCTGGCAGGAAAGTGTGGCCTTACATAGAAAAAGGGCAAATCCTGGACCAAGCCGCTTCCCTAGTAAAGAGTAGACATCCAATTCTATTATTATAATGTGCTTTCATTGCCACAGTGGAGCTAATAGAGTTGTGATGACTTCACACCTGCTGCAGCCCGGGAAAAAAAAAAAAAGTCACCATGAAATCTTCCAGAAGGCTACTACTGTCTTCAGTCAAGAGTGCAAGTGACACATAAAGTGTTTTAAAAAATGGCATATTGCTTTAGGGCTGCTGTGAAATTACTAGAATGCTGTAGTATAATCTCCAAATTCCCTGTCTCTGAATAATATGAAAAAGGTAAAGAAATGATACATGTAATTAAACGTTACCATTTGTTTTCCTGATTATCTGTGGAAGCACTAGTATTCCATCTGAGGAGTTTGAGATTTAAGCTCCCCAAGACCGTGTATGCCTATTTGATTCCATACCCACTTCTGTTACTGTTAGAAAAGAACCTTTACAATCTTATAGCTTACATTCACTTTCAAATGACAATTTGTTTTAAAAAATGTCAAGATCAATGGAAATGTTTCCAATGGCACAGGACTGTGTTATTGCTTTGCTCCAGATTCCACTGATAAACATGAGCTTTGTTTTCTTAAACAGCAAGATGACATCTTTTTGACAGATACAGTATGTAGTTATGTCACAGCATTATGATAAGCCTTATAGGGAAGACACAGCAGGGTCAGAGAGTTTCTACATTCCCAGCACAGTTTCCATGAAAGGAATGTTTACATGACCTGCAGCGCAAGGTTTAAATATATGCAGCAGTTTTGCTGTTAACTCTCTGAACTTACTTGCTGAGCAGCCTGTGACCAGCAAAATTCTACTTGACTTGTTGCACTGTTAGTGTTAACATTTTCCTGTCTTGTCAGCTATTTTGGACATCTGCTGTGTTCTATAAAATGACTGCACAGGGGTGGTTGGGGGGTTTTGTTTGGTCTGTTTGATCCCGAGGAACATAAATATTAATCTGCCCTTTTGTTTATATTGGTTGAGGGTGGATGAGAGATGAGAAGGAAATGTTGGATATCAAGCCAATGAAAATGAGCAAGATTCTTGCTTGACAAGTGCTGTATTGGTGCTTTGTGACTCTTTTTCAAATCTGTAACATTTATGTAGAGAAAGTACAGGGTACATATGACCTAATGTTTTGTTAACGTGGGTTTATAGGACTGATTCAGAACTCATTGTAGTCATATAAGCTTTTCATAATCATAGTTAGTATCTTTTGGCTGAGATGGGATTGTATCATGCATCAGAAGCCTACTATACACTGGAGAAATTAAACTGTCTAAAATGCCTCAAACACTTGCAGAGAACTTTATGTTATTCTCAACAAGGTCCAATTAAAGCAAGAAGGCAGAGCAGATAAGATGCTAACCAGTGACTGGTTGAAATTTATGGATGGAACATAGGCTAGACCCAATTGCGTTTGTTTCCCATTCTGAAAAAATCTCATTTTCCCCTCAGTCATTCAGAAAATATTCTATAATAGTTTATATCCATAACCTTTGAAACAGTTTTACAAGGGCTTTCGTTGGTCCTAGTCTACGAAAGTGTGGAGATTCATAGAGAAAAGCAGTTATTTTTCAAGTCCAAATAGTTAACCTAGGAGAGCAATTCAAGACTGAGTCTGAAGTGTTGGCCACAGTGGGGTCAAGTCCATGTTCCATTACTAGTTTAAAGCTGGTTAAAGGATTAGAAGCCACATCAACACAAAGATGAGTGTGGGCTTCAAAACTGCCCATAAATCTTGTCTGTAAGCTCACAATAGCTTATTTAATGCTGTGGTTAAACTATTAGAGATGTCTGCTCTATCCTGTCTAAAGCTAACTTGATTATCCTTATAACATATTACCCTTGCTTTTTGTGACTGATATTCCAATTACTATCCACAGAAGAATGCTGCTTCCTTAAGAACTCTAATTAGTTTGCAAGTTTTGAAGGACTTTCTGAACAAAACTCTGGGGAACTGCTCATCACAGTCCTAATTTTGTGTCATTGTTCAAAACTTTCAAAAGTTTTTTAAAAGAAAGACTGATTAAGATTGCAAATAACTAATAGAGCATACTTCAAGATTAAAACAGTATGGCTTTGATATATTAGAAGTTACTCACTTCAAGCATTTGACCTTGCTTAGAGGCTTTTTTTTTTTTTAACTTCTTGGCCTGCAGTGAAGTTCAAGCATGCCTCATGCCTTTGCAAAATATGGTATGATTAGGATTGTATTCAAAAAGTCTAGTGTCTTAGATGTGCCTATTAAAGAAAGGTTACCTCTTCAAAATATTTTACTTTCAAATATGAAATAAATTCTTCCCATTTCTCTTTCTTTTGCATGAGCATATATGGCAATTATCTCAAACAAGACAGGCTACATGTATTTTACCCCTTTTTGCATTGACTGTAATTGAAATGTCTTCCTTAGTTGAAGAGAAACTTCAGCTCAGCTATACAAACAAACCATGTTGATCCTTCTCTCCAAACATAAATTTAACAAGCATTGTCTCTTTTGTTATTGGGAACTCTAATGTATTATTACTTCATTGCAGGCTCAACTACTTAAAATAATAAAAAAAACATTCTATGACTCACCTTTTTCAGCTTTCTGCAGTAAATCAACCGTATCTGAAGTCATGAAAATTAAACAAACATTTGTCCATCTGAATATAAATTTTGAATGAATGTCAATGTATACCTTCTTCCCCACAGTAAAGATTGAGGTAGCAACTCAGTCATGTGTGATATTGACAAGATAGGCTGAAAACTCAGCACTCAGATATGAGGGAAACAAGGCAGAGTCTTAGTCTTAACGTCCTGTATGAATTAGCTTAGCAGCAGTAGGGAGGCACTGGGTATTCTTTATGACAAAAATGTCAGAGATGGTCAAAGGAATGCTGCCAAGGAGCATTCCTATGCACAATGCAGCACAACAACAGTGACACCGAGACAAGTGCCTGACCAGTTGCTAAAGGTGAACAGAAAATAAAGCACAGTGGGAAAATGAACATTTTTCACAATCACTTTTGAAAGGAAAACATAAACATTACTCTTGCCCTGCAATGTTTCCTGCCTTACAGCTGTCTTAGACCTGCCAACTTACCTGGATTTAGGTAAATTTAGGTCTCTGGTGCTTCAGGGACTGTTAATCCTGGAAACTCACAGGAAATCTCAGGTTTTGATCTCTCCACCGTTTCAGCATGTCCCACAGATGGATATGACAGCTGTTTGCATCTGACAGATTAAATCTGGCAACTGAACTTGCTGTGTGTGCACTCAGCCAGTCCTTAAACCAGAACCCTGGGGGCGTATAGAAAGCAGGTTTATCAAGTGAGTCAAAAGGGAGCCGTCCACTAATGGCTGTTCTAAGCTTCTCTCAGTTTCAAGTCAGTTATTTTCAAATCTTACAGCAGTTCTTTCACAGTGAAAATTTTTTTCCTGTGATGAAACAAGAAACAGAGCTGATGTTAACACAGCAAGAGATGCTACATCTTACCACACTGAAATTATGTCTTTTTTATTGCAGCAGGCTAATGGTTGTGAATGATGTCATTAGTGCCTCATTGTGAAATGTGACTTGTACCAGGACTTGAGAGGGAGAGAGGAGGTTGAAGAATTGCTTTTTTCCCCCTCCATTTAGTTAAATGGACTCATTGGTTACAGAATTTTAAAACATAACAAAGACCTATCTTTGTCACCAGATAAAATCTCAGCAAGGTTGTTTGAAGCTCAAAGTATTTGCTACAGATATGTATCTATGTACCCTAATAACAACCATACTGGGATTGAAAATAAATTAATAATTTTTTAAAATAGAGCCTAATGTCAATCTCCTGAAATTGTCCTTTCAGGAAGGCTTCAGCATCTCTGTCAGAGGTTTAAAGGAAAATGTTTTCTCTGACCGAGGAATAAATATCAATGTTTTGATCTAACACCTAGTGTGATGAAATCTGTTAGGTTATACGCCCTATTCTCACATTCTACATACGCAGAAAAACATCTCAAATATAATTGTGTTGCTTAAATTATTCCAAGAAAAATATATACTCAACTCCAGTCAAATCCAAGTTCCCTCTTTTTTTATCTTTGTCCTCACCTGCCTGACAAGGAAGCTACATTTTAGAGAAAAGTAGGAAACTTAACCCGAATGATTTCTCTCTGTTCTTCTGGTAGCTAATGCAAAATCTGGACAGGCGTATCTGAACAATGTGGCAGCTGTGGAGTCATGAGTCTAGTTTCTCCTTAAAGGACTTGCTCTGCCTCAAAAAAAATCCGCAGAAACTAAATCATGCTTCTAAACAGACTTTTGGTAACTAATAAGGTGGATTTCTGTGGCTATTTTGATGTTTAGTCCATATTCTCTTAGGAAAGTTTCTTAGGGGTTTAAGTTTTATGTTGCTTAAACACTAAACTGGTGAATGGACTAATATTTTTAGAGGATTTTTTCTTTTATTGATTTAAAAAATGAAATCAATAAAAAAATGCAGCTTTCAAAGGGTCTGTAGTCTCATACAGCATTGGTAAGGCTGATGTTAGAAAAATGGGTATCATTTCAGTATTCACAACTTTGAAAGGAGGTTAAGAGTTGGAGATGAGGTAGCTAAATCCATAGAAATCATTTGTAGGCTAGAGAAAATGTTTTACAGTGAGAGATGCAAAGGTTTTCACATGTTGACTTTTTTTGACTTTTTTTTTTAATGGCTTTTAAACTTACAGTTGTCATCATAGATGGAAAATAGAGAGTACTGAGGATATTAAAATCTAGTAAATGAAACGATAACAAGATTTTTGACTGCAAGAAGAAGCCAGGAAATTTCAGATTAGGAATAGAACATTTTATAAAAACAAGTGGTCATCACTAATGAATGGAACAACCCAGTAAAAAAATTAATTCTCTGTCTCTCAACATCTTCAAATCAAGACCGGATGCTTTTCCAGAAGCTCTGCTTTTACTAAATATGAGACATGTTTTAGTTAAACAAGGACTTTTGGCTTCAGTACTGGGGGAAATTTAATGTCCTATAATAAATGAATGAGGCTAGATGACCCAATATTCCGTCTGGCCTAGTTTTTATTAATCTCTTATTCTTTTATATACATATTCAGGAAAAAAGAAAACAAAAAAGATCAAGATTTGCATATGGAAGTCATTCTAATTTTTGTTTTATGATAAGCATCCTCTTGAACTAGACGAACATATTTTTTTTATTTTTAAGTATGTATGAACACTTTATTTGAGTAGATGCAATAGAACAAAACTGAGTTTTGATTTCCTCAAACCAAAACCAAAATCAGAAAATTCTGCAACTCTTTGCTGACACATAATATCTTTTACCTGAAATTTACAGGCAATAATTTTCTTTGACAATAAAGGAAGTCGTAGTACAAGCAAGGTTGTGGAGGATTTTTATATTTTGTGAAATGCTAGGTGCTTTCTCTCCTTGTTATTGTACTAGTCTTCCCTTCAACATCAGATCACAGACTGAGCTACAGCTGACTTACCATATAAGGAGGTTTGCATAATCACACAGAGGATTCAAAAAAGATGAAGACAAAGCCTGATAGCTTGGATTTTCTGAAGTACATTATGACGTTGGCCTAACCATGGTTTGTTTGAAATCAGTTGAACTTGTGCTAGTCATATCGCAGGCAGTATATTTAGGTTGATGTTGAATGCCTTTAATAATCTTAAGCAGCAGTTCTGCAGTATCTTTCTTATTTTTAAACTGTATAGTATTAAATGACAATAATGTATTAGAGGGAAACTATGACTAACTGTAAATGGGAACATTTATTGAATTAAAAGGAACCAGAGACTACTGATATGTTGGCAAGCACATATGTAAACCTATAATTCCACACTGCCTCTCCAAGCCTGAAACCACTATTACTGTAAGCACCAGAACAGTGTTTCCTTTTTAGTTGAGTTTTAAGTGGAAGGAGGCTGAGGAATTAACACCATTAATTCAAAAACACCTTACTTTTTTCCCCTTCCTCTCTATTGTTCTACTATACAGTGAACAGGGGAGATAATAACATAGAAACTTGTCATCATGACAAGAAATCAAAATGCTTTTAAAGACAGTTAATAACTGATGATACAAGTCAAGGGATGAACATTACACCATACCTCTCAACTTTGGGTTATAAATAATTTGTATTAGATGCTTACTATATCATATGGCACTGGCTCTCTCCTGTTTTCTAGGCCCGACTTTTTTTCCCATACTCCTCTATTAATTTTATGATGTCCCAGTAAAATTCATTTGATTCATCATTCTTGCCAATTTTAATAAGAAGCAATAAAATCTGTTCTATGTTGGTGAGCATGCTTTTTACCAATTTCATCTTACTAAATGAGTGTGTACCTTTTATGTCAGTTCTGGTCCCAGGTCATCCTGATAAAGACAGAGATATTAAAGTGAAAAAAATTAAGAAGAAAATACATACGAAATCTGTGTCAACAACAACAAAAATACAACAAAGAGCTAAAAAATCGAGCTATTCATATCTATTTTTAAAGTGTAATGAAGGTGACATTTTAATGTTTTACAGTTCACTTACACAGGTGAGGATATTCTAACCAACTGTGGCTCAATAATGCATAAAGACATAAAAAGATATTACTCTGAAGAGAAATAGATAACATGCAATCTATTCAGGAAGAGAAATTAGCTGGGTAAGGTCTTTGATTATGATTCAGCTAAAATCTAATTTAAGTATTTGAAGGCCAAAATTATTCTCTCAAGATTTTTCTGTGAAATAAACTTTTTGGAAGTGTCCAAATCACCTATGAGCCTAAATCTCTTTGTTTATGTTACTAAACAATCCACATGCCTCTGAATATATTATCCAGGGATACTAAGTGCCTTTTCTGTATTTGTTACACATTTCAGTTCAGATTTTTTTTCTTTAACATGTCCATACTGAGAGCCAAGCACTGAATTCTATACGCCTTTTGTCATTGCCAGAGCAAATATAGGAGACATTTAATAGTACTAGGAAACTAATTTTTATATATATGTGGTGGCATAAAAGAACAGATTTTTTTTATGGAAAAGGTAGCATGTTTGAAATAAAGTGAAAATAATTGAAATACTTCATAATGAAATGTGTGGAGGGAACACTGCTTCCTTTTGATTAGTGTTTAGATGAGGCTAAGCTCTGAATCATAAAAAAAAAGTCTGATTTATTATTCTGTAGTATTTTTTCACTAGAATCATGGGAAGATTTAAATATTTCAATCTCTTGTCAGCACTTCAGCTGAACACTTCTCTTGCATCTGCAAACAGAAAGGATGATAATCATTTGCTTACATGCCCTATCAAGAGAAAAATTGTCAGACATTTCCCTACATCTGGGGTAAGGGACACGGGGGAGCTATGTATGCTACTTTCTGTTGACGATGTTGGGCTGGGATTAATGATAAATGATTAATGAACAGATTAGTTGAGCATCCGTTGGGAATGGGGCAAATAAATTTTGAGCAGAAAGATAGTGTAGGTGACTCCTCAAGGTTCTTTGCAGATCTTCTATTGTTCTATGGTAACACGTAAGTCCTTCCTCCCTTGTTGTTTTAGTCTTTTTTCTAAGGGAATGTCTCTTTCCAAGGTCACTTCTCTAGAATGATATGCTCCATGCTTAATTGCCCTAAAATAGTACTAAGCTGGCTAAAAGTGGAAGCATACTGGCAAAAATTTCAGCTGTAAAGTTAGCTACTTCTACTCACTCCCCCAGAGCTGCTACAGCTCACAGCAGCTGAGTATATACCTCCCTTACTTCAACTTTCACCTCCAAAATGTAGTGAGCTCATTCTCAATATTTCAAGTACCAGTGTGGATGAATTCCAACACTGGAAGCACATTTGAACTGGCAAACAGTAAATGGCTGCCATCAGGCATAAGCACTTGTTATATCAAAGCTTTGGCACATTATTTATGGAAGACTTATTCTAATGAGTTCCATCCACACCTACCAGATGTGCAATCCAGGATTATGCCAGCTGTTTACCAGAATACTAGATGTCCAATAATACCATGAGTATAACATGACATTCAATTTTAATGTTGCTGAATAAGGAAACTATGTCTTAATATCTTTGTTGAAAAGGAAAAAGCAATGTTCTCACATATCCTGATGGAAAATGTTAGCAGGTCCAGCCCTTACGGAAACACAGGCGCTTCTGTGCATATGAGCAACCCCAACTGAATCTCCACAAGGCTCTTCAGTATTCATAACAAATTAACCTCATATATAAAATCTGTGGAACAACAAAATACCAAATGAATGATGAAAGAATTTGATTAGCTAAATAGCATTCACCACTGTTGGTTTACTTAAAGGTATGTGCAGGAACAAAATCATTGTGAAGACTTTCTCTCCATCAGAGATCTCACTAAAATTAGTGATATCTTTGACAAATTCAGATTTTACCAAACACGTGTGAGGACAGAAGAAGTTAATTCTGCTTTTTTATTGTGTAAGACTTACAGATATAGGATTGAAATGGTATTGCATCATGGAACATTAAACTAATTTAATATTAATCATTCAACTTCTTAGATAGGAGCACTTAATTTTCAGGTTTATAGCTTGTAATATGTTGGCTTCATGGTAATTGTATTTGAATATATAATAATTTACCAATGAAAAGAGTAATTCATACTTGTAATATCTACTTAAAGCAAGGAAGGTAACAAAGACTTCTTAATAGCATTATGTTTTCCAAGAAGATAAATATTTGTTATAACTTGTTTGGGCTTATAGCTACGTAACCCACTGACATATCAAATTAGAAAGAAATACAATGTGCTGATAACAACCCAAATATACACATATGCTAAAAATTCAAGACTTTGAAAAAACATTGTTCATACATTGTTATTTAGATAATAAAAAGTACATATAATTCACACAAGAACTCTGACAGAGAAAAAAGTATGGCATTAGTTTACTGTACACATCTTTTAAAAGATATTTTATTTTTAAGCAGTTATGAGGTAGGCCTTTTAAAAATTTTTTCCTTCAAACTGCTACTCAAATTAGGAGTTATTAGCTCTTGATCCTAGAAAATAGTCACACAATCCATTTTTTTTTTTTTTGTTCAAATAGTGCTAAATTTGCGAACATTTCCTGCACAGGTCTTTGATTTGTTTAATTATCTACTCCTGTGTACACATATTGCTAATGTGAAAGAGTAACTCTACTACTCATGTTACTGCGTTGAAAATTCTACTTTCTGAAATTCCAGCTTGCTATTCGTACAAGTAAATGTAGCACAATGATTTAACAACATAGGTATGTTTTGGGGTTATGTGTACTGTGGTTTTTCAAAGACAGAATAGTAGTAATATTTGTAATCTATTTTTCAAGTCTTCTTTATTTCCCCTGTGGGTCTGATTCTATATCAGACTCATAGGTTGGTATATTGAAAACAGCTTTAGATTAACCTTTCTGTGTTGTGGCATACCATTCCTAGGCTTTCATCTGTAAAAGCATTGTTAGAATTCCTGCATTTTAATGGTGTTTGATAGATGGACAATACTTGGTAATGTGTATCAATGTCTTTTATTCTGTTTCTGGTTCCAAATGCATACGTGGGAAAAAGTGAGAGATCTTGGCATGAAAAATATCTTTCATTTTTAGAACAGAATTTCCTTACCCCACTCTGAATGAACTTTATTTATCAGTCTTTTCCCATTGTTTTATTGACATCTCTGGCCTAAAACTTACTGAAGTCAGTAGGTTTTGAAGAGGTTCTTAATGTTTCAAGGTCATTAATATATTTTCAACTTTTGTATCTCATTATAAAAATAATATTGTATATTAAAAATATGTTAAAGAAAACAAAAAGATTGGAGGTAAATGTAAATCCACTCATCTGAAAAATTAAGCCAGACTTTATACTTCATTCTCCTCTGTTACCAACCCAGAACAAATAGTCACTCCAACCATATAAGTACCTGCTTTTCAGTCAAGATTAAATCACAGAATCACAGAATGGTTGGGTTGCAAGGGACCTCTGGAGATCATCTAGTCCTATGTCCCTGTTTGAGGAGGTTCATCTAGAGCAGGTTGCACAAGATTGTGTCCAGGGCATTTTGAGTATCTCCTGAGAAGGAGACTCCACATTCTCTCCGGGCAGACTGTTCCAATGCTCAATCACCCTCACTGTAATGAAGTTTTTCCTCATATTCAGCCGAACTTCCTGTGTCCCAGTTTCTGCCTGCTACCTCTCACCCTGTTACTTGACACTACCAAGAACAGCATGTCTCCATCCCCTTGGCACCCTCCTGTCAGATACTTATGTGCGTTTACAAGGTACCCACTCAACCGTTTATTTTCCAGACTGAAAAGGTCCAGCTCCCTCAGCCTCTTCTCCAGTCCCCTAATCATCTTTGTACCCCTTCACTGGACTCCAGGAGCTCCATGTCTCTCCTGTACTGGGGAGCACAGAATTGGACATTCTGGATGTGGCCTCACTAGGCTGAGTAGAGGAGCAGGATCACATCCCTTGACCTGCTGGCAATGCTCTTCCTGGTACATCTCAGGTTACCGTTGACATTCTCGGTCACAAGGGCACACTGCTGGCTCATGGACAGATTGTTGTCCACCAGAACGCTCCGGGTCCTTCTCTACAGAGATTCTTTCGAGTAGGTCAGTCCCCAGTCTGTACTGGTACTTGGGATTATTCCTCCCCAGATGCAGGACCCTGCATTTGCCTTTGATGAACTTCATTATGTTCCTCTCTGTTCAACTCTTGTCTGTCACTGAATGACAGCACCGGTGTATCAGCCATTCCTCCCCATCTTTTATAATCAGCAAACTTGCTGAGGGTACACTATGTCTCTTCACCCAGGCAATTGATGAATAGGTTGAACAAGACTTGACCCAGTACTGACCTGTGGGGAGAACTACTTGCTAAAGGCCACCAATTAGACTCTGCATCACTGACCACAACCCACCTCTCTGTTTGCTCATCTAACCCTCACTTCCTGACCTTACCTATGAGGATGTTGTGGGAGAGAGTGTCAAAAGCCTTGCAGAATTCAAGGTAGACAACATCCACTGCTCTGCCCAACCAGTTGTTTCATCATAGAAGTCTGTCAGACTGGTCAAGTATGATTTCCCATTGCTTAAAACAATGTTGACTACTCCCAATGACCTTTTCTTTTACATGCTTGGTGATGGCCTCCAGAATCATCTATTCCATACACCTTTCCAGGGATGGAAGTGGAACCAACTGGCTGGTAGTTTCCCAGCTCCTCCTTGCCATTTTGAACACTGGAGTGACATGGATTTTCCTTCAGTCCTAGGCACCTCTCCCGTTCTCCATGACCTTTCAAATACACCATCAAAGCTTTCAGGCTATTGGAGAATGTTATGACTTGCCTGCTTTGTTGAATGAGGAGCACTGTTTTCCCAAGGAAACATCAAAAAATATGGATGTGTGTAGATGTTAATAGAACAACATTTGGATTTGACAGTGAATCACTTTTATTGTTTGGGTTTTGGTTAACATAACTGGCCTTTCAAATACAAGATGAGGCCCAGAACATTAAAATCTGAATAAAAAAAATGTGAGGGCAGGTTGACCAACATCTAGCTGCTAGATTTGGAGAATATAAAATGGATTAATAAATGAATGAAATCACAAAGATGATAGCAGGGGTGGAACCTCTCCTGTGAAGACAAGCTAAAAGAGTTGGGATTGTTGAGCCAGAAGAAGACTCCAGGGAGACCTAATGGCAGTTTTCCAGTACCTAAGAGGGTTTAAAAGAAAGCCAGAGGGAGCATGAAGTGATAGGACAATGTGGAATGGTTTTAAACTGAGAGAGTGTAGGTTTTAATTAGATATTAGGAAGAAATTATTTACAGTGAGAGTGGTGAGGTACTGAAAAAGGTTGGTCAGAGAAGCTGAGGATCCTTCGCTGTTGGAAATCTTCAAGACCAGGTTGGACAGGGCTTTGAACAACCTGGTCTAGTGTAAGGTGTCTGTGCCCATGGCAGGGGGTTGGAACTAGATGATCTTTAAGGTGTCTTCAGCAGAGGATAAGGGAATCTGGTTTGCAAAATATTTACTATTACTATTGTTAGTGTAGTCATGTTCTGACATCCTGATTGTCTCTATCCATTTCAGCAAGTTGCCTGGAGACAACTTAACCCATCCTAAAAACCCATATATGATCTGTGTCCAAACACAAAAGCCTCAAACTTACTTGAACTCTCCAGGAATACTGGCAGACAGTCCTTATTCGCTAATTATACCATATGTAGGTAAAAAGGTGCCAAGAATGAGACCAGACCAGAAACACCTCCCCGTCAATTATTTGTCTGCACATAATTTTTAGAAGCCAAATTTTAATAAACAAGTTGTTTTGCCATTTGTCCCCATCAACTTTGCTCAGTCTTAACAATGCAAAAACTATCCTTTCCTAAAACTTCTCTGTTTGGTTACACGTCCAAACCTCTGACGCGTAATAGCAACCCATTACTCATTCTTGTTTCATTGGCAAGGACATCTGCTGACAAAAACCAGGCAAAACTGGAGCTTCCTGTCCTCATAAACTTTCCAAGTGTTTGCTAGAAGCACAGAATACTCTCCCTTACTGAGATATTACCAATCAAATCCAAGAATATAATAAAAAAATAATTAGTGTAACAACAAAAAAGAGAAAATGTTGTACTTTACGTGACCTTAGTTAAAAAGTTGTTCTGCCTTCTTTTTGAGGGGGTTGCAAAAGGTAAAGCAATTTAATAGACTTGGAAATATTTTTTATTGCCCCTTCATGGTGAAGAAAAAGTTGACTTAATAGGTTAGGTATATCATGGTGCATGCAACTTGACACAATGTTGTGATCAATAGAAAAACATCTAGCCTTTTGACAATGAGATATGTAGTGTGGATATAAATTTAGTGCACTCAGAACCTGAAAGCAGGCTCACAGCTTTGTGGCATATCTATACAGATACAACTAGTGCTTCTAGGAATTGTCACCAGGATCCTGTTTATACATGCTTTTATCTTGCTTTTATCAGCTATTTATAATACCTTTATCTTTGTATATACATGTATGTGTGTGGTATGTGTATAGAGAGGTAGAGAGAGAGAAAGAACATGCTCTAAGCAGTTACAGTGAAGTCTCATAATCTTTTATTAATATCTCATCACTTTCATCTTTCAAGAATGTCATTGTATGCAAGAAAGAAAAGAACAGCATCAAAAAAGCAAGCAAGCAGACACACTGTGACAATTTTTAGAAAAACTTAGAGGAAGAGCTGTCTTCCATAAAAATGGAACAGTAATTTTATAGAAAATGCATGTCTGTTGACACTTAACATTCCCAGGGAAGTATTTATTGTATAGTCGCTGTGAAACAGAGGCAAACCCTTCATTTGTATATTCATTTGCTCTGTCATGAGAGTGAGCCGCAGCTTACTATAGAAAAGAAACATTGTCTGGCCATTTATATAGGTTGTATTATGCCTCCTTTGTATGCAATGCTGTCACATAAATATCATAATACTACAGTTATAGCATTGCCAATAAGTATGAATTGTGTCACCTCTAATGAAGAAGGGTAATCTTTTTTAGCAGAAGGAATGTATTACACCCTCCATGAAGTCAGTGTTAAACACAATAAGCAAAGCTGTATACCTGTAAATAGCCTTCCAGGCATGGGGATGAATAAGGGCTAAGTTGATGCTCTTTCTAGACTTAACCAGCAGCCGCTCACAAGTGGGATACTTGTAGACATTCACAAATTAACATAAATCCTTCTTCACTATCTTTTCCTTTTTTCCCCCACATGCAGAGAAAGATTTGTGAACATTTTTTGAGGTTTTTAAGTTCACAGGCAAGGAGGATTGCTGATTTTTTACTACCATCTAAACTCTCATTACCATTCTCATCTCTTTCATTAAATGTGCAGATGATTAGAGAAATATTCGGTTGATTTAGGAACTGATCAGTAAGGAAGCATTTATTTATTATTTATTATTTTTGCCATTGCCAGACACAAATTTTTTAAAAAAAGAAGCCTGAAAGTGATTCAAAAGGAAAACTATTTTTCTTGTGTGATGAAATTTAAAGCTTTAAAAAATGTCCTTTATCATGCAGGTTGACACTCCGACTGCCTATCTCTCTAACCTGATACTCAGATAGAATTTAAAGCATGATTGAGACTGATCCTTTTCACCTGCAATGGTGGCATGAAAATCTGGACACCTTTGGTTTAGAAGACAAAGTTTGTAATGTGCTTAAATATAAGCTCTAACATATGTTTGAAAGTAGCACCTGGTTCCTACGTAAACCCCTTTATGATTCACAGATGGGCTGGAAACAGCTACTCATTTGGAATTCCCAATATATAAAATATGATCTTAGCAAGACAATACACTCAGATAGTCTAGATTTTTAATTAAAATCTACAGCCAGATGAAGAATCCTGCTGCAGTAATTCTGATGATTCAAATACTTACACTGAAGGACATGGATGGGGATACTGGAGCTTCAGCAATGTAAGGATGTTAGAACTACAGGTCCTGCAACCAGGAGTGGAATTTAAGCAGCAAATAACAGGCTAGGTAGGGCCAGTGTGAGCTCCTCTGGGGTGGATTGGCATTTCTGAGAGCAAGACAAAGAGTGTGGCTGAACTCTCTCTAATCCTCAAGGCACTTGTTCCAGGTTAGGGATACCTGGACTCCAATCCATTTCCAAAGAACATTTATGTATTTTAAAGAATGAGCCTGTAATGTAAGAAAATAATGATTCCATAAAGAGATGTTAAAATTGAAGTCCTTACTTTCCATCCTTATTCCACTGAAGTGATCTCTCTAATGCTTCCACAGTCACGTCTGGATTTATGCCTTGGCTACAGTGCAGAGTAAGCTATTTTGAAAGGTTTAGCTCCTTGGTTTTCTCCTCCTGTGGCTGGGTTTTAAAAGAATATGGCAGCCACTTCTGCATTCACTGCAGTGCCATTGCCTAATACAGTTGTACAGTAGGCAATGTTTTGAGGAACGACTATGTGCTTTGGCAATCTGACAATTAGGTGTCAGTTGAATGTGGATTTTCAGGATCATAAATTTGAACCTAGACACACTATTCCCACTTTATAGCCTTTACACATCTTACCTTGGGAAAATGTTGCCCACAGCTGCAAGGAAAAAATATATATCTTTTACATTTATATCACTGTATTATCAGGAATGTTGGTTAAAGTGATTCTCTGGTTTGAAATCCAAACTCTCTCTTTTAATTAATTAAACACATTTACCTTTTTTATTTCAAATCATGTAATACTTCTATCTTAGATAAACAACATGTTGTCTTATATATTTATTTACAGGATGATATTGCTAACCATCTCATTTTATTATTGAACATTATTATGTAACCAAATCTGCAGATAGTTGAATTACTTCAAACAAATGATCTAATATTGTGTTTAATATAGTATTGTAAAAATGTCTTTGATGAAAAGCATTTTGCTTTCTCAAAGAAAAATGAATAATCCCAAATCTTCAATCACTGAAAAATACTACAAGTCTATTTAATGCACTTCGTTTCAAAGCTGAAAAAATGAAAGATTCCTTTTGACACATTCTATTCTAAGTTAAAAGACTTATTCTGATTTAGAAAGTATAAGCATTCCTTCAGAAGGAAAGGAAAGGTTCAGAAAAAAAGCCCAGCATATCATACTATAATGCACCATTGTCTTAATACCATCAAAATAACACCAGAAGCCACTCGAGGATTCTCTTCTGAGCTGCAGAGGCTTGTTCACCAATCACTAGACATTCAAATGGAAGAAAGAAATCCCCTGTAAGACCAGCTAAAAGGCTATGAATTATTCCTCCTTTCATCTGACAGACTTGTCTTGGCCATAGAATGCAGAAATGGATCTGAAAAATAACAAAAAGCTGCACCCTTACCTTTGAAGGTTAAACACATACATACATATTATGTGTGTATATATATTTATGTATAGTTATATATACGGAAGTTGAGTCAGGTATCGCTGCCTGAGCAGGCAGCGATACCTGACTCACTTTATCTGCTAAGGTAGAATAGATTTTGGTGAACTTCAGTAGTGCTATGTGCTTGCTTGAAGATCTTTGTGCAAATACAGAGACAAAGAGATTTATCAAATATATGATCTAAAAGCACACTAGCACTCTCAGCGCAGACAAAACTTGGTCTTTGCTGCCAACCAAATGAGATGGTGTTGAAGCCAATTTCAAGTAAATCAGTCAGCAGAGAGTGTGTAGGCACCAGCCCATATCTTCCTAGTCATACAGTCATACCTCCCTCATCAGCCCGCATGCCATCGTTCTGCTCTTGGCTTTGTTAGCTTTTTACTACAGGCTGGGGGTTAGGGAAGCTGTAGATGTACAGCTTCTGCTTTCCAGCCTGGAAGCAGTCAAATGTGTGTAAGTCTGTGGGGAAAAGCACCGTGGTTTCTTATTTCAAGCCGTGAATATATTGCAAGCCGTGATATCTAATATAACTTTGGACCTTAGATGATAAGTGTGTCGCACATGTTTGTAAGGATGCCTTCACAGCCCACTTGACAAGTTAAAAGCTGCTTGACGCCTGTATATGGGATACCCTTTTTTCATTATTTGTGCCACTGGCCTTAATCCAGTTCCCTGCTGCTAACTTTCGTTTCCCTTCCTGACTGTTAGACAGATATTTTCAGATAATGTCTTCTGATAACATACTAGCTCTTGTAGTTCATTTTAAAGGTTGAGCTTAGGAATCCCTGACCATACAACCAGTAAAATGTGTGATAAGGACAGTGAATGATAATAGAAATACTTACTCTCACGATACTACCTGATTGTTTTTGTGTTATGAAATTACTTTTTATATGCTTGGTTTTTGTTGTTTCCAGATAACTCCCTGGTAAAATCATAATGGAATAATATTCTTAAGTCCCATCAGATTCAGAAATATTTGTCAGCTGAGTTTTTTTTAATAAAGTTTAACCAGTCTAAAAGTCTATGCTCTTTCTTTTTTTTTTTTTTCTTTTT
>VXAY01007073.1:448467-480141 GCA_013399855.1 Oxyruncus cristatus
TTTCACCACAATAACCTTTTTATAAGACTAAGACTTAGGAGTAGTAGTAGAGAAAGCTTTTATTTTTTATGAGAAGGGGAAGAAATGAATAAATTGAATGAATTAGCTTTGCAAACAGATCTCTGATTACAGTTGATGCTCTGGGACTATCATTAGTGTTAAGGCTAATAAGCAATTTGCTAATACTAAGTCAAATTCTAATTTTCCAGCTGCAAATTTTAGGTATAAAAATTGTTTCCATTCTTAATATGCTTTCCTTGCACTTATGTGTTTTTCATATCCTTTGCTGAAAAGATAAAATTGTGCTCCATTTAAGTAGGTAGTTTTACTGTATTTTTTCATACTTCGCTAAGTATTTATTGCCTAGTTTTCACTTTAATTATCTTTTATTCATGTTTCAATAAGAGAAGGAGTGAGACAAATTCCATTATTAAGACTTGAGTTAGCTTATGTGATCCTAAAGGAAAAAGCTGTATTTAGATATCACATTTTTTTACCAGGTAGCTATATGCTTTTTGACTGGAGCTAGATTCTTTTCTTTTTTTCTAATATATTTTCAGTTACCTGGATTTGTGTTATGGGGAAAAAACACTAAAAGAAACACATGATCTTCAAATTTTGCTTTTTCAATTTTTCAATGTCTCTTATGAAATCTAAGTTATTTTTCTGTATGTTGTCCCCTTGTCTTTCTCTTTTAAAAATGGAAATAATGAAGTAAAACATAGAAATAGCCAAAAAATGAAAATATTTACTTGCAGTAACTTGAAGGTGTTATTTGTATTTAGGAAAAGAAATACTCTTGTACATGGGTTGCACACATCTTAATTACATCTCCACAGAGGTGTCAAGAAGATTGGTAGGCCGATAGATTTATTAATGAGTGAGCTATCTATTCTAACAGAGAGATTGGAAAGTAGACCTAGAGAAGAATAATTTTCTGACATATTTGTAATGGACTGGGAAGAATAACATACCTTTAAAAGGGAATGAATAACCAGGGAAGGTATTGTGATGGAGACAAAGAACGACAAAATCACAGAGCTGTTCCTTATTGTATTGTCCCCCCCAGCCATGCATTCCTGTCTTTTTTGGTGGGAATGTCACTCTGCATGGCAACAGCTGCAAAATGGGAAATGTGACAAGAATCAATTGAAAGAGTCCAGGGTACTTTCCTGAAACATCCAGAACCATTTGAGAAGCCATAGTTTTTGCTTCTACCTGGCTTCCATCCACTGCCGCAGGAATGCACATGTCTCCCAAGGATCCTGTGTTAGAGCTGTCAGCTCAGGTAAATGTCTCAGCTGTGAGAGAGTAACAGTGTACTACTCCAATGCATTTGCATGGGCTGGCAGATTTGACATGAGACCTATGGATTATCACTTACCTGGATGGATATTAGGTATTCCAGTGCTCCTAAAGTGCCTCCAGACAACTGTGTTTAAACAATACCTAGAAATGTAGCTTAAAAGTAGCAGAATCATTCATCTCCACCAAGTGCACTAGCAAGATGTTCATTGAGTGTTCTACTAGTGAGAGAGAAACCTTAAGATAGGTACCTAGATTTAGGTGTCTTGATCTCAAATTGAATCCCACACAAAGAGTTTTTTTCTTAACTAAATGATTGCATACCCATTTGCATACCCAACACACAGATACTCACACAGATACACATTATTTGTCTTGTCCTCATTGTTGAATTGTGATAAAAGAAAAAGTGTTATTAATAGAATTCCCATATGCGGCTTTTTCCTGCTGGATGCTGGCAGAGCTGTCCTACACAGCATTTTCTGTTTAGCTGACCACCTAAGGTTTCTGTGTAATCTCCAAATTTGATGGGTAATGTAGTTCTTGGCTGCCCTGTGTGAATCTTTTCTTGGTTGAACACCAGGACGTGAAGTCAAAGGATCTCACAATGGGTTCCTGGGCACCAGCCATGCTAGTTTATCTGCTAGTAATAAATACATGTATTATTTATTTTATTTTAACTCTTTATGGAAAATTATCAGCTGTGGCAACCTTTAGTAAGAGTCAAGTTGCTCTCAAAAATGCTGTCATTTGCTTTCATTTTTATGATATTCTTACAAGTATGAAAAGTATTTCCAAAGGTTCTGTTTTCCTCCTGTTGTCCACTGTTATTTCATCAGCTCTTCTGAGCTTCAACTTGTCTACCATGGATACTTTCAAGGTACATATGTGCTTCCACTATTCAGAAAATATTTCATAGAAGTCTGGCTTCTAATTATTCTACAGACATGCCTGAGCATGATGGCAATTTTTGGCTAACTTTCAGACTATATATCTTACACATTTTGTCAGTTGCATTGTCCCAAGTAGTTTAAATCCTACAATATTCACTCATGTCACCTGTTAAAAAGAACTTTCCTGACCATGCTCAAAATAAAAATAAAATGTAACCTATACATAAAAATTTGTTAGCAAAGGAACTACATCAAAAGATAAACAGGCTAGAGTGGGTGTGAAGTTTGAGAAGGGAGAGTTTGGAGGTCTGACAAAATTTGAGTAGTTTGGAATATGTCTGCACATAACTCAGACCAAACAAAAATGATTCCAAGGTGCCCATGCTCCTACTCCAGTATATAAAGTCTTTAAAAATAGAACAACAATAAAAAAAATATATGCACAATAAAAGACACTATTTAAAGAACACTTAAACATTTTAAAATAAAATCCTAATCATCCTATTTGTCTTCATACAGATATAAAATCTTCTTAATTTTGTGGCTGTATATTTGTAAATAAGAAGGAAATAATCTCATTTATTTTTGAAAATACATCATAAGAAATCATATTTTTTATGCAGTAGAAGAAGGAGAAGACATACAGGTGAAGAAGACAAATCTACGAGAAACAGAAATACAACTAATCAATGATGTATAGAGGAAGTAATTTAGAAATGCTGGGAAAGTGAAAGAACAGAGGAAATTTTTTTTTTCTTCTCTTTTGCTAAGTAAAGAAACTCCACTTCTATTTAATTGGAAGAGGGACATAATATCTAATAGCCAAAAACCCCCAAGTTTCAAACCTGCATCTAAAAATGACCTTGCTGTAGCAGTGAGCAATTCATTTTGCCACTGAGTTTTCCCATATGTAACATAGAGATAAGCCTTTCTTTACCTCACAAGAGTTGTATGAGGAAAATTAGTAAATGTGTGTGTGTAGCTTGCTGTTGAATAGTATTTTGATTTTTAAACTGCATTCTGTCTTACGTATCTTGAATGCTCTTACTGTCGTTGGTGTAAATACAGTCGTGGTGTCAGACATTCTGATTCAAAACCCTCCCACAGGAACTTTTAAATGAGATTTAAATTAACCAAAGGGGATCAAATATTGTCCTCTGAATGTATTAATCCCCACCTTGTAGAATTATGCAGAAGTAATTAAAAAGCTGAATAAAAAGGATCCCACATCATGTTTCCCAGTTCATTCTTGCGTGTAGTATTTCATGCAAATCAGATTACTTTGTTTGACTTAAAAATTACTGGGTCAGATTCTCAGCTGAACTGCAATCAATGGAGAGGAGCTGTTTTACACAAGCTATGGGTCTGATCCACAACATTTGTTTAAGTTATTCAGATGTTCAAAAAAAAATTACAAAACCAGAAAGATAAGTTTCTTTCAATATATTTTTTTCCTTTTCTCCTTTAGCGTAAGATGATAACTGTGGTTCATGGTATACAACATTAAACTATTGAGATTCACGCAAGACTACAAAAGAGCCAGAGTTCAAATTTAGGTACAACTCTGAGTGAAGAGCGTGCCCACCCCCATCACAACCACTGGAGGTGTTATAGTTCACAGACCCAGTTCCTTCTCAGTTTTCTTTCACATCCAGCAAACTAATATTTATTACTGGTGAGGCTCAACACTGCACACCTATGCTCCCATTGTGAGTTGGCTCAGTTTTTTTGGCTAGGGAAAAGGAAAAGGGAATGACTGCTGTGATTGTTCTTCCATTTCACATAAAGCAACCTGGCCTTGCATAGGACCTACCAGGTTCAGCAGGAGAAGAGCAACACAGATAACAATGCAATCTATATACTTTGGAAGGGCAGTAACAGTAAATGCATAAGACATGGTAATTTCTTCAACTTCACATGCTCTCATCAAATCTCACTAATTGAGGACCAGGCCCAAAAAAAGGTATATGAAAATCAGCTGGAAAAAGAGAATTTGATCCTGGCTTTTCTTCAGCTTCTCTGGGTTTTCTTGTTGTCTTCAGATTCTACTGAAATTAAAGGATTATTTTCACAGAAATTGTGGAGGAAAATAACAAGTTAGGTTAAGTTCCCTTTGTGTTCCTAGAATTTTAATTCTATTTCCAAATTTGCTTTCATAGTTACTATGACTTTAATTATAATTTAATGAAGAAAAGCAGGGAGATCCGTATTAGATAGGTGGGTTACAGAGGTAGCAAAAAATTGCATTTTTTTTCTGGAAAATGAACAAATTCTTCATTGGATACATGTATTTTTACCTCACTTACCTAACTCACCTCCACTAGGATATCTCAAATATCACTTTTAATAAATTTTTTTTTAATCCAATTACCCATTACTTTTCTTTTTTTTTTTTTTTTTTTTTTTTTCTTTTCCTGTAGGTGATCTCTTTCTCTACATTAGTTTATGTTGTGGTAGCTAATAGCTAGACAAAAGTTCAACAGTTGGTGTGAGCAAATTTTATTTTGTGAAACATCATGTAAATATTGCTCTTGCTTTGCTCCTGCATAAAAATTACATTATAATAATTTCTTTATTAAATTGCAATGAAAAACCTGTACGTTTGTTCATCAGACGGCAGTGAAATGCAGGTGTGACTTCAGGTCCATTAACTGAAGAGCTAAATGTATAAAATTTGCTCAGAAACTACTCACTGTTTTTTGGATCCATTTAAAAGGAACACTGTTTCTTTCTCTGGAACAGTGATGCCTAATGAAACATATATGAGATTAAGAGATAGGAATTCATAAATTCTAATCCATGTTTCCTTGAGATAAATGGAAGAAGATTAAATAGTTATCTCTCCAGACCTCATTCAAAAAATATATTTTTGAAGATTTTGGGACTTCTTGTGTGTTCCACTTACCCTGTCATATTCAAATCAAGACACCTAGAAAATCTGTTGTTCTAAATTAGTCAACATATCCACATAATTGCCCTGCAGAATCTTAGCATTTCTTCACTTTACTATAGTGGTAACATTTTGCTGAGAAGGGGACTTCAGTAGACAAGAAAATCAATACATATGGATATGAATCTTCACATAAGTCTATTGGAATAGAGAACAATTTGCATGAAGATTTTCACATTGAGTGCCATGGAGTTTACATAGCTAAATGAAATGCTTCAGGAATGCAATTGTAAACAAACCAATTTTTTTATGACCTGTATGTCAAGTAGTAGTTTTAATGTAATTATATTGATTGTTACCTCTGGAGTTTCATTTCCTTCAAATATAATTTCATTCAGCTAGGCTATGAACAGCACAGATGCAGAAAGGATGATTTCTGGATCGTGTCTGGACTGGGGGACCCCCAAGTGCATCTGAAGTCATGGTGCAGGTTCTGGCCATGTCACACACTCACTTTCTGTATCCCAGCTGCTGACAGAAAGAAACCTGGATATACAAGGCCTTGTTATGTTTTAACAAGGTCCTTGTGAAGACAGGCAGCCTGATACATCAGGAGAGTTTCCCTGATTGTTCCTGTAATGTGAGGATGAATGAAAATCTCAAATCTGCCAGACAGGGGCACAGAATAGTCAGATCTAATTGTTCAGATTTGCTGTGGAACATCACTTAAGTAATTGTAACATCTTCATGTCTCCAAGTTCAAACAAGAAATAGGGATAACAATAATAGCTTTCTCTCAGTTTAATGCTTTCTCTCGGTTTCATGTTTTCTCTATATTTAAACTGTTATCTTAAGGTTTTTGTATTCAGAGTGTGTATGTGTGTGTTTGTGTGTGTACATGTGCATGCACAGGAATAGGAAGATAATGCTGCAGTAAACATTTTTAGAAACACAAGTAGAGAGAAATATTTACTAGTATAAGAAAAAATATTTTTTTTTCCAGTTGTAAAAAATACTTATATACTGAATGTTGCTACTCTAGCCAAATTAGCTATATCCATGTTCACAAGCTGAACAGGGCAGAGACTTGTGCAGTGGTGCTCAGTCATGAATACAGATTTCTAAAGGACCTTGTAAAGATTCATCCCTATATGTTTGTGGAACCATGGAGTCTCTTTTGCTTTAGACAAAAGTAGTAGAAAAAAAATATATATTTTGAGCACTCTCTATTGTTTCATTTGTTTTCTAAAACAATTTTCCCTATAGCCATCACACTTAAAAAATTATAAATTACTGTATTCATACCACCTCCTAGAGCTGTCAGATATAAGCATTACAAACACTTTTGTACCCCAAGTCAAATAAAGAATGAGAATTTTGGATCATCTTGGCTAATATTTGCATATCTGGACAGCTCTACTGCCAGAGAAAAGAAAAACACTCAAAGCCTAAATTACATGAACAGAAAACAGCTTACTATGGGACTCAAATATCACTCTTGTTCTCTCCATTGACTTTAAAGTCAATAGATAAACCAAGCTGACAGATTTTTTTCTTGGAAATCTGTCACCACGATGCTTAACTGAAATCCTTCTGGAAGACTAAATACCACCTATGACAACATTTCTTCCTGCATAATGTCTTTTTGAGTTTAGTTTGAACTTATCCTCCCAGACAAAGCACCAACAAGCACAAGAAATAACAGCACATTTATTTTTTTTATTTATAGTAAACCAAAAATTTTATTCAATACAGAATAAATTAACTAGAAAAATTTAAAAATATGTAAATGCCACAGCCATCCCTCTTTTTATTTTTGATGTTAAAATCTTATTTTTTAGAGAATCATACAGCTTTTATGCCACTATTTTTGTAGAGTACACAATATTGTTTGCTACTTAAATAAAGGAGGCTGAATGTTTGATCCAACTGTTAAATCATGTCTACAATGTACATTAAACAGCCAAAAGATATAAAGCAAGAATTTAATTGACCAATACTTGGGTATTGTGTGACATTATGTAGCTGTTTTAGCTGGCTTTGTAACATCACACAAATCTATAACTTCATACTCCATGAGTCAGAATCAATAAACCTGCCATTACAGACTACAAAATCAATCTTACCTTAGATGCTTCCCTGCCTTTACTTCTTCCTGTTTTCCTTCTACTTCCCAGAAAAACAAAACAAACTGCTGAGAATTTATAAACTTTTGAGCTAAGTAAATCAGATGAATTAGGAACATGGATTCTATGGGCAAAATCACTCACCATACCCTTCAGGGCTGAGCGCACCCAAGTTGATATTCCAATGTAGCCACAGCCCCTCATTCCTCTCTCATTTTTTTAGATTACTGTGACTTAAGTTTAATATAATCAGCCTTAGGCAAATGAAGATCTTTAGTAAAACTGAGAAGCCAAGTCTTATTTTATCCTATAACACCTGCAATTCCTCTGGTCTTCTTTCTGAGAACTCATTTTACAATCCTGATCTCCAATATTGTGGATAGTCTTTTCCATCCTACTGTATTTTTTACCTCCCCCGTTGAGGACACCAACATTGTAAGTGCTACAGTTCAGCTACTTATGTCCTTAACCACACATTCAGATATCTTAAAGCCTTTACCATACAAATGTCATTGATATCCCAGAAATTTCATAAGCTCAGTCATTGAAAAAGCAATGTAGGACACTGTTGTCATTCTGAAAATGTTACTGTAGCAGTTGTGTAGTACTATGAGTATACTGCGAGAATAATTTGTGCAATGTCTCTTTGAACTTTTAGTACATGCTGGATGATTTGAAATCCTTACCCTGTCAGGAAGGAGGAGTAAGGTCCTTCAGATATCCTACAGAGAAAAAGGATGTTTATGGGAGGAGCATCCCTGGATCTTTAAAGGTCCAAGAAATCACTTACCTCCATATTCTTAAGGTTAGTCCTAGTTATGAGAGAAAAAGGGAAAGAAAAAAAGTAAATATTGCCAACATTTAAAAGACCAAAATGGTGCTAAAAAGTGCCACTATATTGTTTTTCTAGGGGATTTTGTTGTTTACTCAGCACAAATCTAGTTACTGGTTGATAATGGCTCATCTTTTTATTTAAGTGTCTGAAGGAGTCATCTCCAAAGAAGTATATGAACTATATATGAAAACAGTTCTAACAGGTTCAAGTATGGTAAAAGAAAATAAATTCTAACCTGTTTGGATAGGATACGTCAAAATCTCAAAAGCAGACAAGAAGATTTATATGGTCCTTGATTTGGTTAATTTATGAAGTATGTAATTTTGTTATTGTTCACCAAGAGAAGTCTACTAAAAATCTAAGATATTACCTTGCAAAATGAATAGGCAAATAGTATATTTTGTTCATTATATAGCTCCTGGCAGTAACTGAACCCCAACAATCTGAATACTAATATCTTCTGAGCACAGATTTCCTGTATTTTCCTCATCATTTATTTATATTTCCAAATAGACCAGACACTGCTAAGGATGTGGTTTAATAACTCTGGCTCATATTGCTAAGCTATTAGTGCTCTTGTAGAGAGCAGCTTTTGGCATAAACTGTGCTGTGTCAACCCACCGGAGCACTTAACAAAGGTTGGTAAATGAGAAGTTTGAGAAGGGAAGGAGAACAGTTAGCAGGTGTCATGCATTTTCAGAGCTGCACTTGTTACACTGAACATGTAATCCCAGAAGGATATTGGCTTAAAACAGCAGAGAAGAATGAAAAGATTATGATGTATGGCACAATTATTTTTCCTGGTATTTGTTTCACAGGTCCTGGCATTATGGTATAATTTTTACCCATTTATAGGAAGGGCACAGCAGTTCCTTCACACAGGTTCATTCTTTATTAGCTTTTCTGATCTTTCTAAAAAGGGAATGTGGATTCTTTCCAAGATTAATAACTGTGCATCTGTTAGTATAACAGTGAGGCAGATTTGTGGTCAATAGACCTACACATGTACCTGAAGAGATCAGTGGTTCTGAATGAATCTAATAATGTAATTACAAAAATTAGGCCATTCTACAAGTCATTTTTGTCTCTCTATTTTGATGGTGTTTGATTCTGCTATGATATCTTAAATACTTAAAATATCTCCCTTCCCCTTCTTTCCCAAACCTTCCCTTCCCAAACCTTCCCTTTCCAAACCTTCCCTTCCCTTCTCAAATCTTCCCAAACCTTCCCAAACCTTCCCAAGCCTTCCCTTCCCAAACCTTCCCTTCCCAAATCTTCCCTTCCCTGGGGGAAGGGTTTCTTAAGAAGAAAGGACAAATACTGAAAGATCAGTCATGAGTCACGGCTTCCTTGAGTTGAACAATTGCAAACACATTACAGAGTATTAGTGAAATTTTGAAATTATCTCTTCTGTTTGATAGGAAGATTGCCTTGAGAATGGCTCCATCTCCTATAATTTCTGAATTGACTTACTTCCCTTCCTCCAGTTATCCACCAATAGAAGTACCAGAGTTTCTACGCAGATTTCTAACGGTGAAAACAATACTGACAATGTTTCTGACATATTTTGAGTTTTCTTTATTGTGACAACACCTAAAAACAAGAGGAAAAATGTCCCTAGTGAAATTAGATTAAAAATCCCTAATTAATAGCAATAGAACACAGAGGAGAACTTTGACCAACCAGTAGACCAAAAGTAGGTTCTCCTTTAATGTCTTTGGAAGCTCTTCAAATTGTAGAACATTTTTAGTACAGACTATGTTGATTATATTTTTAGTTTGACTATCAAATACTGGTAGTACAAACACAGAAGAGGAAGAAACAGCGTAAAACTGTACATTTTAACAGCAATATATCCACTGACATCAACTTTAAAAAGTTACTATGGTCATAGAGACACTACGGTCTCTATGTAGATAAAATTGCAACTGAAATATATGGCCTGAGAAACAACTGCAGAAAACTTCTCAGCCAACTCACACCTCATCCACCACTGGGTATGAATAATTTCTTTCCTGCAGAGGAGAGGAAAGTGAGGTCAATAAAATGAGGTTTTATCCTAATTCTATAGGAATTAACTACTTGTTATAATTGGAAGAGAAAACAAAAGATGCTTATAGATCTCCATATTTATTCTTCACAGAAAAATAGAAACCATCACCAGTTATTGACACCAGCCTTCAAAAGCTTTAGATCTTTTTTCACTCTGATAAGAATCTGAAAACACCTCTCCAACCTCACATTCATGTAGTAAAAGCCACGTACCAATACGAGCAAGCAATAGATGTTTTGCTTCTAAGACTTTCAGGTTTTGTGAAAAAAATTATTATCACCCTATTTTGTACAGAAGTAATTATATTTTTCAGTTAATGAATGCAAGATAATGCTACATATGGACATGAATTCCGATGTTCCTTGTGAGTTATTTTGGCCATGGGGTGGGGTAAATTTAGACTCGAATGTGCTATGTCACTAACAGTGACTTATCTACTTGCCAAAAAAATAAAAGATTATTCAAACGAGGTGAAGAACAGGTCTAACTGAGCATTCCAAAGCTGTTATCATTAAGTAATAGTACTAAGACAGAGATATTTGTCAAATTAGAAAAAAATATACATAAGGCCGATAAAAAAAGGGTCAATGCAATAATTAAAGATGAGTTATAAGGGAATTGTCTGGGGTTTTCCCCAGTACTACACAGGGAGGGTTCACAGTGAAGTCTAATCTTTATAATCTTTTCAGAACATGAGAAACTTTTTTTCTGACAACTCTACTGATATTTTGTGTCTTGATTAAACCTTAAGTACTTTCAATAACAATAAACATTGTTTTTTGGATGCTTTGTGGTGGCCTGCTTTTAACTTATAACCACAGTACTTCAGAACAGTGTATCAGTTTTCTTGTGTTTGGGGAAGAATCTAGATGAGAGTGAAGTTTCATGGCTGCTTTTCCAAAATGTAAGTTATAATCCTTCACATGTTGTCCCCAGCATGACCTTTTCTAAGCAAAATGTAAAGATCTTCAATATAATAACAGTTTCCTACCAATTGAAATTGTGGTAGGGAAGACATGAAAATTATTTCACTTGTCACAGAAATCATATAGAGAGATTCTCTTTGCCAGTGGCAGGTTTAGATATGAAAACATGAGAGCAACTGCAGCTGACTTTCCCCAGTCTGCTCTGGAACTAAAGATCAGCATGTGCCACATGATATAGCTGACACCTACCAAGGTAACTATAGTTACCCTATTTTTCACTTAATACCTACAACTTGTAATCTCCTTCTTCATTGTTTTCTGCAAAACAGTATCCCTGCACAACTTTATGAATAGAGGAATGATCTCTCTTTCTGATTCTCCTCTGGGAGGAGTTAATTTTTTTTGTTCTTCCCACCTCATCATTTTGTCAATGAGCCATTAAAATGACATGCAAGAACTTGAAGGTAGAATTGCTCTAAATTATTTATTTCTAGTGCAGCACAGCTGCCTGGGAGATATGAGCTTGATTTCACATCCAAATCTCATATTCCTGCACATTTAAACAGAAAACCCATGAATAGTAACTGGTAATTAATAACCCTCTCCAATTTGTCATCTCCCTCAATCCCTGAGAGAGATATGGTTTCCAATATTCTGTCAGCACAATAGAAATTACAAGGAAATAACAATGCAATTGTGATGGTACTATCTTTTGAGTCCTGTTCCATAACAGCAAGTAATTGCTTAAAGTCTAAGAAAAAGTTCTGATCAGCAAATTAGTTAATGTGTCCTCCCCCTGAGCTTGTTAGGACCCCCACTGGGTCTGATGAAGTACTAGAGAAGAAAACTTTACATCTTTTTCCCCAAGGAAGCAGATTTTAGTGACCATATATGAACAAAAGACCACGTTTTGATATGTCTCATTGATCTCTCCATTCTTAAGTTACAGTATTAGACGTTGGTCCCACAGCTCCAGTGGCTGTGGTATTCTGCCACTATGCAACTAGGTTATCGTGGGAGAAACTGTATTCCAGAACATGAATTAGGCCTGGAATAGACCCAATGATTCCTGCTCCTCTGGAATGGAAAAGTCAAACCTGAAGATATTCCGATGCCTGCCCTGCTTTCTAATCCAAAGGAAAGCTTGAATTGGTATTTCTAGTTGACTAACAAATACTTTGTGACTTTGAATGATTATTCTTCATAAACAGATATAGCACATTTGAATATTGCAACCAGCTTATTACTTTCTTTTTTAAAAAGAAAAAGAAAACTTTGATGTACATAGAGAGATTGTTACATGTATCAAGTTTTATACATATATATTTATTCTTGTGTATGCAGATCACACAATGCTGGTTTATATTATTATCAGGCACATCCTTGCTGCATTACCCACCCCACTACTGAATTGTCAATAGATTTCTCTGTTGAATGCTTTGAGCCATATACTACTGGGATTCCATACGTATAGAGGAGTCTGTGAATACACAGTGAATTGCAGATTTCAGAATTTAATAAGAGCGTCATGAAATTATGGGAAATATTTAGTGAAAAACTCACTTTTTAAGAACCATATTATACCCATAGTGTTTTACGGGGGGGGGGGGGGGTGAAAATGGTATTTTCAGTATGAAACTACATTATACTATAACATTTTGAACAATTCTGACTGTGGAAAGAGTATGAGCAGAACAGATGATCCTAAATTTAGCAATAACATATAGATTTTTGGTGAAAACTGGAGCAAAGAAAAAGAATGTACCTTTAAGAATATTTATCGCTTCTGTCTCACTTTTCATTAGAAGGTATCAAAGTGCTTTATAAACATCAATTAAATCATACATGTTTACTCACCTACTTCAAATGAGTAAATTGAAATTCAGAGAGATTAAAAGATTTCTCTATAATAAAATAGTATATCAATGGAAGAGCAGAAAACAGAATTCAAGGGTTTGCATGAGAAGACCATATTATGTAAAATTTTCATAATGTAATAAAATATGTCCTAACTATCAAGGAGATTGTTTCTTATACATATAGAATTGGATCCGATCTAGTGAAAACAACATTTATATTCTAGTGGGAACAAAATTTATTTTTGTAATGGAAGTATTCAAATCACATTTGAGACTGTTTTCCAGTAATAACATGGCTGTTTGTGGGTGAAAATAGGTTTCTTGAAAATTGTTTGTACTTCAAAGAACAAGTGAGAATGTATGGGTTTGTATATCAGTATCTGTGTCTATTTGTACACCAACATGTTTATATTTATATATAGATATAGCCAATAAAATAATATTATTAAAGCTACAAATGCTAGAAGAACAATGGGACCAAATATGTTACCAAACAATTATAATTTTCATGCAAAACTACACAAAATCAAACCAGCAAATTTAATCCAGTTCTAATCCTGACCATGAACCCAGAGATAGAAACCAATAAGTTGCATGATTAACTGAAAAGTATTGCATTTTTCAGACACATGAGCAGTTGTTTTATAATATCTATGATTTTTTTTAGAATGAGCATTATTTCTGCAAGTAGTGGCAAGTAACGACCAAAGTTAAAACAATGAGATATATTTAGGATATTTATTGTCTTCTATACTGACAACAGCAAGATCCACTGAAACCTTTGGTGAACCTAAAACTAAGGTTTCAGCATTTCACAACATTTCACAAAGTTCATGATGTTTTTGTTCTTGTAGATTTATTTGGCTATATTATCTCTGGCACTAACTAGTGAGTAACTAACAACACAGTGGTGACTGCCTGATGCTGTCTCTGTTCTCACTGTGAGCTGGGCAAGAATTCCTATTTTATATATCCTTCACAATTTGTTCTAGTGGCAGAAAAAATCTACTAAACTTGTCACATACTGACAACAATAAAAATAATATTCATCGAGGAATGTTTCTGTCTTGTTAGTTTTGGAAAGTTATCTGTGAAGTTAGATGTGTAAAGCACATGTCTTGGTGACTGTGTGGGCTTATCTCGTCGAGGCCCCTGAGCGTCAGCTCAGCACCCAAGTGTCAATGGCCTAAGCTGCAGATACTGGCTAAGGATTTCGCTGTGTTGCATTGCAACCTCCCTTACACCTTGTCATTTCTATCTTTCACACATTTAGCTTGCTTCATAGTTCAGTAAAATTTCATCTTCCCAGGCAAGTGCCAGCTGCAGCTGCAATATGACTGGCACCTTCACCCTGATCTCACTACAGTCAGTGAAAAGTTTCTCATAGATTTCATGAAGAACTGGACCAAGGTTTTTGTGTAGAACAAAGCTCATTTGAAACTATAGTCTGTAATACTCCTAGTGAATTCCTCTGCCATACTCTTGACCAGATAGCAAACTTAAAATCAAATTCCTGCTTGCCAAACAGCTGAACGCAAGTAATTTCTGATCCACCTGAAAAACTCAGCAAAAGTCAGTAAAATTACACGATCAGGATAGGAGAATGAATAGGTGTGTTGTTTTTTTGGTTTTGTTTTTCTTTGCAGTTGCCTGCAAGTCTCTGCATATTTAATCAATATTACTATAGGTTATTTGATAATCTCTGGAGGAAAAGGCTGATATATTCAGAGTTCTCAGGTGAGCCTTTCTCTACATGAGGCAGGAAATACATCTATACACACACACATATATAATACTTCTTCTGTGACAGTTCTTCCATTTGCAAATTATAGGGAGGTAACTTTCTCATAAGTATTCAAAATTCTCATTCTGAAATCTATTATTTCTTTCATTCATGTGGGTGGAATTCATCTCATCTAGCCTTCAACCATCTACAAGGTTAGCCACATCACCTGGGGTTCATCTATAGCTATAAGAAAGAAAAACAACTAATCCAATTCTAAAACAAGCAACTCAGGTAAGTGGAATGACTTGCTCTCTAAAGAATCTTGTATTTCTACATTAATTATAGTACCTAAATAATTAATTTAGTTAGACATATTTGTCCTCTGTCCCACTAATAATTTTTTCTTAAAAAGATAAATAACACTTATTCTAACAACAAACTTTAATAAATCTGTGAATACATAAATTTATGTATATGAATAAAAGTATACAAAACATAAAATATATAATACAAAACATATGTAAATGTGCAAATTCATACAAATGTACATATTAATTGATTTATATATATATATGCACATATTACAAATACACCTCTTGTGTCTACATACACGTGATGAAGTTTTTTAGATGTCTTTCAACAACCAGTCATTCTGTTTCCCTAAATATCAAAACATAAACTAGTCTCATCTCCTTGTGGCCTCCAAGGTATCTCATTAAGAAAATTACATCAATAATTAATAAATAATGTGGCCAATCTGAAATAGTTTCTTTTTATTTGCTCTTCCTTAAAAAAGAAACTAACAAAAACAAATCAACCCACATTTAATATAGTTGTTTTTCTGTCACTGCACTCTATTAAAAAATAAAATCTTTGAAAGATTTTTTTTCAAATATCTGTTATTCAGTACATTTTAAGAAATAATTAGTTGCTTCTTTTTGTAGTGGTTTTGATAGCTAAAGTGTCATTTTGATGACACTTTTTATGACTGTGTTTTTAAACAGTCATAACAAGGTCTTAAAATTCATCTTTTGTTGAAAAAGTTCCCATGAGAGTTAAAGAAACAGCTTATTAGTAGGAAGATAGAGAGGGACAGTAAATGCACTGTAAGATAAGAGTCATCTTATCTTTCAAATTAATGTTAATTTTGTACCAAAGAAAAATGATTCAACTGAAAATTATTTTATTCAGTTATGTATATGAGTTAGTTTTGAATCCCACAAACCAAAAAGGTGCTGAGACTGCACTGACTATCTCCTATAAATGTATTTCAATTAAAAGTCTTGCATCTTTTTTGACTTGTTTTTCCTCCAGATAAATGCTATCCTTTTAAGAGATTGTTGTCATTACCAGTAATTGTTAACAATAATATTGTTAATACTAATTAGCAAAAATGCTACTACACACAGAGAAAAAATAGGCATAGCAAAAAACACAGGCGAGGTGCTTGTTAGGAAACTGATCAAACAAGCTTAATTATGACCCCCAGATAAAGGGACTGCCATTAAGCCATTAAATTATCACAGATAAGACAGACTCTCAGTCACTGTCTGATGATAAATCACAGCTAACAACAGCAAGGAAATCAGAGCTTGAACTGCTAATCCTTCTGAGGTTTGCGATGAGCACCAGTTCCCCTACTGTTTTGCATCTATTTATATTGCACTTCGAACCCCCAAATGGCCTCTGCTTATCTGCAGCTCTAGATAATTTATGCCTATTGGTGTGTCACCTCACAGCAGAGGTTGTTATCAGGGAAGAGGAGTTTTAGGAAATCTGATCCCTTGAAATGCTAATCCTCTGGAGATTACTGCACATAAACGAGTTTTCTGCCATGATTTACTTTTGTTTATTGGTAGCAGAGATTAACATTTTAGGTTTGCCACTTCAAACAGCTGCTTAGTTTGGGAATAAAGTGATCATCTAATGTGCAGAGTTTTCACATATGAAGTTGTCCTGAGTCTAGCAGTTAAAGGCAAGATAGTAATTTTTATTTATATGTCATCTCTTAAAAAGATTTGTAAATATTTTTACTACATGAAAGGCTGATCTTAAATGTCTAATTCCTGAGACTCTAATCCAGAAAAGCATCTACATTTCTGTGCAATTTTAATCATGTGGGTCATCATATAGTAACTTTGATGGGATATTCTTGTCTTTATATTCTGGGTGTACTTAAACTCTTTTCTGGATCAGGTCCCAGCAGTGAGAAGTTCTCTGTTTTCATTGTATGATGGGTACTCTCCATGCTGAAATGGTACTGATGAGAAAGGATATATGAGTAGGAATTTTATTTAAAAGCTTTTCCCCTATCATAATGCCGTTGAATTGCTAAGAAATCTTATCTTTTAGCATTTGATTTTGTTGGTAGCTAAATGTCATGCTTTTTCATTACTAAGTGAATAACTACCAAACCCATCAAATTCAAACGTGCTTATGAGTGCAGTATAATGACAGCTTGAACTGTAGGCACAAAATGCTGCTGAGGATACGTGGACTAAACACATAGCTGCTAGAAGTTTTCAATTTCTTTTTTTGTTGTTGCACTCAGGCTCAATAGTCAGACAGGATGAGATCACACCAAGTGACATGACTGATTACTAATTAGCCAAGTGTTCTGATGGTAGCTGTTGGTGGCAGCTACTGAGATACAGTGCTATGTGTCAGAGAGATAAGGAGACGCAAGAAATTAAATTGACCTTGAGATTTCATTACATTTATTGTCACCTAATGGCACCTGATATTTTTATTCCTGGTTACATTCACCCCACCAACTCTATTGCCCCCAGTAATCATGATTAAAAAAAAATTAAAAAAATTAGTTTCAGAACTTTTGCACTGTTTTTTCCCGGGGGGATACTTCAGTATAAAATGCTAATGAGGGCAGGAAGTGGCAAAAGTAGTGCCCCCTATTTTCAAGGGTGACAGAAGGATTATTTAATTACTTTAAATTACACATTGTAAAATTTAGAGGTAATTTCTTTGGTCCCTTGTGAGAATGCAGTTAGTCAGCAGTTCTGTTAACCTTGCTCAAAAGCGTGGAAGTGAGAAGGTGGAAAATAAAGATATTATCAAAATGAAAGCATAAGATGGACGCACAGGCAACGAAGAATGCAGATTACATCTCTCAGTGCTTATTTTTGTTGGATTGTAGAAAAGTACATCTTTATACACATGAAGGTTTCTGTGAAATTTAAATTCAGATATCACACAATGGCAAAGTTTTCCTTAAAAAAAAAAAAAGTTGTTTAATTCTTAATATGCCTTTAGTTCCTGAGAAGAGAGACAAAGATAAGAGCTTTTGACAGGACTCTGTACATCTATTTGTGCATGTGTGCTTGAATATCTGTGTGCACCCATGGGTAGATAGAGAAAATTTCTGGTAAAGAACTTTTTATGTTTTATCCAATAATTTTTTCTAGTTCTTCATAAGGAATTATTCACAGCTTTGGTGATAATTAGAATGTAATCACACAAATATCTAAATCCTTCAGTTTCTATTGAACCATCAAAATGAATATGCCATTTTTGATAATTGTACAGATAAAATGCAATTCTGAATGGACTAATGTGACAATTTCTACATTTTTATTTGGCAGAGATACACAATATTAATATGTTGTACTAGCTTTAAACTTAATTTGTTTCATCTACAAAAGCCTGCACTTCTTTTTATATGAGCCTTGTCTATTGTTTCTATAAGTCAGAAGTTGAAGTTATAACTTAAACTGTGTTTTCAACAGACATTAGAAAACACTATAGCATGAAGTTTTCAGAAAGAATGTGTTCCATATATTGTTCCATATTATTGGCAAATTCTTGACAATTTGTATATATATAAAAAAATAAATAGAAATATAATAAGAAAACTGTAGATCTTGAACTGCCTAAAGAAATTTCTGCTGGCTCCAGTTATCAATACCTACTACAGTAGGGTTTGAAATATTCTTGTCCAAATTAGTATTAATTATGCTTGACAACAGTACATCTTTTCTTAAGTTTCACTTACTTAGCTGAAATATTTAATGAAGCATATAACCAACCCCTTGTATGTATTAGAAAACCTGCTTCCAAACTGACCATCTCAATTTGTTTTCCTTGATACTTCGGCTTTGATTACAGTTGCTGTCCACTGGTTAAAAGTTCATTTGTAATATTAGTTTGGAGAGAATTCCCTGCCTACTCATCTACACCAACGTGAGCAACAAATGGGAAGAACTGGAAGCCATGGTGCAGCAGGAAAGCTATGGCATAATTGAAATAACAGAAACATGGTTGGATGACCCACACGACTCCTGCAATGGTTAACAACAATCTCTTCAGAAGGGATAAGCAAGCAGGGGTAGTCCTGTATTTTAGGGAGTATTTTGATTGTCTAGAGTTTAATGATGGTGATGATAGGCTTGAGTGTGTATGAGTAAGAGTCAGAGGAAAGGCCAACAAGGAAGATGTCATGGTGGGAATCTGTTAGAGACCACCATGGTCAACCAGGATGAAGAGGTGGACAAAATATTCTATAAGTAGACGGGAGAAGTCTCATATTTGCTGGTTGTAGTTCTCATGAGGGACTTCAATTTACCAGATAGCTACTGGAAATATAACACAACAGAGCAGACAGTCTAGGAGGTTCCTGAAGTGTGTGCAAGGTACTTTCCTAATGCAGCTTCTGAGGTAACCAACTAAGGAATGCCCTGCTGGACCTGTTGTTCGTGAAAAGAGAGGGCCTTGAGGGGTAGTGTGATGATTGGAGGCTGTCTTGGGCACAGCCATTATGAAATGATAGTTTTCAGTTCTTGGAGAAATAAGGTCAAGGGCACAGAAACAGTTAATTCCCAAATGTCAGAAGTCAAGCAGGTAGTTTGGCTGAGCAGGAATCTTTTCTTTGGAAATAATGTAAGAAAGGAAGGTGCGTGCCCAGTGGCAGCAAGGTCTAGTGACATGGAAAGAATACAGAAATACTGCTTGCCACTCTGGGGAGAAAATCTATGCAGCCATAGCTCAACTGGAGTTGAAAATGTTGGAAATGTGGGGCACAATAAAAAAGTTTTTTAAAAAATATTAATGACAATAGGCAGTACAGAATAGGCCCATTACATGATAAGGATGGTCACCTCACAAACAGAGACAGAGACAAGACAGAGGTGTTTCATGTTTTCTTTGCCTCTGTCTTCAACATTGATGATGGACCAATGGGGTGTCAGTGTCCTGAGCTGGAGAACCATGACTGTGAAAATGATCAACTCCCAGTTGACCCTGAAATTGTGTGGGATCTTCTGTTCCAGCTGGATACCTACAAATCTATAGAGGCCGATGGGATTTATCCAAGAATTCTTAAAGAGTTGGCTGATGTCATTGTAAAGCCTCTCTCAATGAATTTTGAGTGGTCTTGGGAATCTGGAGAGGTCTCAGCTGATGGGAAACTGGTAAATATTGCCCCAATTTTCAAGAAGGAGGGCCCCAGAAACTATAAGCCTGTCAGTCTCACTTCAGTGCCTGGTAAAGTTATGGAGAAGCTTATTCTGGAAGGTATTGAGAAACACCTGAAAGACAATGCTGTGAGTGATCACAGTCAGTATAGCTCCATGAGAGGAAAGTCCTGCTTATCCAACTCAATTTCCTTTTATGACAAGGTAACCCACCTTGTTGATCAAGGGAAGCCAGTTGATGTAATTTTTTGGATTTCAGTAAAGCTTTTCATACTGTCTATCACAGGATCCTTCTGGATAAAATGTCCAGCACACAGCTGGATAAACACATCATACAGTGGGTGAGCAATTGGCTCATGGGTTAAGCACAGAGGGTAACAGTGAATGGGGGAACATCAGAGTGGTGACCCGTCACTAGTGGGGTTCCACAGGGCTCCATTTAGGCCCCATGCTCTTCAACATCTTCATAAATCACTTGGATGCAGAACTGGAAGGGATACTAAGCAAGTTTGCAGAGGACACAGAACTGGGAGGAGCTGTTGACTCCCTCAAAGGCAGTGGGACCCTGCAGGGAGACCTCAACAAATTAGAGGACTGGGCAACCACCAACCATACGAAGTTCAACAAGGGAGAGTGCTGGATTCTGCACCTGGGATGAGGCAACCCTGGATGTACATACAGAAGGGGGAATGAGATGCTGGAAAGCAGTGCCATGGAAAGGGACCTGGGGGTCCTGGTCAATGGCAATGGTTGAATATGAGCCAGCAGTGCCCCGGAAGCCAGGAGGGCCAACCGTGTCCTGGGGGGCATCAGGCAAACCATCACCAGCCGGTTGAGGGAGAAGATTATCCCACTCTGCTCTTCACTGGGGTGGCTTCAGCTTGAATATTGTGTGCAGTTTTGGTCACAATATAAGAAAGATATTAAGCTTAATTAGAAAGTGTCCAAAGGAGGGCAAGGAAGATGGTAAAGGGCCTTGAGGGGAAGCTGTATGAGGAGTGGCTAGGGTCACATGGTGTGTTCAGCCTTGAGAAGAGGAGGCTGAGGGGAGACCTCATTGCAGTCTACAACTTCCTTGTGAAAAGAAGAGGAGGAAAAGGCGCTGATCTCTTCTCTGTGGTGACCAGTGACAGGACCTGAGGGAATTGTCTGAAGTTATGTCAGGGGAGGGTTAGGTTGTATAATAGAAAAAGAGAGTTTATGATCTTTAGAAGAAGAGGTAGGCCACTCAGGAGGACTACAAGGATGTCGTGAGGTTATGCAGGACAAAAATTTGAAGGACTGAAGCCCAAATAGAGCTTATTCCATCTACTGCCATTAAAAGATAATATAAAATACTTTCTGTAAATACATTAGCTGCAAAAAGGGGGCTAAGGAGAATTTCTATCCTTTATTGAATGCGGGGGGAAGTACAGTGACAAAGGATGAGTATAGGTCTGAGGTAATGCCTCAGTCTTAATAATAGTAATAATTACAACAATAATAACTTTTGAAACATTAAAAAAATTAATGACAATGCCTTCTTTGCCTCAGTCTTTCATAGTAAGACCAGTTGTTCTCTTGGTACCCAGCACTCTGAGCTGAAAGACACGTATGGGAGCAGAATGAAACCCTCATAATCCAAGGCGAAATTTTCAGTGACCTTCTACACAACTTAGGTGCACACAAGCCCATAGGGCCTAGATAGGATCCACCTGATTGTACTGAGGGAGCTGGCAAAAGGGCTCACTGAGCTGCTTTCTATCATTTTTCAACAATATTGGCTCACCAGGGCAGTCCCCAATGACTGGAGGTTAACAAATGTGACACCCAGCTACAAGAAGGTTCAAAAGGAGGATCTGGGTAACTACAGGCCCGTCAGCCTGACCTCAGTGCTGGGGAAGGTCATGGATCAGATTGTCTTGAGTGCCATCACTCTGCATGTGCAAGACAACCAGGAGATCAGGCTCAGCCAGCACAGGTTTGTGAAATGCAGGTCCTGCTTGACCAACCTGATATCTTTCTATGACAAGGTGACCTGCTTAGTAGAGGAGGGAAAGGCTGTGGATGGCGTCTTCCTGGACTTTAGTAAATCCTTTGACAAAATTTCCCACAGCATTTTCTGGGAGAAACAGGCTGCTCATGGTGTAGACAGGTGTTTGCAGGGTAGAAAAATGTCTGGATGGCTGGACCCTGAAAGTGGTGGTGAATGGAGTTAAACTCCATTGGCAGCCAGTCACTAGTGGTGCTCCCCAGAGCTCAGTGTTGAGGCCAGTCCTGTTTAAATGATCTGGATGGGGAAATCAAGTGTAAGCTCTGTCACTTTGCAGATGGCATAAAGTTGGGCAGGAGTGTTGATCTGCTGGAGGACAGGAAGGCTCCACAGAGGGATCTGGACAGGCTGGATAATGGGCCAAGGCCAACTGTATGAATTTCAACATGGCAAAGTGACAGGTCCTGCACTTGGGTCACAACAACCCCATAGAGTGCTACAGGATGGGGGCAGCTGGAAAGCAGCCCAGATGAAAAGGACCTGGGGGTACTGGTTGACAGCCAGCTGAACATGAACAAACAGTGTGCCCAGGTGGCCAAGAAAACCAATGGCATCTCAGCTTTTATCAAAAATATTGTGACCAGAAGGATGAGGGCAGTGATTGTCTCCCTGTACTCAGCACTGGGGAGACTGCACCTCGAGTAATATGTTCAGTTCTGGCTCCCTTGCAACATGAAGGACATTGAGGAGCTGAAAGGGGTCCAGAGAAAGGCAGTGAAGCTGATTAAGAGTCTAGAGTCAGGAGCAGCTGAGGAAGCTGAAACTGTTTAGTCTGGAGAAAAGGAGGCTCAGGGGAGAACTCCTCTGACAGCTAGTTCACTTTTGTCAATGGCCAGATGAGTATAGCTTTTTTATATATATCTTTTGATGGAATTACTTTCATAACTACAGGGAAATAAACACAGTGCTACATATTTGTGATGAGGGAAGTTTTTGGGGTTTGTTTTTTATGCACATGGAGTTGTTTCTAAAACACAAATAAATAAATATACTCTTAATTCCTTCTCTCAAATATTCAGGATACAACTCAGTTTGAGAAAAAACAAGTGTCAGTCATTGTTCATTTATGCCGCCCGCTCCTTTTCTCCACTAAGATTTCTGGTGTCTTATGAATATTTATAACTCATAGGGTCTACTCACCTGTCTACATACTCTCAGTATTCACATGAGGTAACATGGTCATGGCACAGTGCTTGTGTAGACAGAGAATGGGTTTTGTAGAATTACTAGAATGCCATTTGGGTGAAGTTAAGATATGGGATATATACAGTGATTCCTTTTTACACAAGCAAGTTTAACAGATCTGTAAAGTCAGGGTTCAAATTCTTGTCACTTCTTTAACAGGTATTGTAACACAGACCTCAGCTTAAACCTGCACTAAAACAGAAGTGGCTAAATGTAGCTTTGAGTGCTCACACTGACAGGGTAGTTCCCTGAAGTTCACTCAGTTGTTGCCTAACCCTGAAAATTCAACATTTACTGGGATAGAGAGAAAGAGAGGGATTGTGACCTCAGTGTACAGCAGGAAATAGTGGGTTAAACAAGAGGAACAGCTACTGCAGGAGAGATGCTGGAAGTCCCACTTCACAGCACCTTACAGTCCCATGGATAAGGCAGTGTTGAAAAATATACCAATATCAGTACAGCATTCATTTGTTTAATTTCCACCATCTGGCTATTTCTTCTGTTCACTCAGGCTGTTCCCCTGCTCAACATGCCAGAGTTGGTGGAGGTTGTTGCTAAACACCCAGGTTTTCTCTTTCAGTTTAGAGGGACATGACTAGTCAGTGTTTATAGCTTTTGCAAGGAGGCAGGATGTCTGAGAGGCTAAAGGCATTCCTAGATGCACTTTATGGATCTAGCCCTTAGTGATTTTTCACTCTAGAGGTTGTATAACCACTCTGTCAGAACCAGGAGGCAATAAGAAGGTCTAAAGTCTACTTTAAAGGTCTCGAATTAATAAAACATAAATGACGATAGCTTGGAGTCCTTCTTCCCCCATCCTGAAAAACACAGAAGTGAATTTTAGCCACTGGGGACTTAAGTGCGTGCAAAGATTCCTGGACTGAGGCATGAAATTAAACAAAGGATTTAAGCAAAAGTACTTTTATTAGTAGTAAAGGGAAATGTGATAACTAAGAACTGTTAGATGTGAAATTCGATACAAAATGGTTTTAAAAGTTAAATCAGAAGCTGCCTGTAAAGAACTGGAAAATGATTTCACAATTTTGAATGCTCTCAGCAATGAAGGGGTGATGAAGTTTGATAAAACAGAAAGAATTGAACAAGGGAAAAATAAGTCTAACTATACATACACAGGCAGAGACTACAAATTAACTGTTGCTTGAGAAGAAAAAAATAAGGAAATATATTAGACATCTCTCTGAAAACATCAAGTCAAGCACTCAGTCTCAAGTAAGAATGTGAAACAGGATATTTCGATGATTAGGAAAGAAACTGTAAACAAAATAGAAAACATATAAATACACTGTATCGCTATATCACTGTATAAATACATCATACACTCTTATGTTGAGTAATTCATGCAGCCCTGGTCACTCTATTTCAGGAGAAAGAAGGGCAAGACAGAGAGAGAAAGACTGACAGAAGAAGTAAGTTCACAGGATATAGGACAAATTCAAACTATTCATCATAGTGCACTCCCCTGATTTAGGGAGCATTTGAACTGTACACATTGGATATAGAGCCCTGAAGATGTCTGGAATTCAACAGCTGAAGGTGTCCCTAATCTGCAGGGGACAGTGGAGGCCTTACAGTCCAACAGAACTGTACCCCTACCAAGTCAAGACACCTGCCAGATACACAGGGTTATGTGGGCTTGAGTCAGTGCAGCTATTCTTACTCTACACACAACCAGGTGTCTTCTTGAAAAAGTTGACAGACAACAATAGGAAAAGTATAGGCAAGGTTAAATGAAAAAATATAGGCAAAATAACCATACTGTCCTCTATTCTCAGGATACATTATAATACTCTTTTTTTCTCTTTTTCAACCTTTTTCCTGTAATACCATGTGGCTACTGAGGTAGCTGGTATTAAATCCCTTCCCAAATCAAGCATCCAGTTCAGTGTCTGAACTCAGAAGGTGGGTCAGACTGCAGTTTTCAGAGGTTATGTCACATTCTGTAATTGATTATTTATTTTTGGGGGGTTTTTTTTTGGTAGCAGAGGGTGGGAAGGTGCTGTACAGCTAAATTCTCTCTCAGCACCAAAAGATAGTTATACATAACCTCCATATCTGCTATCATACGAGAAACAGTGGCAGAATTACGCAAAAGCTGGAGCTTGACTAAATAAAATTAGCAGAAACATTGACTATGTTTCGATATTGCTTTATGCTGAGTCTGTTATTGCAAAAAGGTGTATGCAACTGAGTTAATGGTATTCTTTCAAATATGTAAAAATTATATGTAAAAAGTTCTGTATTATGGGGAGATACTATGACACTACTTTATAATCTCATTTTTTTAATGATATGTGGGTTGTTATAAAACTTTGAGCTACATTTGATTGAAAAATAATCTAGGCAGAGTAGACTTTGGTAAGTTGACACAATGCTGTATGATTTAAATCCAGTATTATTTCAATAACAGTGGAGAGAAATTACTGAGGTGGGCCTGATTCTTGAAGCACTTCTGAAATTGTGTTGACTCTATACCTGGTATTTTATTAGTAGCTGAGGTTTCTACATTGAGAGAGAAGGTCTTGTAAACCTCATTGCTAAAATGGTACCCTGAGATGAGAAGAGTTTAATTAACTGAAACAAAGTTCAAATTGAAAAAAAAATTTAAAAAAAGTGCTTGGCCATTGCTGGCCTTTGAGAATCCAGTAAACCACCATTTACCAAAATCTTCAAGCAAATGATGGACAACCCAACCAGTTAAGGATTTTTGGTAATATTTCAGTTATGACTTACACTTGTCTCCTCCTCACTCACACTATCCAGAGTTACCAAGATACTCTTAAATAAGGCCATTGTCTCTACTAGGCAATACTTATATCATTCCACTGCCAGAAGAGACTAAAAATGGGAGTCATATTGATAAGGTGTCACAACAACCAACTTCAAATCACTCTGGTATACACTCAAGATGAATGACTCATGCAAAGCTGTGTTGCCCTGAAGGTGAAGTAAAATTTATCCAGTGTTGTCCTCTAAAACTTATAAGAAAAAATATAATGCACAAGTACCTATAATACCCTAAACATCAATACTTTGCAGTCAGAAGTATCAAGTTAAAAGTGTCTATATATGCCAAGGTAATAGAGTACTCCATTAACAGCAGTAGTCTCTCAACTGTCATACCAGTACATCGGCTAAGCTATTATCAAAAACAGTTTCACTGGACACAGAAAGATCTGAGCCTTTCCAGCGAGCTTTCTGATAAACTTTTCCAGGCAAAATGGAAGAGCTTTCAGGATGATTTAAGTGGAGAAATAATCTGCAGCAAAAAAGTGACTTCCTGTAAGCAGATCCAGTTAAAAATTTTTCAAAGTAGTTGGCAAAATGCCTTTTTTCAGGGAGACATAGAAAGTGGTTTTGCTCTTTGCAGACTAATTATTAGACATGTCTGATCACCAAAGCAGAGGAGAAGGAAGTGAGGAAGGGATTAGACTGGTCACGTTGCAGCTTTCTTACTCCTGAAGAATTCTTACCTTGGAAATCATAATATTATAAAACGTCTGACAGACTGAACATGGCAATTTCCCAGTTCCCTTCTAGAAACACCAATTTTCTAGGGAAAAAAAAAAAAAAAAAGAAAACAGAACAACCAACCAGTCCTACATAATTAAAATAATTCCCAATTTTATCAGAAATTTTCATGAAAAGTTATAAAATTTACTTTTTTTACAACAAGTAAAATTCCCCTTATATTTTTCTGTAACAGTGAAATGATTATTTTCAGTTTAAAAAAAAAAAAAAAACAAAACTGCTCAAATACTTTTCTTCCCTGTTTCCATTTCTCTGTGAATGTTATAATTTCTGCTCCTTTCTGTTCTAGAATAAAAGGACATTTTAAAATGTCCCAGACTGGCCGGAGTATTATAATTTTGCTGAGTATTTCTCAACAAGGCCTATTAGTAAGCAGAGGCAAAGACTCCCATTGATTTGTCTGCGTGAGAATGGCTAACAAGAATGAATGCTCTCTGCCTCTTGCTATCACGAGTACAATCAGTAGGAGTAAATCTGTATCATCCCAGCTTAAACTTCTTCCCCATCAGGATCCTTGAAAAGTTTTTATTTAGCTGCTTCTCCTTCTCCTTTGCTCTTCTTTATACATATTTTGTGTATAAGAGGGGAGCTAGAAAGAAGATGGGGAAGCAGGGTTATGTTAGCATGAGGAGCTTCCAGGGCAGGCTTCCAGGGCAGCTTTGCTGGCTCTTCTCTCCCTAGCAGCATCGCCATGTCCTGCTTCACCATCCTCCTGAAATCATCATGCTCTTCAGATGTGGTCTTTCATTCTTGTCATTAGTCATAATCCTCAGTTTGTCAGGTGTGTGTTCTGGCCTCTCCCATACACCTCTGTTTACTCTTCCTTCTGTTGCCAGTCTGTTCCTCCCTTCTTCTCCATTCCTTTCCATGCTTCTTTTCTACATTTCCATTCTCTAATCCCAACTACAGTCCTTATGCGCTTTAAAAAAATGCCTCATAGCGTTCACTGTGCCTCCAAACCAATCTCATGATCTTATGGTTATAACTCTTGTTTTGCTTCCCCTTTCTGCTTCCTTTGTCTCCTGCCATTATGTCATTTCTATTCAGGCTGTCATCTCTTCTGGAAAGGGATTTTTCTTGTTCTCTGTTTTGCAAAGCACCTGGCATGTTTTTGATTCTGTCAAACAAATAATAACAACAGATATGAAATTTGCAGTGCAGCAGAATCTTCATATCAGGAAGCAATAGAGGCAAGTTACACTATCATTTTCATTGCCATGTATATACCACTACTTGACAAAAATTCTCATTGACTGGCTAGGTAAACATCAATAAAGTTAAAAATTCCCAAGCAAACACCTCTAACATGAAGGAAATGCGGTTGTGTTTCATGTTGGATCTCAATGAGCCACAGGGTTATAGTTGACAATTTCAATATTGGAAACAAAGGAAATAAATGAATGAAGTGCAGTTTTTCAAATGGGTATTAGGGTATAAAATTAAGTTCTGAGAGAAGATGTAGTTAACTGTTTAAAACATAGAAACAGGACAAAGGTGGAATGGGTGTTCTCAATTAATCTCTTCTTCATTATAAAAGTATATACAAGGTAGCTACATTCTAGCATGTAAGCTAATAAAGCAGACTCTCCTTTAGCCTAACTGATACTGTTAGAAGCTCTTAGTATTGCCAAAGAATCTTGTAAAACATTTTAACTGACCGTCTCAGTCATTATGTATTAGGCATCTGAAGACAATGTTTGTTTCTGGTGTTGCCAAAAAAACCCCACCAAACCGACCCCCCCCCGCCGCCTCCTCCCAAAAATAACAATCCCAAAAAGCCCCCCAGAGCTTAAAAAAGTACAGGAAAGAATAAGATGTGGTTTTACCATACATTTTAGTGACAGGCTTGTCATATGAAATGTCTAAACAATATAGCTTTATCACTAATGGATGTAGACCAGAACCGAATGGAAATTATTTTTCATATGGTTAACAATCTCTTAACTAAATTATTTGAAAATTCCTCAGAGAAAATCAATTTATTATAGACATTGAGACAAGCCAATGTAACACTAATAATCAAGAAAAATAAACCGGCAGAGGAATGTCCTCCTGCCATACCAACCAATATTCTTACTATTGATTCCAAAGTATTATCTGTCATTCCAGCACATGGATTAGATTATTTAACAGTGTGAATCAAAGGGAAGATACTCATTCAAGAGAAGAGTGTTTAATACATCATAGCATGCCATACATCTCTGTCACCAAACTGGACAAAATGGGAGCAGATGTTTTATAACAAACTGAGAAGAGGATCTGGCATAATTAATAGCCATAATATCTGAAGGCTTAGCAAACAAAAAGAGCTAGAGGAAGCAATCTGATGGAGGGACAGAATGTTTTTTTCTGTCTCTAGTAAAGTGTCCTAGGGACTAATTTTACATGAAGGGAAGGTATTAACTAAGCTAAATCTTGTTTCTATTAGTTTTTTTTGCACCTGCCCTTTGAAGCCCTCATAATGCATGGAATGTGTGAGAAAAGAATTCAGCAAAAAGGAACTCTGATGAGAAATCCTTTCCAAAAGGAAGAAGTTTTGACTCTGATACGATCTTGTTACTATTTTGAAGACAAGTAAGCCTTTGAATTAGTAAAAATGATTGACATGTGAATTTATTCAAAGCTAAAGGCAAATGGTTGTCACAAATAGCACTTAGGTGCATAGGTATTTAAAACCTCAGGTTACATTTATATTGGCTCTGTCTCTACTGGCATTTTTTTGGTCAGCACCAGGAAGAAGGCCTCCAGATCAAGAGATTCATGAGACAGTGCCACAGTTGACAGTGCCACCCTGGACTGTGGCATAGACTTACTCCAGGCTGCACCTAGTTGTCACTGCCCAAGTACTAGTTTCATCCGAGCAGAGCCCAGGTACAAGCTAACTGGTATGAAACATCAACAAATGAGAGATGAGGATCCCTGTGCAACACATGGCAAATCAATGTGATAGTTTCCTTGCATCTGTATGACCTAGCTATTCATTATCATAATGTTTAATTTCTATCTGCCCTGCTGACCAGTGTCATTCCAGACCTGAACTAGTCTATCTCCCCGGAAAGAGATAGAAACCTAAAATGGTTTTGCAGAGATAGGGATAGGACTTCAGTTCTTGGCTGGTATATCTGTATGGTTGGATTTAGTACTTATTTACAATGTGAACACATGCCAAGGCCTTATCTGTAATCGATAACGGGAGAAAACTGGCACATGCAAGGGTACCAGCTACACTGTAACTTCCACAGAAAAGAAACCCCATGAGAGCTATCTCTCAGTATCATGGGTAAGCCATCATGCATCCTGAAAATCTGGATGTGTCAGGGATTCACAGCCCCAAACCTCCTCTGAAAGCAGATGCCTAAATTCATCCTTTCAGCAAGAGACACATTTAAAAGAAGGATCAAAGAGATCACATGTATTCTATCTAAGAGTTGAGTAGTAGCAGAATGATAAGGGAAAGCAGGATGTCTGCAGACTGAGACATTAGCTCTTCTGGGACATGACAGGCCACTCAATGTCTTCCAAGAAAAAACTCCATTTTACTCAGAACAGTCTCCTCTTTCCCACAGAAGTGCCATCAACATGGTTTTCCGAGTAAGAGGAGAGGATTTTTGAAAGGGAAAGGTGCTTCAGGAATGGAAGGGATTGCACAGTGAAGAAAGGAATTTCAGAGATAGTTTTGGATTAGGCTTAGCCTAACCAACTTTTTCCCAGGCAAGCAGCTACAGCTCAAAGTGTTGGGCAATATATGAAGACCAAAATATGAGTCTCTCCCCTTCCACACGGAAGTGAAAAGTCCTTAAAGGCTGGCCTTTTTGTAATACCTATCCACAGCCCAGTGCTGTAGAGTCTAGAGTTTCTGCCAGACAGGGAGAGAGACTGAGCTCAGTAACAGCTGGATGTCACCTCTGTGAAGTATCCCCATACTTTCAGCAAACGACTTCTACCAATTTACACCAAATTCATCTGCTTACTAATGCTCATTGACCTTAGCTAACAAGGACTTCCATCACCAAAAGGCTTCGAATATAAAAATAATGGCAACAACACAACTGAATTCATGGTCTAAGCACAGCCAAATATAATCTACTGTCTTGCAAAAGTATGTTGCAATGGTTCAGTGACAGACTTGCAGATACATAAGTCTATGTGAAGATGTCTGGCTTCTGTTTCTCTGGTATCTAAAGTGAAGCTCTGTTAATTTAGACTGAAAATTCAACCTTAAATATCATTCAACCACTTGTAAAAGCATTATGAAATTATAATATACCTTTTTTTTTATTTTAAATTTACATAACTTGGCAGCATCTGATGTAAAAAAAAAAAAAAAAAAGATAAATTCAGCTTTACACCATCCTTTTTCAAATATACAAGTGTAAAAATGGTATTACCTACTTTGAAGGCTTACTTTATATGGATTTTTTTTTTTCCTTTTCAATAATTAGTAAGACACTTTGCTATACTGAAAGAAGGTAATATTCCCAAGGTATATCTTCATGCTTTTTCAGTAAAGAATTCAGAAGAAGATGACACAGGTAAAGCATTAATTTCCACACAGTTTTCAATAATTCAGCTACATCAGTTTCAGAAAACCCATAAGAAATAGGTTTATAACAGTATAAAACAAAGAGAAGAGACTTTCCCCCCATTCATGATAAATATAAAATCAGAGAGGGTAACTATTTTCTCCCACTGCCCTGAAATAGTCCCTTCACCAGCTGTTTTGTTTTCTCACGTTCAGGTTTTACCTTAGATTGTACTGCCAATAGAAACATTTTGATATTATTTTAAACATACTCCATTAGCTTGTATCATTGGTGTAACTGGGCAGTTCTTGTAAGCCTGACATTCAGCTTTTCTGTATTTAACAAC
>VXAY01007073.1:480306-529270 GCA_013399855.1 Oxyruncus cristatus
TCCCCCCCCCCCCAGTAAACACCCTTTTTTCTTTGTTTGGATTTGTTTTGGCCAATACTAATGACTTCTGCCTTAAGAGTGCAGATCTCTTGGAGAGGTCTTCCCGACTTGTAGTTGGTTGTAGACAGGCATTTGTTGTTGCTGGGGTACTAAATGCTCCTTCCTCACTGTCATCTTCTATTTAACCCCCAGTGAAGCACGGGTGCTGCTAGTTAAGTGCAGCTGGAGAGAAATTAAAGTAGAGCACAGCACTGAAAATGGAGGGGGAAATATCCCTCAAAGGCAGCTCTGCACAAGGAAACAAACATGGACAACTGCACAGGGAATTTGGTGTTGGGATACTCAAGTAACTACTGCAAGAAAGGTAATGTCTGGGAGACAGCCTATTGTTAGGTAAGCACTTTCATGGGGTAGAAGGCAGTTTGTGGCTCAGATTTGCAACAAACATCACACAGTCTAATTGGGATGCTTTTGCCAGCAAGTCGAAAGCATGAAAGAGGATTCACCTCTTGCAGAAATTTAGGTAATGTAGGCATGAGCAAATTATTTCTCTTGAAAAGAGCACTACAAAGAAACGCCTGAAAGCTACTTTTTTTCTCTTCCCTGCCCCCATTCCTTCTACTGGCAGTGGATGAACTGAAGTGTAGGGAAGGTATATAATAAAGTGCAGACTTTCTCTCCACAATAGCAATCAATTGCTTGCTCACAGTATGGAGGCCCAATAATATTAAAGGAAATCCCCATTAGGAATACCTCTCAGTACTTTGCTGGCCCAACTTCTTCCTGTAGACATATTGGCCTGGATTTGAATCTAACACTGTCTTTTCTCCAGCAGCCCATGAGGGTACAAACACTGGCTACTGAGGAAGGAGACACTGCTATTTTGTATAGACTTATATAAGGGAGGACTTACGGGCTACTTCAGTAAACAAACCAGAAGAGAGACCTGGGATGAAATGGAGGGCAAGAGCTCTGCAAGTCTTTCACTTTCTGAACAAAATCCTAATCACCTAATCACTTTAAAAATGCCATTTCTGAGTGGTCTTCAGGAGCTATTCGGATAACTTTACTAAGTTTATTCCAGGCAAATCAGATTTCTCATGCAATTTACTAAATAAAACATCAGGGGGATAGAACATTTAATTTATGACTATGACTGAAAAGAATACCCTGGAGAGAACCAATCTGAGACTCCTGCACCTTCTTGTTCTTAAGCTATACATGTATTCTTGGCATAGGCTGTTTGGTCCCTGAGAAAAGGAAACTGAAACTTTTTTTCCAGCAGTCATCTTAAAAATGGATGTGCAGCCCTTCAGGAAGCTGGCATAGCAGCACAGATTGAAGGACAGTCAGAAATTGCCTTAGTACTGTTTCTACAGACATGAAATGAGAGGGATCAATGTGGATACATTCTATCAATTATTCAGTCTAGCCTCTTGCAAATCAGATTTGAATGTACTAGTAAAAATAATGGATGATTTTTCTTCTCCGTGAGATGGTATCTTTGGATCAGGATGTTTGTTTCTTAGTGTAAAATTTTGGTTTTACTGGTCAGGTTGGAAAAGATCACAGTGGGTCATCCGGCCCAACCTCCTGGGTCAAGAAGGGTCATCCTAAAGCACAGTGCATCCAGGCAGGTCTTGAATATCACCAGTGAGGGAGACTCCACAACCTCTCTGGGCAATATACTCAGATGATAATTTCTACTGTGTTTGATAGAACTTACAGATTCCTCAGCATTCCTTCTGTTTTGTTTTGGCACAAAAGAGGAAAGTTTTAGTTATGGACTCGATGTTATAATGTCTCCAGTTTATAAATAACTTGACATACACAGAGTCATGGAATTCTAATACCAATAGCACAGGAATGGCTTAAGCACTGTGTGTGTTTTTCAGTTTTAGCCATGTTATGATTCATCAGATGACCTCTAAGTTGTAGTTTTTCATTATCAATTATTATTAGCAGCACAGTTCTACAATGGTTATTTAGTTCAATTAAATGCAGAAGCCTTGGTCCATGGATGAATAGATTTTCTGTTCCTGATTTAGCTCCACTGGCACCAGGAATTATGTCTTGTTTTGTCCAAGATTCACTTGGCTGGCTACACAGGTTTTGCCTGGCTGTATTACATCTTTTTTCATAGTTTATCAAGACACCAACTATTTTTTGACTTGTGCTTCTTTTTCGGTTGCTCTAATTAGACATTAATTTCATCCAATTTGTATGGTATAAATGCTAAAATCTGCTATCATTATCCAAGACTTAAAGAGAGCTACTCTAAAATCTTCTGACAATAAATATCATCAGAGTTCATGTTTTATTTTCAGGTTTTTATTGTAAAATTCTCCTTTCATGTCTTGATTTCAAGTCTGCTTGAACGAGCTGTATATTACCAGTTGCTTTCCCATCTGTCTCAATTTAGTCTCTTTGACAAATTCCAATCTGGCCTGAGGAAAAAATCAGAGTACTGAAACCATGCCACATTAGATTATTAGGTATGTTATATTAACAGTGTCTCTTTACTTAAAAAATCTTGACACTCCTTAGCTCCCCTGCCAGCAATGTCTTGCGGACCCCTACAACTTATATTCACACATTCTGAATGGCTTTACGCCTTTCTCTCCATTCCTTCCCATCTCCTGACTTCTCACCAGGTACAAAAGCAAGGCTTTTCCTTTTTAACTTCTCACCTTTCATAATCTTGCTGGATGTAACCTACAGGGTCTGTACGGCATATAAATTCCACATCACTCCTTTCACTTTCAAACTACCTCACCCTTATCCACCTTGAAAGTGCTCTGAGAATTTCATGGCTATTATAGGCACACTAAATTTGCCCCTCAGCCTGTCCCAACAGGTTTGGCTCTAAATGCACATGTTAATTATTCTAACTTAAAAACCTCACAAAACCAAATCCAGAGAGGAAAAATGCCCACAAACGTACCTTACATTCTGCCACTACTCTTTTTTCTCCTTTTTTCAGGATATTGCAGATTTGCAGATTGCAGGATAGGCTAAACCTTGACAATGCCTGTGGTTTAATCTCTCATATTTTTCAAATTCCTATATGGAATGTGTTATAAAAATGGTGAGCCCAGTCATCCTCTCTGTTTCACAGGATCAGGTTTTTCTTTCTTTTTAAATTTTTTTCTTTCCCAGCTGTTGTATTCCCTCCTCCCTCCCCCATTCCTCTTCAATTCTTTTTGCAGGAACTTTAATTGCAGAATTGCCTATTGCCAAGTAAATAGAAGTCTACACTACACAAACAATAAGAATCTCTGTTTAAAAGTAATTGTCAGCTACATTTGACAACCCTTAAGGGAATATGAGAGAAAATATAGGCTGCTGCCTAGAATTTCTTGTTTTACTAGAAATTTGTTTGAGACTAAGACTTTTGAGTAAGTAGTCTTGCAAATCTCAAATCTACCATCTGCACGTCCATTACAAGTTACTGAGGGAAAAAAAACCCGCCTGTTTCCACATATCACTTAATTAATCAGAAGTACAATTCTAACAGGTCCTGAATGTGCAGAAACCCTGCTGTGATAGTTGCTCAGCAAATCATAGCACCAACTGTCTGAATACCCCTGCAGCACCTGCTGCCAGAATGACTCTTGGGCAAGAGTTTGTATTGTACTTTTCTTAAACAGGGCTTGTCATTCTGTATGGGAGCTGTTCTCTTCCACAAGCATCTCAGATGTCACTTGTTTAAAACAAAATAAATAAGAGAAACCAACCAACAATCAAACCCCACCAAAGACCAAACCATGAGCACATCAGATTTTAACCACATGCAGAGAGGCAATGCATTAAGAATGTATTAACTCAAACATGTCACATGTATACTTTTAAAAAGTGAAATGACCATTTTTTGGCTGAGTTGCCCTTCACTCCTTTCACACCAGCCAGTGGACTGCTTCATGCCATTACTGGGCAACAGAATGCTGGCTGAACCCGTCCCTGTGGCAGGGTGTCTCCGCATTGCCTGGCATCATGGCTGTAGTGACATGAGCACCATCTCAATAGTAACCCAAAAGTCATAGAATTTAAATAATTCTCAAAATTGCTATATACGAATTATTTAGAAAGTTAAGGACAAATTATTATTATTTTTTATTTCAACTACTAACCAGTAAATGTAAAAAAATACCAACAACAAACCAAAAATAAACCCCTTCATCCCGCACATTAAAGCAATAGTTATTGTAACATTCAAAACAGTGGAAACTATTCATCGTATATTACTATTAGTGAAGAAAAGCAAATTTAATTTAAAATCATTTTTTTCAAACTCCCTTGGTGGATGCCAGGTAATTCAAGCTTAAACAAATATAAAAAACTCATTTTAAATGGAGAATAATACAGACAGAGCTCAATTATTGAGATATTAAGGGCAACATTCAATTTGAGATACATTTAAGCATCTTTGCCTCCTGGAGATTTTTACATGACAAGGTTTTAGATAAACACGGTTTTGCAAACAGCAGCTATCATATCTGATCACATAACCTCTGGACTAAAGCAGTATGTCAGCAAATACTTCTGATTATTTAAAATATTAAATAACTGTAATTTACTAGGCAGGTCTTCCTCAGAACAATCACAAAAATTTTCAAGAATTGAAATCCATATATAAAAACCATTTCGATGACCTGTTACAAATCTCTTGGGAAAAAAAAAAAATCACTTCTCTCTGTGATAAAGCCCAGTTTAAATACATTCTGGGATATACCAGTGGCGGAGGAGTTGCCTTTCTATGACACTCAGCTTGCAAGGGAAATTGTAGCAGCCAAGGACATATAGTGTAGGAATTACATTACCTAACTTTAACTATATCGATATTAGACACCTAATTTAAGCTAATCATCTGGGTTCCCTCTACAGGTAATGGAGATAAGCATTCCCAGAGGGAGATTCATCCTGCTTTTTTTTAGGCATCTCTCTTCCAGATGCTTGGAGGTGGCTAAAGTCAAGAAGGATCAGCCTCAATGACAGCCTCATAATCTGTCGTTAGCAATGCACAATTTCCAAATTCAATGAAATGAAGCCAGAACTGAGATAATTTATTTTTATCATAATTTATCCTTTAATTATTCCTCTGACCCAACTTTTTGTTCAGTTCCTCCCATGAGCATCAGTTTCCTCTGGCACTTTATTTTTCTTTCCCTGGACCGAGTTTTTCTGGAACCTGGGGAACTGCAACCAATGTGAATATGTTGCTTCTCTACCAGCTGCAAATCCATTTACATGCATGTGCTTTAAACTGCTGTAATGTTCTGAACATATTGATAAGTTATCTGATTGATTGCGATTGATCGCGATTGTGCTTTCTGGGTCTACTCTACCACTTTCAAATGTGTAAAAATCTGTGGCAACATTAAGGCAGTCAAGGTATATAGATGAATGCTAAAATACATCTACTATTCAAAGAAGATGGCTTAAATCAAACAAGGAAAATTAAGGAAGAAACACCATTAGGGCTCTCACTTGTACATGTGTGAGCCCAAGTCGCCACACATGCTTTGAGGTCTCTGTGCTTCAGAATATTGAACAAGTTCTAAAGGTGAAGCCTGTCCTCAATTCTTTTGCATTTAGGGTTTGTAGGTTCTCAGCAATACCAGCATTGCTGCACCGCACCTTTAATCACCAAGCCCTTAGAAGCAGTAGCCGAGACTTATAAGGAAGCAGGTGTCTGAACTTAAGACTCCTAAATTCTTAGCTGGGTGCCTAGAGCAGCAGCAAAACCGACAAGCACCCTGCGCAGTTGCCCACAGATGCTCACCCCAGTAGTGAGGCACTTATCATTCGCTAAAACACAAAACGGATGCTTATTGGTTGTGTTCCAATGGCTACTTGAAGTGCCTTGGCCGAGTGCTTGCGTGCACTAATTTCAATATTGGGCATGCAGTCTACCCTGGGTCTTACTTCTACAGCATTTCTAGAAAATTAATTTTAATAGTTAAAAAACCATCTTGAGCTGCATACATGAAAATAACTCCATATCTACTGAATGACAGTCTAATACGAAATAAGAATAGTCACCTTTTTTTCTTACTCTGCCCAAATCCAGGCAATAAATTAGGTTTCTCAGCATGACTGTAAAGTGCTGTGAATTGTATAAACAATCATATATGGACACTGAAAAATAACCCTTATGCACATTGCATTATAGTTCCAAAAATATATTTACAGTCTATTACAAAGATTACAAATGGAAGTGTCTATGTAACGGGATTATGCTTGTTAAAAGCTTTTTACAGATTTTCTTCAACAAAGGCGGGGGGGACAAAAAATTAGTATAACCAAACTGATTTTTCTAATCAATCAAATAAATAAAATGACAAATATAACACTGTACAGTGATCTAAAAAGGGGGAGAAAAAAGGAGGGGGAAAATGATGCGTTTAAGTTTTTGATAACTATCTTTGGTCCTAAATGTGGGAAAACACATTATGTAGCACTGAATATACATGTTTGTTTGTGATGCTCTGCAAGTAAAATAGAAAAATATAGTGCATTTTCAATGTAGTCAGAGCTCACTACACATAAATGTGTGTACAAAACAAGACAGTATAAATAAAATTTACAAGTTTTACAAAGGAACATTTACAAGGTTTTTCTTTTGTTTTTATTTTTTTTGTGTGGATGCCCACATTATCAAACCAGACCAATTTATGACTGATCCCTGGGATCTTTCTCTATCAAAATCAATAGAAGCAGCCCAATTCTCTTTGGAAGTACAGCATCTCATTGCTGGGGTAGTTCACAATTTTCAGATTTTTTTTTTAAAGCATTTCTCTCTGGTTCATATACATTCTTGCAATACTCATAAATTCATAAATATTCATTATTGCTTATGTTAATTAAATATTTTAAACAAAATTCAAATATAAGTAAATGGTGTAAAAACATATTACATTGAGAAACTACCCTTGCATTTCTGTTCCTGATGAATGACTGTTGTGTCATACGCATGTTCATTCAGAGCAGCAAAAGCTTGCTAAAAAATTGAAAATTTTGAACTGCCCCTTGTCTCATGCTCTACAGTTCTCGTATGTCCTTACTCTGACAGCTGGACTGCATACGGCTTAAACTCATAGAAAATATACACCAGCTATTTCTCTCAGATTTGCTAATGCAGAGTACTGAAAAAAAATGTGATGCACTCAGATTAAATGGTTTAGGTAACACTGGAGAACTGCACCTGTGTTCTGAGACACTCCTACAATCACTTGTCCATTCAGTGAAGTGTCCCAGCAGGTTTACAGTTGTAGATCTACATCTTAGAATATATCTCAGTTTAACTCTAGCCCATTAAAATCATCTTGCAAACAATTTGCTAAAAGTGCCTAGAACTACTTAGGGGTCATTATTGCTTTTCTTTTTCTTTACTTTTTTTTTTTTCTCTTTTATTTTCTTTTAAAAGATAGTATATGTGTAACCTTAAAAAATTCTTTAAAAAATATCAGAGCTCTTGGCAACTTGCATTTTCCTGACTCCCTGCCAATTAGCTAGTCATGTCAATAGGGTGCTTATTTAACAAAAGTAAATGGCACAAAAGGATACCAAAGTTTGGATAGATATACATTGCTTGGTCATGCTTCTTAAATCTCTAGGAACTCAAATAATCCTTCGGAGGTACCCAGTGTAGTAATGTGTCATAGAATTAGCACTAAAAAGGTCCAAAGATATAAACATCATACTAAAAGAAAGTCTTTATGAAGAATAAACACAAATGATTAAAAAAAGATTCAGAAATCACAGATTTAAGGAAAATATTTTGTTGAATTCAACAATAATATCATGATTTTATCTGACAAATATATTCTTTTTTAAATTTTTATGTACATTTAAAAAGTCTATTAGATAAAAAGGAGGTTAGAGAGCTCAAGGTGTTTGTATGTTTATTCAGGTAGTACTTTGTTTATTGTCACTGCTGTTTTCCTTGCCACCACTGGTGGATCCTAATTCCCTTTTCATAAATTCTGGTGGCACTTAGGAGTTCAAGTCTGTAGGTGCTTCTTGTAGCTCTTCTATTCACTGCAGGAAGGACCCAGGAAATCAAGTGTCTTCTAGCAGCACTTCATATATACTGAAGGCCAGTGCTGTTCTCTCAGTCTGTCACCTCCCTCATAAGGGAGAAATGTCTATCACACTTGGATGCCAGTGCCGTGTAAATGTAGCATTTGTGCTCTCATAGTCTGAATGCTGCTCATGATTTTCTTTTGATGACCAACCAACGTGATCCCTAAACTCATCACATCCCTGGGGAAGATAAATGCGTACATTGTTAATTTTTCAACTTAGACTGCTATTGAATGGTATTCAACTGTGAGTCAAAGCTACGTAGTGGTCTGGGCTACAGGTATCTGACATAGTAGCTGTGCTGGAACCTCAGCTGAATACTGTGAAGTTCATACAGGCACTGGTCAACCTCTCGGCCAGGAGTGCAATTACATGGCAAGTGTCACGTAATTACACTGCCTGTCTCCACTTCTGAGAAGGAGGCCAGTTTGTTTTGCATTATGGTAATCTTTTATTGTGGCTTTTAAGGACATCTGAAGACAAAGGCACTTCTGTTGTAAAATACTTTGGGTGGCTTTCTGGACAATGTATAAATACAAGATTTTGGGGATCATATTCTGTTTCCTTAAGAGATGCCTAGAGAAAGCCTCTGCATATTGACCCATACCCATCATGCAAATAAAAGAGGAGCAGTTGTTTAAACTCCACCACTACTAGTGCTAGAAGCTTGTGGGCTCTGATGACAGTTCACAAGCTATAGGCTGAGACTCCTAGTGACAACAGGCAGATAAGAATAGGGTTGCAAACTTGAGAATTATTGGTTAGAAACATGTTTAAAAAACACTGCTCTCTGTATAAGGAATTACATATGTTTGGCAACCACCAGGTCAGTTGCCAAGAAAGTTGTTTGCAAGGTGCCAAGAAGACCTGTTTAAGATGGCACTACTGATACAGGCCATGCTTGCCTTCAGAAAATTGTTTTGCTTCTACAGACTTGCTGCAAATTCCTTTCTTGCAGAACACAGACATCCCCCAGCCAATCAGAAGAAAATTCCACATCTTCCTACTACACATCTGTAACACGGTACCACTTAGGTAGTAGAGGTAAAGTGGTTATTTTCCTATACATACATATACTTTGAAACAGGCCACATTTTCCCTCAAATTCTAGTCCCTTGGTGTTACTTCAATTGTTCTGAAAAGCACAGAAACATGTGATGCCACACAGAGGTAGCGGGGTATTTGCCCTTTCACGAGATGCTCTAGTATAACATTGTCAGCTGCTAAAATGGCTGGTTTGACCTCAAGTACCATGTTTGTACTCAGGGTAAAGTTTCGGAGTTGAACATTGCTTATTATTTTACCTAGAAATTCCCTAGGGGAAAGTTAAACATGCCCAGTACTAACTTACTCAATAGTCATCCTGGCAACTGATTCAAGAGAGTTGTAGCCTGCTGCTGTGAAATTATCCTTATATCTTTCCATCTTAATAGCTTGTAACCATTCGCCTACGGAGCAGAAAGTGGTAAAATCGGGAGTGTTCTGGTCCAGAAGAGGGCTAATTGGTCTACGGAGAAGGAAAAAGGAAAGTAAGTTGTTTCCAAAGAGAGTAAAACATCAGGGAGTATTTAGCAAGGTGAGAGTCAAATAAGTTTGGGGTATTAAAAATGTCAAGAGTAGAAAGTAATAGGCCTTTATATACAGTTTAGATTATTCTGTGAATAGCTCTTGACTACTCTGTAGCTCACAATATGTACTTCCTGAGCTTATTCATGTAAAAGATGAAGGGTCAGAGTGAGCAAAATCAGCCTAATGGACTACTGTTATCAACAGAAAACCAACCTTATTACCTAGCATGACAGCAGCTACAGCTAAGTTGCTGAGTAAAATAAAGATGCTATTCTTTTACGTATCTTAGAAAATATAGTGGTAGCTATTCCCATTATTCAATTGGATGGGACAAAACAAAGACAAGGAAAGAGCAGAGACACAAAGTAAGTTGTTTAAGGTCACACAGCAAATCAGTCAGTAGAAGAATCAGGAGCAGAACACAGGCCAGTTTATTCCCTAATGCAGTGATCTAGCTAGCAGATCAAAAGATTATCACTATTAAATAATTCACCTATTTTTGAAATTTATGAAGAAGCCATTAAACTACACCATGAAATACAATGAGATGCAATCACTGAAAGGAGTTAAAGCCAGAAAATGAAAGATAAAAATCTAGAGTGTAGCATGTCAAAGTACATTGGCCAAGCATGAGTATTGTTAGTTACTTTTTCTACCGTGGCAGTTCCTAGGGCAAGGGATGGATCACATAAAACTACAATAGACAATGATCCTTGCCCTCCGGAGTTTACAATTTTAAGAAACGAGGAAAACAAAGACTGCTAGTGGTAAGAGTGTGGAAAGAGTGATGAGCAGGCAGTAGTTTACAGAGAAATGTGTTAGTTCCATGATATGTACTTTATTTTGGTTGGGGTTTTTTGTTATTTTTTTTAAGAAAGTCCTTTTTGGCTTTGTTCAGCGTGGTAAAAAAGAAGGGCAAATGAAGGAAGGGAAGAATGGGGAACAGAAAGAAGGAGGAACTGAGGGACAGATGAGATAAGTATGAACTGGAACCAGCCACCAAGCAGAACATCCAGAACCTAGCCACATGCACCATCATAAGAACACACACTAAAGCTTTTCTTACCTGCTACAGGTTCCCAGTGGGGTTTTCAAGCTGTTTGGATTTCTAATCATTTTGTCCAGAATACCAACTATCTGCTCAAACTTTGGCCTTTCGCCACGTTCCTTCTGCCAACAATCTAGCATCAGCTGGTGCAGTCCTGCTGGGCAATCCATGGGTGCTGGCAAACGATAGCCTTCTTCAATAGCTTTTATAACCTAGTAGCCAACACAGTTAATTATTTTTCATCGAGAGTCATTTAAAGAATACATACTGCAACGCAGCTCAAAAAATGTAAGAAAAAATAAAATCTAAAAAAAATCAATAAACTAAAATTTGCCATCAGTGTTGCAAAAATATGAGTCTGTTGTTTTGACACTAGCCTTCAGGTTTTCAAGTAATTTTCCCAACTTTATCTTTGGGCTTATTAAGCATATTGTTCTATATGTGCAGAACACAGCTAAATTAACTAGACAAGTGAGGAGCAGGGAACAACAATTAAATTCGCCGAGGGAGTAACTGATAGAGTGATAAATGGAGTTATTTCAGAAAGCATTATTACTTGCCCCAAGGCTTTTATGAAAGAGTGTGTGGTAGAAGCAACTGACTTTTAAATGGATAGAGATCTGTGCATGCACATATAAAATACAAAAAGCCTGAAGGTATTATAAAAGGATCCAAGAAAAATGTTTAGCAGATAGAAATTGGTAGGGACAAATGTTATATTCTATGTCTAGCCATGTTATATTAATGATAAAGTAGCAGAAGTGTGTTGTGTGAGAGAGAAAGACCTGGGTGAATGGTATTTTAATATATCACAGAAAGTTAGATTTAATGAGAGATGCTGCTAGATGATGATATGATCGAAGGAGAGCATAAATGTCTAAACCAAGAATTACATCCACCCATTGACTTCCTCAGCCAAGTCCATTTGGATTTAAGTAAAAAATAAAAATGGATAAAGTAAAATCACAGCAAACTGCTGTAAACCTTGAGGGCAGAATAAGAAAGCACATCAGGAAGCAAGGCAGATAAGAAAAGCTAGTGAAAAGGGCTAAAATACTGTTCATGGGGGATTTCAAGTATACTGACATTGACTGACACAGCAGCATTAGAATTGCTAAGGAAGGGTGCTTGTTCCTGAAGGGTAGTGCATAGCACTGTCTTCTCCCTTGGTTTAGAAAGCAAGATCAGAAGCTGTTCTGGATGTAGTTCTAGGAAGTAGATCTGGTATGATAAAGAAAGTTACTGAATATCCAGGTTTCAGTAAAAGTAATAACCTCAGACAGAAAATACTCCATAGGTTGTGTGAGAAAATGTAAAAGCAGTAGACTGCAAAGTAGACAGAACTGCAGACAATACAAAACGACCTTCAAAAAGCTGACTGAAATCCAGCCAGGTTTTGTATCAAAACCTTTTGCATAAAAGAAGTTTTGTGAAAAGAGAAGGCATAACCCAGTGGTAGGGCACTGACTGCAGGTTTGTGTCACAGAATGTCCTTCCGACCTCATGGAAGTGACCTCATCTTCCTAGGACACAGCTTTTTCTCTGAACATTTGGAATGACAGTACTGTCCTACAGCTCAAAAATGACTGAGAAATATTCAATTCCTGCAGAAATATCCACACCTTGAAGAATGAGTGTGGTGACCTTTTAGAAACGGTGAAGTTGTCTGTCAGAGAGGGTGTGGAGAGAGGTTTTCTGCAGAAGAACAGGGAAATGGAAAGAACAGAACTATATAGGAAAGAAAACACTAAAAGTAAAACATAAGATTCTTTAGAGCTATATGAAGATGAAAAACAATAGAACAGCTCCTTATGCTTAGAAGTAGCAGTGGAATAGAAGCAAAAAATAAGCTATGGTGTGTACAGGATGACTGGTGTGCTGTAAAAAGTAATGCAGAAATTCTGACCTTCTAAAAGGCAAATGGTATTAAACCCTTCAAGCATGCTACATATGATTTACCACCAATGAACTAGTTGCCTGAAAGGTCAGAAGACAGAGATCACCAATGAGGAATGGAAAAGGTACGTAACGGCAACAGCAACCCAACCACCAAAATATCTAAGACCCTTATAACTGGTAAACCACCTACGTAAAACTATATCCAAGAGTGTATGGGGGAGTGAAGACATGAATGAAAGGATCACGCACAGGATTTTCCCCATTCACTACAATCTGCAGAGAAACCTGAAGAAAAGTGAGAATCAAGATGATACCATTTTTGAAAGGCTTTGGTGATATTGCAGAATCAGCTTCTCTGATGAGTATTCTGAGCAAGAGGGATGAAACTGGGAAATATAAAATAATGAGTCAGCTAGAGATGGATGGAATTTCTGCCAATATTCAAAACACTGAAAAAATATTCTAAAATATTGATAAGTAAAGTAGGACAAGAGTCCTCTCTATTAAAAAGGAGCTGGAGGGGTCCAAAAATCAGTACTCAAAGATAATGAAATAGATGCAGGATTTTACTGGTTTTTTTTTGTTTGTTTGTTTGGTTTTTTTTGTTTTTTTTTTTTTTTTTTTTTAAGCATCTACAAAGAGAACACAGTTGGAGTTCTTACTAATAGAATTGATTTATATTATTTACATTTCCCACAATTTGTTTTTGAAATTCTGCTTTTGCTGCAAAAAGAGTAAAAGGGAATACTGCTAAGATTCAAGTATGCTTTTATCATAATCAGGCTATGTGAGGATGTAAAGCAGAATCGACGGCGACCAGGTCTGTTCACTTTATATACTGGATGCCAACAAAGAAGTACTAAATGTAATGTTAGACAATGTGATGTTAGAACTCTGCTTATGTGTATGCAATAATGGAAATTTAAATAACGGTAATAAATTCAGGAGTACAGCAAAGAAAAAAATATGTAAGCCTGAATTCTCTCCCTTTTCTGAAGAACTAATCTGCACTGGAGTCAATAAGTGAAAGAAAGCAAGAACACCAGGAGTCTAATAGGAAATAGGGGTTTGAGGCCTAGCAGTAAGGAGTAAGCTGAGGTGAGCCCGCTGCTCAGAGAAGTTCAGACAACTCCATCTATTATCTGTGGTCAGCCGGCTGTGCCTCTGAGGGGAGCTTGTAGGATTAGTGTTCTTCTGGTGCACCCTAGCTCTAGGTCATTGCTAAAAGAACTGGAGAGATCACAACACGAATTTGTATTCTCCATCAGTCTAAAGAAATGACTTAAAGGAAGAAAGGCTGAATTAAAGAAATGCTATCTGAAGGTCTAAAGTCAGGGACAGGTATTTTTTAGGAGATCTGGTCTGGTCTATGACTGTGCCCACATCCACTTTTAGGCAACTCAAGATATACACTCTAGATATATAAACTGAGTCCATATGCAAAATTAGAAGAACACATTTCGCATTTTTTATTCCAGTTAAATATTCCCACTGGTAGCTTTGAAGGAGAATAAATAATAAATCATAAGGTGATTCTAAACTTTTGCATCATGGATTCATCTATGAGATTGGTAGGATGTGTATATGCTTTGGGAGGACACGCTTGAAGATCACAGCTTACAGGAATATTTAAAAGTATTTTACCAAGAACTGACGCATCTTTTAATTATATGCTATTAAAGACTAAAAGCTGCGAAAATGGATGAAACCGTAAGAAGTCGCAATTAGCTGTTTTTTGAAAAAGGCTCAGTCATGTGCTTTAGATGCAGTTTTCAACAGAAGGAATAGTTTTCAAAATCCAGTAACAAGCATGGAAATACATTGAAAAATTTCTCCCCTGTTTAAAAGTTTTTCCTTATTGTTGCCTGAAAGATAGGTAAGGTTTGCCTTTGAGGAATCTTATATTCCTGTCAGACTTCTTTTATGTTTGAATCTAGTACAGAAGGAAGGTGTCAAAAGAAATGAAACTCTACAGGGTGTCTAGGGAATGTAAATATTTCTCTTTCTCTGCCCCAAGGACTTGTTTGCCCATATTTTGACAGTCCATGAAATCTTTGACACTGAGACCTGTCAAATATTAACAACTTTGCACTGTGCCAAACTGACTCATCATTTACACTTTCATCTTTTTTTTTACTTTGATGTTGATAATTCAATAAAAAATTAAAATAACAATTAAAAGAACACTCAAGCCCCCACCTGAAGAACTTTAATTGATACTCTTTCTGACAACTTTTGCACCTGTATGGCTTTTTCCTGTGTAATTTCTATATTAATAGATACTCCTGTCAGAAATCAAGATTAACACCCATCTGTTCTATTACTGCTGACCTGTTGCTCTGGATCATATTTTGTGCAAACAAGGGTACTGTTAAATCAGCATAATTAACTTGAAAAAGCGAAAGTAGGTCATTAACTGCCACTCAGACTTTTAACAACTTTTTTCGACTGATTAATCATTGCTCTAAGGTCAGAAACCACAGAATTATTTTTTATTGGAAAAAAAATTCATTCTTTCCATGCTTAAGTGTAATAAAAGTGAAAAGCACATATTACTATTTTTGATGTTCCAGTTTTAATTGACACTCAGAACAGAAACCCACAATATCCATGTGGCAGAGGAAAGATTTTGATCTAGGTAAAAAGTGAAAGCTCTGTAACTTTTTCATTTTGAGAGAACCATACAATTCTCACAAGGTTTTATAAATCTTATTTCTAAACGAACATTTTATGCATTTATAGTGAAATACATATGTATGTGTTTGCAATATGTAATTTTGGTTTTACTAACACTCACACACACATGCACGCACACTCACACCATCAGACAAACCTACATCTTGATTTGACATGTCCCAGTAAGGTCGTTCTCCATAAGACATTACTTCCCACATAACTATTCCATAACTCCACACATCACTGGCTGATGTAAATTTGCGGTACTGAATGGCCTCTGGAGCCGTCCATCTCACTGGAATTTTTCCACCCTATGGAAAACAAAACAAAACAAAACAAAACAAAACAAAAAAAAAAAAAGGAAGAAGGTTCTCTTTCTTTCCTCCAAAATTTTTGTATCATCTTCCACAGAATGTGTTTACAATTATTTCCATCAACATCAAAAGCAGCACTTATATCATCTACTGTGGTTGACCAGTTGCAGAATTTGCAAAGCTGTCTAAGGAAGTTTAGCCTCTTAAAACACTTGGAACATAGAAACTTAGATACTTGTCTAAACTAAGCTGGATGTATTTCTTTGGAAGAGCTTATCCCTTCATCGATGCTAAAGAGGTGCTTAGATGTCTGATTTACCCTTGTCATTTAATTCCTGCCTGGTTGAAGGTAGGTGAAGTGAATCTCAGCCCACGCATATAAATCCCATGGACTTGTCATATGGCTACCCTGAAATCTCAGTCTGACATTTTTAAATTGGGATCCCACTTAGAGCCCAATGGCAGGAGTGACAGTTGTGAACACTGGTGTGGTTTCCTGGATCTCTGCGTCTGCTGGAGCAGATTCCAGGGGCCCCTCCTTCCCTCAGCATGAGAAAATAGGTACAGCGAGGCCTCATGGGTGGGAAAGTGGAGCTGGCTCAACAAAAGAATAAAGAACATAGTGTGCCTGATGACTATGTATTTAAGAAAAGCATCCCACCCACAAGCAAGGGAAAATATAGGAGCTGAGCTTTGTCACAGTCTAGCCTCAAGCTAGTCAACCTTTTGGTGAGATAAATCTAGTCTGAAAAATAGTAATAGCCTACAAAGATTTTAACTGACTCATAGTAAATTAGATGATTAACATTTTTGTGGGTAAAACTTCCTTATTTGTTCAAACTGAAAATCACGAGGAAGGGAATAATGAAAAAACTGTATAAAATGTTTAGAACTTTACCAAATACAAATGTATGTTCTTACAAAAATATTATTTCCTAATTACAGCCATATTTCTGCAGAGAGTCTTCCTTTTCACTGGTTAACATTACCCAAGTAATTAATGTATTTCTCTTATCTATACTCTCTAGAAGATACGCTGCTTCTTAATAACCACATCTCAAAACTCTGAAAACCCATCAATTTTTCTTACAGTTGTAGTGTAGACAGCCTCTGGATCATCTTCTATAACTCTGGAAAGGCCAAAGTCTGATACTTTACAAACAAGATTGCTGTTGACAAGAATATTGCGTGCTGCAAGATCCCTGTGTACATATCCCATATCGGCCAAATATCTCATTCCAGCAGCAATTCCTCTCAACATTCCCACTAGCTGAATGACTGTAAATTGCCCATCATGTTTCTGGAGGGAAGAAAGGAGCAGCAATTCTTGTTAGTATAGCTGAGAAGAGAAATAAGAATTAGTTTTACAACTTCAGCTTTCTACTTCTTTACTCTTTCTGTGGCAATTCATCCCGGGGCAAAGAAACTCACTTCAAACACAGGTTTTACTTTCTTCAGACATAAAGTAGTACATCCAGTTAAGAAATGAGTGAGTAGTTAGCCTGCTAACAGTAGCAAAACTTGCTCATCACTATACATTTCTGTCTAATTCATGGTAAATTGCTTCTAAGAGATTACCTGGTGAAGATTACCTGAAGCTCTCATAGTTTGCTTCTGTGCTCTTCATATCTCGGTATAATTATTTGTATCAAGAAAATAAGAACTATCTCCTTTTTGGAACCGCAGCTATGGATAATTTTTATTGATAGTTTGGAGTTTATTAAACAATATTTCTGTTCTCTATAGAGTGTTTATACATCATCTTAGACTGTCTTGCATGCCTGGTAAGGGGTCAGAACTGGTAAGTTCAGAACACTCTCAAAAAATGATAAATTGTTGGGAATTTGCATTTCTTCTTCCTTTGTTTGTCTCTTAACAGAACTGTGGTTCATTTAGGGATTCTTTTATTCTGATTTCCATCATGCTGAAACACTAAAATTCTGCACCCAAAACGAAGAAGGCTGGGTTTCATGTATCAGTGGTTTTAATTTCAACTGGTGGCAATAATAAAACCCGTTGTGTTTATGCCACATTAAATCACATAAATTCCTAGAATGTCTCCATATGATCTTATCTGATCCTCTCATTTTTGATCTGGTTTTGCTAAAGTAACAGAGAACTGCTAGTATTTGTCAAGCTCCATTTCAGCCTGAAAACCATTTTAATTATATTAATATCATTCATGTATACATGTATATATCATATATATAAACCATATTTTTTAAAAGTGTCACTATGTAATATATGTCAGTCTAAATATGTTTATATAAGTTTTCATTTTGGTACTCACCCTAAGAAATGCATCTAAGGCCCCATTCTCCATGTATTCTATTACAATCATGACTGGTTTCCCTGAAAGAAAAGAGAAACTGTAAAACAAGTGGAGTGCCTTTTTTGATAAAACACATTTTATTCCTTTGAAGGACTGAATTGCTGAGACAACGAACATTTCTGAGCCCTGCAGCACCGTTATTGAGCTTTAATTTCTTAAATATCTTAATGGAATGTGGTCATGATTCACAAAATCGAATCATACAAATCAAAAGTCAGTGTGTCCTCCTACCTCCTCCTGTGTGAACAGGACTCTGGAATAATGACACTTCAGATAATTTGAAAGGACATAAGAAACCTTATCTCTCTGCATGGTCTTTGAGGCTAAATGAAACTAGAAAAATAATATGTTTCAAAGTACTTCATCTTTTAATCATGAGTACATCTAAATTTTTTTCCTCAGGTCGTAGCATAAAGTAAGTATTGTTTTAGTTAGTTACGCATCAGGAGAAAATCCATTAGGAGTGTGCAGTCTGTTTATAATTTGAATCTTTGACCATGAATAAGCTAGAGTAATTTCTGCCATGGTGTTGTTATTTGACTGACAGATTGAGCTGCTGCTTACCTCTGGTAACGACCCCTTCTAAGTGAACAACATTCGGATGGTCAAACTGTCCCATGATGCTTGCTTCACACAGGAAATCTCTCCTTTGCTTTTCAGTGTAGCCAACTTTCAGAGTTTTTATGGCTACTGCAACGTCTCTCTTGCCAGGAAGCTTTAGACGCCCACTGCACACTTCACCAAACTCTCCTAAAATGAAGTAGATCAATGCTGAATTGCTCCAGACTATCAATATTTTCCTTAGGCCTTGATTCAACTAGCCACCCAAGTGTGTGCTTAAATCTTGCATGTGAATGCTCATATTTGAAATGGATTACCTTGAATTGCTGACCCTTATGGAATAAACACTTCATGTTAAACCCAGTCAACAGGACTGTTATTTGAATATTTTAAAAGATTTGTTAGCAATTTGTTTCTTTTTTTTTTTCAAAATCAGGAAATAAAAATGAAGTGGCTTTCATAAGAAAACACTATTATAGAAATAGTAATATGATTTCTAAGTGAAAATGTCATTCTGCTCTACATTGTTTCCTTGCTATCTTTAGATCAAATGGCTTTTTTTCTTTCAAAAGTCAGCTCTTGCAGATCTGCTTTTAATTTAGCATCGTTATGGTGTTAAATGAAGCACTACATTATTACCTTCAAGCAAGGTAATTTACTTTGCAGATTATGAAATGAAAGGTGTGACTTATAACAATTTTTTTACATTAAACAAACACAAGCAAATGCTGCAAGTTTGTAAAAGGTTCTAAACTAACAGACAACTGGAACTTGAAGAAGCATGTGATACAAAAGACGAAACAGAGAGAAAAAATGCAAAAAAAAAAAAAAAGGCAGCAACAACCAAATTTGGGAGAGAAGTAACTGAACTCCATCAGACAGGAAAGAGAATGGAAGCATGTGATAAGTGAAGCTGAATGGCAATACATCTACCTCAATATTAATGAGATTATGAAAGATTTAAGCATTGTCCCTGGCCTCACAGCTGTGTAAGAAGAGAGACAAAGTGAGTTATCCAATACTGCAGCCAGGAAGAAAAATCTCTTTGTAAATATAGAAGAAAAGGGTAGTAACATATACTGAATAAAGAGGAACATCTCTTTAAAAGAGAAAGACTCATTGCAAAAGTATTTAATAATCTGGTACTTTGCAAATTCACCTTTAGTATGGGAGATATAGTTCCAAGGCCCTCCTCCAAATCAAATCAAGTCAGAAACTTATCTCTTGCATACCTGTGTAGTGCTTTAACATTAAGCTGTTATGTATACACAGGTATGCAGACACACCTACATCGAAGACATGTTTTAGGAGGAGTGCTGAACAAAATGACTGAATGAGGTAAGACACAGAGTTTGATTAGAGAATCCTCTTGGGACATAGACTGATGTCTTGAGAAACTTTGTGGGATCAGAACTTAAGTGAACATACACACTGTCAAGATATCTGGCTGGCAATGGAGAGACATATGCTTGGAAATGGGTCCGAATGCCTGAAAAGATAGATGTTGAAGTGTCCTAATGGATGATTTCTGAGAAATCTTGTTTAGGACACTGTCAGCATTCAAACACTACTGTTCTCCTGACATCCCCAAGAGAAAAGGTTAGGGAAAGAAAAAAGCAGTACTTGGGTATCAGTTTCAGAGTTCCCCAGCCAGAAAGGTAGAACTTAGACCACGACTTAATATTTCCAACTGACTTGTTTGGACAAATCTCCACTCAGTATGGCTAGTTTTATGAATCTTATAGGAGGTGACTGCATACAGAATCAAATTCCTCTCCCTCCTGCGCTATGGTTTCTGAGTCAAAGTTAGCTGAAATCAACTCCATATACCTCTGTTAATACTGTGTTGTACCTAAGCTAATTGGCCAGACAAGTGTTCCTGCCTGCATATTATCCTCAACTGCCCTTGGGCACTGAAGTCAAGGTCTAAATAGCCATGTCATAGCTATGAATACCATGAGGCATAGCTGTTACATACACAACAACTAGATGCTCATGCCCTTAGTTTGGTGCCTTAACCTCCCTTCTGCACTTCATTAGCAACATGGATGTCTATTAATGAATTCATCACTCACCTCTCTCATAGCCCCTAGCCTCAAGAACTTACTAAAGGATAACAATTTTCTCTAGCAGTACTTTGCAATTTTTTTTTTGTTCCACAACAAAAACAAAACATGAGTATAAGTGTGTGTCTGTGATATTTCACAGCCAGGTAATTAGGATACTTGGCACAGAAGACACTAGGGCTTAACTCCTTTCCAGTTCTCTGTGATCTGATTTTGATTGATTTCCAAAAGCAGATCATGCACACTCCAGCAAACCAGAAACTTGAACTTGTATGTTATGCATTTCAGGCCAGGATGCTAGCCAATGAACTGCTTTTATTCCCAAGAAAATAGTATATTCAGCTGAAATGATGCCCAAAAATGAACCGGAAAATATGACAACAAGAGTGGGAATACTGCACAGCCACACAGCCACTAGCTCAGCATGTCAACAAGGCAGAGGCTAAAACAAAGGATGTGTGGTATGAACAACTTAACATAGTGGACACCATATTCTGTATCTGACAGGTGGCCACAGCGGGATGGTAATGAAAATGTTGGCAAGGAAAGCATATATCCCTCATGCAAATTGAGCACAAGCATACTTGCACCCTGTTTGTCTGAGAGACATGGCACTACTCAATAGCTGATGTGGCCAGCATTGCTGATGCACATTGAGATTGCTAAGTGGCTTTTCTGGTGCTGTCACTAGCAGAAATTCCATATTCTTCTTTGATGTATGAGTTTCAGCTGCTGCTTTGGGTCTTTAACATTCTGTTGTTCCTGGACTGAATTTCATTTCATTCCAGTTTGCTATTTACATCAACAGGTTAAAGCAATAGCTAAATGCCACACACAATATGTTTTCAACATTGCATTTCTAGTCAGAATGACTACTGACACACGTTAGTTATTTTTGCTATCAGTTATACTCATTAAAATCAAGAATAAATTCAACTGCAGTCAACAAAATAACATTCTGGAATTTGTCATAACAGTGAAAATACATTTTAAACTGTATACTCTGCAGCTCAAGTGTTTTCAGCATTTTGCTAAGAAGGCATTGGCAAAATCCAACTGAATATATCTTTGTGCTCTGAACTGTTGCTATGCTGGTAGCTTTCTAACTCAGAGCAAAAAATAAAGCTCTGCAATTTGTCTATGCTAATCTTGTATATTATGTATTTACTAGAGGAGATGCTGCCATTCTAGCATCACAAAAATTCCTAGTTAGCAAGGGCTAAATTCTTATGCTCTTACTCTTCTGAAGGAATAATTTGCTCAGCAGTGTGGTTAATTTCAATGCTACTACTCCTTGATTGAGACATGATTCAACATGAGTGGGGTTACTTTGAAAAGGCGTGAATTCTAAAGATTTTCTTACAGGTAAACCAGCTTATTTTACAGATATTTCTTGTTTTGTTTTTAAATAATACTGCAGTATGTAATTTACAGTGCCAAACTACAGGGTGATTTAGAAAGTACTCTACCAATACTTGTATAAAACAACAGGAAAGCAAATGAACATTTCCTCCAGGAATCCAAAGTATTTGATATTTTTCTTACCCATGGAAACTTAATTTCACTACATGGAGTAGTGCAATAAAAATGTCACATATCTTATTAATGCAAACAAATGAAACTGCCTTTTTAGAGCATGAACACCATGGCTTAAGTAGGTGGTAGACAGCTCAAGAGGAAGAAAAGCAATGTAGTGCCGAAGCAATTACAATCAGTCATAAGAAGTTAAACAATAACTTTTTGTATTCATAAAACATCAAAAAGAAAAATGGTAGAAGAAAAAACAGCCTTAGGGAAGATTTTGTTATACAGAAACAAGACCTTCCTAGTCTCTATTTAAGATTTTGTACTGGCTGCAGCCAGTTTTCTTTACTCACATGAACGAAGCTTCAGAGGTCAAAAACCCCTCTTGCAAAAGGTAAGCGAGCAGAATTTGCACAAACGCCTAACGTCTTTACTCTGACAGTAAATAATAGGCAGCAAAACTGGCCCACTCCCCCCAGTTCCATTTTTCACAGCAGATACAGGATTAGAAACCCACAAGCTTTCAATGTCAAGCAAGACTTTTAATTTACTCATTTATTTGTTTCTTTTGTTGGGCTTTTCCCCTGTTCGTTTTTACATTTTAGAAGTGAGTGCAGCTTCATTGCTCTTAACCACTCTAGCAAATGCAAAAAGTTCTTCTATACTTGAGGTATAATTATTTGCCTGTCATTATGATGTATGAGTTTCGATCCCGGCTAAATGGAACAGTTGAATCAGGAAGCCACAGCAGCCTTACCTGCGCCAATCACACGCTCAATTTTAATACAAGAGGCATCTAGCTCCTTGGCGAATTGATGGACAGCTCTATTTGGGTCCTCGTAGGTTTCAGGGTCAATGTAGGTTTTGGTGCCTGGAAATTTAACTGTAATGATGTAAGAAAGCATGACTGTGATGAAGCAAAAGCACTTATTGTGCAGTCAGCCCAGGAATTTCATTATGCAGAGTGCTCCTTGGAAGAATGAACCTGTTTCCACGCTGCCTGAGTCAGAGCCGCTCTGAGAAGCAACCTTAGTTTTAGGCATCATCTGCAAGCATGCTGACACAAGTACACAATCCCATCTCTAAAAATGACTAACATCTCCACCTTGAACTGAAATAAGTAATAAATATTAAATAGTGCTTAATGGAATAAAATGCAAGGGTTGAGTGTGAGTGAAAACAAAGTAGGGAAGGAGATATAAGACCAGCAGAGGAGGTGAAAGTTTCTTTTCAAGGTAAGGACAGCTTATCCTTTTGTCCCAGGATGCATAAACAGCATTTCTTCACGTTATTTCTGTCTTCTAGTGACATTTGAAACATTTCTTCACCTCCTTCAATTTGCTTAAACTACTGAATATAATATTTTTTGCAGATAGTGGCAATAGTCAACGTATTCACAGTACTTAGAAATTATATCCTTAGGTATTTTTCTTGCAGTACAATATGAACATGTTGTAGTCAACTTGTTGTAGTCAACTTGTAAAGGCATAGGAAGGAAAGTGGGCTCTGTGGCACCACTATTTCCCCTCTCAAGCACCTAAGTGAAAAAATACAGAGCAACTTGAATTTTGGTCATTCCTTTTTAGTATAACATTTAGTGAAACTCAAGCAGCATAGTGCTTTGGCCGGCGTGCAGTTTTTTCCCTTGGTTTGCTAATGATTCAGGTAAATTATTTTTTGCTCTTTTGGTGAAAGTAGAAACTCCTGGTGACAGGAGAGCAACCCTGAAAATCTATTAATCAAGAAATTTTTATGAAATAAATTTGCTCACAAAGATTACACTCTTGAGCTGTAATTAAATCAGTGAATTAAAATTCAATATCAAAATGCAAAAATGTTCCTCTACTAATTGATATGCTGATATACAAGAACAGGAACAAAAGTCAGAACAAAACATAAATGATTTACAGTTGCTTTGTATTCTTTTAATTCAATAAAATATTTTAAATATGAAAATATATTGAAAAATAGCTTAGCAATCACGTATATTTGTTTCAGATGGTATTAATGACAAAAACCACACAAACCTTCATAAAAGGAAAAAACTTAGAGAAATTGCTTGAGTAATCTAATGAATTCACAACCAGAGAAATTATTTGAAATGTTACCCAGACGTTATTATCTGTCACATTAGGTATTTAAATAGATGTTCTTCCAGTTGTATTGACAATGCTGGAATTTTTAAAAATTATAAATAATTATTTCTTAAAACCAAAAGACATTGGAGGAAATGAGAATAAAGTCATAGGTCTACCAGCCCTAATAACACTTTTAGGCAACAGGACGGAGAAGGAACTATCCTCTTGTGTTTGTGATAAGGGGCCTGGATTGGAAGTAACCTTGCAAATCTCAAGTGGGCCTCTAAAGGTTTTTTATTCAAGCTGTCATACACCATTTTGACAGGCCAAGGCTATCCTGGCATAGCAATGTGAAATAATGCTGGCCTGCATTTGCAGACACTGTTAGATGAAAATGGGAGGAGGAAACCAAATATAAATCTGAACTGCTTGACTAAACTCCTCCATTGTACTTCTATCTTCAAGTGTAGCACTTGAGGTCACAGGGAGATGAAGGGAACTTAAATGAAATCTATGATGCAGTGCTTTAAAATCTGCTTTAAAAACTGTTTCTCTCATAAGTTTTTGTTGCAAGCAAGTGTTTGTTCTAAGTTATGTTTTTGAAAATCCAATCTGGTACCCCAGTACAGAAGAATGTTGTCTAGATGTTATGCAGCAAAAGGCCACCAAACTGGTGTTCACAGTGACTAAGCTGGTGACCACAGCAGTGGGTTCCATCTTACTCTCTACATGGCCATCAAATGAAATTAAATACTACACCTACAACCAACAGATGACGAAAAACTACCTCGGCAAAAAGTTACTTGTATTTTTTGCCATGATTTAAAAAAAGATTGTGTATGCTTAATCTTCTGACTGATTTGCTGGATAACCAGATTTCTTGAAAGGATAATGAGGGAAATGAATGCTTATAAAGTGTCACCATTCCTGGATCAACTATCAATCGTTAAGTAGCATCTTTCATATTAATTAATTTACATTTTCACTGAAACAAAAACAAATGTCACCAATAATGAAGATATGGAAAGAAACTATTTAGCTAGCACATTCCTTTTGTTTATATAATGCAATACAAGGATACATAGTGGATCTTTTCCTTCAAGGACATAATGGGAATTTTAAAAGTGAAAGCAGTAGCTCTTCTGAAAATGTGAAAAGCTTACAGTGCATTATGAGAGGCAAATTTGAAATCCATCACTCCAAGAATAGTAACATTTAAGTAAACTCAAAATTTTGAAGAATTCTTTAAAATCAGCTGCATTGCAAAGTGCATTATAAATAATTCTTATCTCATCATTGTTTTCCACCTTTTTTGCACAGTTTATGAATTGATTGACTAAAGCTGTAATGATGTCACTACTTAGTTTGACACACGCTGCATTTAAACAATTTAGGTAGCCCCACACTCAAACTCAGGAAACGGGATCAATTTCCAGCTGACCTGATTTGTTCAGGGAAGAAAGGTAAAAAAGAACCTTGATCTGATTTTGAGTGGACCTTTGGCTAGAACTACTCATTTAGAGAGGAGTGCATTGAGAAGATGCTAAGAATTTATGACTAGTGGTTACTTCATTCACCATGTGACATTACTTTCTGATAACAGCTTATGACTTTAACATATCTAAAATAAGATAAATCCTATTGCTTTCACAAAAAAAAAAAAAAAATCTGAAGGACTTAAGCTACAGCTGCAATTATTGGTAGACAACAAAGGGTATATACAGAATAGCATGACTAATTGGCAAGTTGTACTGATATGAATGTGATCACGTATGGGAGAAACCCAGGCACTGTTCTGTATCAGAACTTATGTTCAGTTTAATTCTATTATGTGATTTTACAATTATGGTTGCTCAAAATAATTTTGCAACTTAGTTTTACTGCAACTCCTGAGTTAATGACTGTTTCTTAAAGACATTAAAATATTTTCAATTTTTAATGTCAAAATGGTATTAAAACCAAAATGTCAAAGGGTTAAAATAGGAAATCTTTTAAACAATATTTGGATAAAAATGAAAGTATTCTTGCATAATCCTTCCTTTACATTTCCCTTACATTTTTAATTGTCACTAACCCAAGAAAGATGTGGTTTGTTGAATTTTCCCAGCTTTATAGTATAAGTTCAGATGGTAGATGTAATTTTAATAAGAGAGGCTTTAGGTGCTACTCTTGGCTAGGTAAGTGATGCTAGAACACAAAATAGTCACAAAGTGGATGTTCTTTCTTTTCATATTAAATGTTCAATTTTTAAGGACATTATGTTTTGTAAATATTGATTGTAGAGTATTCACAGCATCAGAAAACAGCTTTTGAGCAGAACAGCTTCATTTTTAGGGTGATGCAGTTACTCGCTTTCTTAATCTGAAGTTTGCCTGAGGTAAAGATCACTTACGCAAAGGTCTCATGAATACTACACCTCAGAGGGATCATTAGGACAATGTGAAACATAGATTCAAAGCAACAAGAAGAAAACAAAAATGCAGAATGAAAACAACAGTATATCATAGACATGTATAGAAATAAAACCATCTGTGTGAGCAATGTTGTCTTTAATCTGCATTCCTTTTCTGTAGGTCACATTTTTACAGCGTTTAACTTCCTGCTTGTTATTTACACAGCATTTTTGAGTTTCCTATGGCATTGTCTTTCATGGAGTCTTGTTTTAGTATTGTCTACACTATAGTATTGTCTACACTACTGCGGTTGGGAATTTTTGAAAACGGGGGAAAAAAGCAAAACACTTACAATGAAAGTAAAGTTCTTCATCCCCTTCTTGATCTGCTTTGCTATAGCCACAATGCCTGAAAAGAAAGTAAACCACTAGTTTTACTGGTAAATAATTATTTACTTCTCACATCGAAGTCCTGACAAAATCAGCTCTGCAGGCCGGGATTTTTCAGGCACTGAGCACCTAACTGCTGTAGGCCCTTTAAAACTTTCTCCTATAATTCTATTGACAGCAGAGTTTTAAATAAATCATGAACAGTTGCATTCAAAAGGCTTTTGCATCAAACACCAGTCAGGACAGGTCCTAAAGAAAAAACTCTAGTTCTGGCAAAGAGCTTCAACAGATGAAACAGAGGATTAAAGAACTTGAAAGTAGAACACTGTTTTACATGAGGGCATTCTTAAACTTACTGCTGCGTCTCTTTTTCTTGAATGTAAAGCCATTTAAAAGCTGATCAGATAAAGTGTCAGATTTCTCCATGTGAGAAAACGGAACAGAAAGAAGGACTTTGAGGAGTACAGTTAAAGAACCTGCTAGGGGTTCCTTTTACAGCACATTTACATAGGACAAAAAGAACATCTTGATTTAAGTGTCTTGCCAAAGTAATAGGACAAACCATGTAATTGGTAAGGGAATTTAAATGAAAACTGTCCTTACCAAAAATTATTTCTGTTTTAGTTTTGCAGATTACTATCCCAGAACAGACTAGGTCTCAAGAGTTCACAAGAGTGGGGTCAGATGTGCTAATGCCCATGAAAGATGCAATACCTTCGTCCGATGATGAAACCAAACACCATGAAGACCAGAATGATGGTTCCTGCCACAGCAACCACAGCTATGATAATAACAGGATTCTGTTCACTGGAAACAGCTGTGGCTACAAACAGAGCACAGAGAAGAGATTAGTTAAAAATTAATCCCTACAAAGGGACTGCAAAAATTTAAGTCAATCACCATGAATAGTAAATTGCCTACTGTTGTAGACTGCTTTTATCTGAAACTATGATATCGATAATATAGTCTAAAGAAGGGCCTTCATTGGAAATTTAACCCAAAGCTGTATGAGTAAATGGTTGTCTACACCAAATAAAAAGAAGCTAAGCTGGAATTTCCTTGGCCAAAGCAGCACAGTCATTAGCTGAAAGCCAGCACCGCTAGCACCAGTCACTTTCACTCCCTCCTACTGCTGTACTGCCTTCTGTTTTGCTCAGTTGTCGACTCCCTTCTAAGAGGTAAGACCTGGATATTCCTGTAAGGAGGTACAGTAGGGGAGTAATCCCTGAAGAACTCTGTTTAAAGCTTCCCCTCTGAAGCTCCTTGATATGACTTTGATGGTTTCCAAGAAAATAGTGTCTTAATTCTAAGAAAAATGTTTGAGCTGAAATGCTATTAACACAGATTACCTAGTTAGCATATTTCAATCTCTTACTGCTAATAATCATTGTAAATAGCTATTATTACTTATCATTTGTTTCTGTTAGCAACGAAAAGGTGCTTCCACATATAAAAAATGGACTTCTCTGTGCTTCAGAGAATTTACATGCTAAAATAGCCACACATTATTGCTCTTCTTATTAATATATGCCAATTCTATTAATATATGCAAAATTATGCATGCCACATTAATGTAAACTGAGTATGTAAATACTTAGCCTGAGAAACCTTGAGGTTTGTTAAATACATTGCTTGCCTGACATCTACTAAGGGTGGTCATGTACTCAGCTGTATTAAATGAGCACAGTGCTACTGAACTCTGTGGAGCTGTGTTGATTAGTGAGAATCTAGACCAGGAGATGGACAGAGGAGGAGACATCAGGCACCTGGAATCATACAATCATAAAATCATAGCATGATTAAGGTTTGAGAAGGCCTCCAAGTTCAAGTTGGCCTCAGTCCATTGATTCAGATCCCTCTGCAGAGCTTTCCTACCGTCCAGCAGATCAATGTTCCCATCCAACTTATTTTTATCTGTGAACTTACTGAGGGGACACTTGATCCCCTTGTCCAAATCATTGATTAAGAGCGAACAGAACAGAGACAAACAGTACTGGTCCTAACACTAGGCTTTGGGGAATCTCACTAGTGACTTTCTGCCAGCTGGATGTGGCACCATTCACAACCACTCTCTGGGCCTGGCCATCCAGTTAGTTTCAACCCAGCGAAGAATGCACCCCTCCAAGCCATGGGCTGTCAGTTTCTCCTGGAGAATGCTGTGGGAGACGGTGTCAAAGGCTATACTGAAGGCCAGGTAGACTATATCCACAACCTTTTCATCCTACACTAAGCAGGTCACCTGGTCATAAAAGGAGATTAGGTAGGTCAAGCGGGATCACTTTGTCATCCCGGACATGCTGTGAGATGGCTCTCAAGGTGATCTGATCCATTACCTCCCCTGGTGCCGAGGTCAGGCTGACAGGCCTGTAGTTCCCCAGATCCTCCTTTGAACCCTTCTTGTAGATGGACTTCACACTCGCCAACCTCGGGTTGTGTGGGACTTCCCTGGTGAGCCAGGACTGCTGGTAAATGATGGAGAGTGGATTGGCAAGGTCTTCCGCCAGCTCCCTCAGTACCCTTGGCTGTATCCAATCCATCCCTGTAGACTTGTGAGTGTCTAAGTGGCACAGCAGGTCACTAATACATCCTCATGGATTGCAGGGGGTCTATTCTGCTCCTTGTCTCTTTCTACCAGCTAAGATGGCTAAATGCCCTGAGGATAACCAGTCTTACTGCTGAAGACCGAGGCAAAGAAGGCATTAAGTACCTCAGCCTTTTCCTCATCCTTGGTTACAATGTTTTCCTCTGCATCCAACAAAGGATGGAGATTTTCCTTGGCCCTCTTTTTGTTGTTAATGTATTTATAAAAACACTTTTAATTATCTTTCACAGCAGAGGCCAGATTCAGTTCTTGCTGAGTCTTCGCCTTTCTAATTTTCTTTCTATGTGACCTAATGACATCCTTGTAGTCTTCCTGAGTTGCCTGCCCCTTCTTCCAAAGGTCATAAACTCTTCTTTTTCCTGAGTTTCAGTGAAAGCTCCCAATTTAGGCAGGCAGGTTTTTCTTCCCTGCTGGCTCATCTTTCAGCACACAGGGACAGCTTGCTCCTTTGCCTTTAACTTTTCCTTCCTAAAATATGTCTAGCCTTCCTTTGTATTTAAGGGTTGTTTCCCAAAGGACTCTTTGAACCAGTGTTCCGAACAGGTCAAAGTCTGCCCTCCAGAAGTCCAAGGTAGATGTTTTGTCGACCCCTTTCCTTACTTAATCAAGAACTGAAAACTCAATCATTTTGTGGTTGATATGCCCAAGACGGCTGCTGCCCACATCTTCCACCAGCCCTTCTCTGGTCACAAAGAGCAGGTCTAGCAGGGCACCTGGTAGGCTTCCTTACCATCTGTGTCAGGAAGTTATCTTCCACACACTCCAGGAACTTCCTAGACAGCCTCCTCTCCTCTGTGTTCAGTTTCCAGCAGACATCTAGCAAGTTAAAGTCTCCCACAACAACAAGGCCTAGCGATTGTGAAACCTTATCCAGCAACTTACAGAATAGTTTATCCATCTCTTCATCCCGGTTGGGTGGTCTATAACAGAGTCCCACCAGGGTGTCTGCCTTGCTAGCCTTCTCCATGATTCTTACCCACAGGCACCCAACTTTATCATCACTGTCATTAAGCTCTATACAGTTGAAACCCTCCCTACTGTACAGACCTACCCCACCACCTGCCCTTCCTCTCCTGTCCCTTCCTAAGAGTTTATAGCCATCCACTGCAACACTCCAGTCATGCAAGTCATCCCAAGTTTCTGTGATGGAGACTATTCATAGCTTTCCTGATGTAGGATGGCTTCCAGGTCCTCCTGATTGTTATCGATGCTGTGTGTATTGGTGCAGATGCACTTCAACTGGGCTATCAATTTCACCCCCAACACTGGCATGCTGCCCTTGGGCTCATCCCCAGCAAGATTGGTCTTATCCCTTTCCCCATTCAAACCTAGTTTAAAGCCCTTTCAGTCAGCCTGGCCAACTCACAGGCTAGAATCTTTTTTTCCCTTTTAGACAGGTGATCCCCATCTGTCTCCAGCAGGCCTGGTGCCATGTAAACCACCCCACGATTGAACTGCAGCAGACAGGTGAAAGAAAAATAAATAAAAAAAAAGGAAACTAAACTAATAGTTGGTTAACTAAATTGTAGATGGTATGATAATTACCACTGGCAGTAATTTCTACAACATGATTTTATGAATTTCACAGAATTGGGTTCCTGCTGCAGACTTCAGAGGTTCCCATAGAAACAAATAAACCATTTTTTTCTTGGGAGAAGTGAGCCAATCAACATGACTTATTTTGGCACTGACACTGACCTGCACCGACTGTTCCTCCTCCCCTCTCCCCCCAAAACAAACCCCTTGTTATACTACACAGATTTAGAATAATCTGCACTAGAGGAAAATAACATGCACACATCCCTTTCAATTTTATTTGCTCAAGAAACTCTGTATTTTTTCTATGTTCTACCCAATGCGGTTGAGAAAGATCACATTATTAATATTACTCTTTACTTGAAAAGAATGAATGCTTGTCTTTGAGTAACTATAATTTTCTGAGATACCCAGGTCAGTAGGATGCTTCTGCAGGTTTGGCTGTATCCCACTCACGGAACTTCTAAGAAATCAGTGGTGACTGTCTTGTGCATGAGTGTGGATGCGTAAGTAATACTCAGTTCCTATAACATAATCAGGCCATCAAAACAGACAATCCCAAAGAATGTAAAATTTCTGTTAAATACTGTGTTTCCTTAAACTGTTCCCTTCTCTCTTTGAACTTCAGTAAAAATCTAACTTGGAAGTGAAGAAGAGGAAGCATCCCATCACAGTGGCCAGGCTGTGAAGCTTCATCCATCAAAAATGTTTGGAAAAATCCCCAGCCCAGCCTGTCACCTAATCCAGTAGCCAAGACGAGAGCATAGAGGCTGACATATGTGAGTGGGTTGCTCTGTGTAACTGCCTCAGAGTTTTTGGGTACTGGCACATTCTGGAAGCAAGAAGAGGATGATTTTTGGGCTCTGGAAAATGTTTGGAACATGGTACACTGGCCAACTGTAAGATAGGTGGGATGTAATGTATTATATGATGCAATTTTACATCTTAAAAAAACACCAGGGCTTGAATGTGGGCATGGTCTGGTATGAATTCAGTGACAGCAGCCAGACATTTGACTCTGTTCAGGTACTCTGCTGATTCTCTCTTTTGTGTGATGAACTCTGTTAGTGTAAGGGTGAATCAGAACCCAGCTTCTGGAATGATCCCTGTGATTTGGCAGAAATAAAGATGCTGGAGTGTTCTTAGAGAAATGATTTTGTGATGCAGAAGACCCTTTCAGGGAGCGTCTGTCACTGGTGCTGCCCCAATGGTGATGACAGGGAATCAGCAGCAGGACAGAAAAGTCTGTCCTTACCTCTGCTTAAACTGTGCTCAGGCACAGGGGGTGAGACAGGGAGCTGGGATGTGGGCTGATATCTGATCTGGCACTGTGATATGTGCACATCCAACGCACAATGCTTAATTTAAAGAACTGAAAACCACCTTTTAAATACATGGTGTTAGGGATGGGGAATGGATATCTAAACACCCTGATGTTGTGCTGCTGCTCCAGAAACCTTTTAGCATGCAAGCAACCTGAAAGTACGATTTGTAAAAAAGAATTTCTGGTGAAGTCCATCATAAAAGCTTCAATGATAATTGGAACCACATACATCAAATATTTCTTTTTTAAATATTTTGCTTTATGCCTTCTATAAAAATGTGTAGTATTGTTATTTTAGACATTAGAAATAAATGCTACATATGAATACTGCTTTAATCTTGTTTGATTTAAACTGATTCATGGCAAAAAGAAAAAGCAAAGACTTTGTCACGCCAGGTTGTGTCAAGTGCTTTTACTTTAACAGTGAGAGCCATAACAAAGTCAAAGATTGGACCCAAAGATCTCAGAGGTCTTTTCCAACCTAATTGATTCTGTGATTCTGTAAGTGAAAAAATCTGCTCCAATTACAAAGAGCACAGAATCATCTTTAGGCCCACTGGCCACAAGCCATTTAACTTGGCTTTTAAATACTTTAGTGAACCAAGAGATAAAATTGCCACTTAAGTGATATTCAATGCATTTGTGTGTTTTTCCTGATGGACTTCTGTCTCTAATATCAAGACAATAAAAAATGCAATGACTAGAGTCATTGACTTGAATAGAAATATTTTACCTTTATAAAGCACGTTTACTTCATAATTATTAAATTTTTACATAAATATTTATGCAATACCCCACATATATGTTATGTTTGAATACAGACATAAAATATGTATATTTTACATTTCAGTAATGTTATTATAATGAGTGTAGTTCTTCAAATAGGGAAAAGTGGCTATGCAATTTCTACCACAATTTAGAAAATGGAGCATGATACAAAAATCTACTTAATTAACAGCACTAACCAAAAGTGCCAACCAGTTAAGTACCAGGAGAAATTCACGCAGGCAACATGACTATCCGACTGTGATGGTCATTATATATATTCTTACGTAATATATGTGTGTATTTTCCTCTTGAAACACTTAGAAATTTTTAAAAGCTGCATTCAGAAATCCACTGGAATAATGAGAAGACAATGCCTCTAAACTGTAGCATAATACTGGTTTAGTGTTCAACAGTAAAGTACTTCACTTCAGGCATATTTCTTAAAAATGATCCAATAAATGTCTTCATTTAAAATGCTAACAAAAGACTAATTTGATTAGTTTGCAAATTCTCATAAAACTATAAATAAAATATGAGAAACAAACACTTTCATGTAAAACTATTTTACAAGAATTTAATGAGATTTAGTATCTTTTTACCAACAATAATTTCTGAAAACTGTATATGGGAAATTGTGAAAGCTTATCCTTGATAGGAATTGTATTTTATAATGTCCTCTCAAGTTAATGGAAAATATGCCACTTTTAAAATTTTCTTCAGTGAAAACACAGGACATTTTATATGGCAGCTCAAAACACAAAGCTGGCTTATGACAAGAAAAAAAACCTGCTGTGCATGCTGGCAAAGCATCTTTCTGGTTTATATATATTTTTTTCATCACCTGAGTGAGAAAAAGGGTACAGGAGCTTGGTCAGTGATGCATTTATTATAGGATTTCCTAATCATCCATATGTTGACCAAACTCCAGTCAAGACTGTTTACCTCTGAAATTATCGTTGCTAATCTTAGCAGCTACCAGAATGCTTACATTCAGTATATAAAAAATATGCAGATAATTAAGGAAACATTGGGGAAACATTTTGAAGAACTAATTTTAAACCACTATGGACAATAAATTAGTTAATTAGCAGAAACTTATGACTGATTATGACAGACTTTTAATTTGTTTTCCAGGAAACTACTCAAAATAAGAAATTACTTCTGGCTGTACCTTAGGTTCCCATTCTGCAAAATGGGGATTCTGCTACTGACTCTTCCAAAAGCAGAATTCTACAGATGGAAAGTATGCTATTAGACACAGAACTAATAATATTAGTAATAACAGCTCATTGCTGCTATTATGATAATTACTATTTCAATGATGTCTATTAGATATGCGGTATTATTCATTACTTATAGTTTTTATATCCTGTGTGAAACTAAGGTGGAATCAAGACCTAACCACCGTGTTTTAAGAATGCCCACAAATTGTTCAGGCGACACCTGGCTGCAATTAATAAGATGCAATAACGTGTGTCTGCACCTTAGATATGCTGCACAGAGTGCAGAGAGGGTCTGGCATCCATACCCTTTGAACTTAGAGGCTATGTATTCCCAGCTCCAATTCTGGCTGACCTGCTGTCAGGCGGGTCAGCCTAAAGCAAGTGTTCCAAAACAGGGTAACCAAATTTGGGTCTGGAACAGGGTGGTGGAGCTGCCAGGAACACAGACAGCTCCCGAGAACGGGCACACAGCTGCCAGGTCTCACTGATGGAAGAGTTTCTTTCTGAAGATGCAAAATATGGAAGATTTTATCTAAACATGCATGCGCATATCTCCACTGGTGAATAAAAAAGGTATCAGTATGATCTTTAGGCAAATAAGGGCACAATTCATTGCCAATGAATTCAAAGTACACTAAAGATGGATTTACAGCTTAAACAAGACACACACAAACAAAACTATCAAGATTTTTTTCAGGAAATCAAATGGAAAAAATGACCCAGAGAAGCCTCTGTGGGTTGAAATCCCCTCCTTCCTTCTCCCCAATTACAGAAGAATCTAGTTGACTTATTCAGCTCATCACTACTCACTTCTTTTGTGGGGAGAAAGAATTGCGTATTTGAGTTTAAAAAAAAAAAAGTCTTTATATTAGAAGGACAGCAGAGGAGATGAACCTGATATGTTACAAATCTCCTCCAACGAATTATAAGACTAATTTTCCGTTCTATGGTAAAACAAATTACTGAAGCTCATCCTTCAGAATACAGCTACAAAAATCCACCTTCTTATAGAACTTCATTCCTTCTAATTGTATAACTCCTTTCTTGTTTTACTTACTACCTCTAAAGAAAGGGTTAATTTTTTGTAAATCTAATTGCTTACCTGTGGCTTCTTCCAGTGTGGCAACATCCAGTCTAGGGCTGTAATTTCCATAACCAGCAGCAGTAAAAGCACGAATCTGGAAAACATACACTGTTCCTGGCTTTAGGTTATTAATAGAAGCTGAAGTGGACTTGGTTTTCACTGTGGAATAGGTCCTCTCCCTTTGATCCTGGAAACAATAAGACAAAGATTAAATGACATTTACAGATCAGATTTTATTATGGTTGCACAACAGCAACTGACAGCCAGCCTGGGTAGTTTATTTCAATTTGCTGAATGCTCTTTTCCCCCAACATAAAAAATAAAGCATACTCTGTGGAGTATTATAAAACATTGTCAATGCAATGAAGAGCTCTAAGTGTAACATAAAATTCAAATGGGATGCTCACGTTGTTGCTCATAACACATCCAGACAAAAAATGATTGCTTTTTTTGGCTCTGATTACATTTTTTGAAATTTTGATGAGAGATAACTCAGCTGCAGATTTCCAGGGGAATCTGTGGGGTCTAAATAGTTCAAGGACAGGGAAATTTGCTCTTTCATGGTAAGAACATGACAAACGTATAGCTGTGCAATCTGCCTTCAGTCTGCATTAACCTGTTTTTTGTTGTCAGCTTTTTCTTATTCCTGGAGTACTTCAAAGTTATCGTGAATGAAATCCTAGACATTGTGAAACAAATGGTAACACTCTGACATCATTACTTTGACATTTTACTCTTCCAACACCTTTAAAAAACACAATATTGCCAATGTCTAATTGGCTGGATTTTGTACAATTTCTGAGGTCCTTAACTCAGTTTTCACTTTAGATTTTTTCCTTCTGGCTTTTAGTCTTTTCTCAGTTTCAGACTATATGTTAAAAAGAGGAACACAGGGAAAGAAGCTCAGTATGACACTGCCCAAGTTTAAAGCTGTAAGATTACAAACCCTATGAGTAATAACTCACTTTCAAATAGTACAAAAGCTGTATCACAGATCATTACAGTATTCAAAAAGCCCTACTTATTCATCACATTTACTGACACAGATTATCTTTCAGCACAGATATGTGCAGCCCTGTTGATTTTTGGTGGCAGATGCAACCCTGATTTGAAGGGCAGAAGAGATGAATTAACCAGCCATCTGAATGCACCACATGACCAGAGAAGCATGAGCCGCACGCAGCAGTGCTAATGAGACAGATACAGAGGGAAGGAATAAATTTGTACTCATTTCAATAGTACTTCATCAGCTAAAATTTATGGAGAACCTTCCCCTTTGCAGTCAGTAAAGCAGCTTTTGCTGAAATACAAGGTTAGACCGAATATATATGATTTCTTTTCTGAGATTCAGTAATGGCTTTTCCTAGTTGTTGCCCAGTCTTTATTTGAGCAAGCCCGCCGTCTTGGCTAGCAACAACTTTTTCATATCTTCTCCAAGAGGATTTAAATTGTCTGTAAGTGAGGAGCATGGTGGAATGTATGTTGGTATGTGAGAAAGAACAGGAATGCTTCAGAGACGAGAAACAAGTGTAAGGAAACCATAAACAGGTTTGGGACTGTAAGCCACAGTGGAATTTCAGAGTTTGGGTTTTGATGCATAAATGAGGCTTATTTGAATTGCCAACAGTTCTTGCGTTCAAAATAAATAAATAACAAAGACATAAAAATAACCTGTGCTAGAAATCTCACAGGACACTCTTACTTTGGAGATTTCAGGCAGTTTCCATTCTAGCCCTAGCCAGAAGTGAGAGGTGACAAAAACACTTATCAGAATATTTCAGAAGGACAGAAATGTTTGATTTAATTCGGCTCTAAAAGGAGCTGAAAGTTCAGATCTTTTCTTTTTTTCTTTTCTTTAAACTAGTGGAACAAAACTTAAAGAGCCTCTCTCATTCTGAGCAAAATTAAGAAGTACTTTTAAAGCTGAACTTCACTATTTTGGAAGGAAGACAAATATTTAAGTATATGTGCAAAAATTGCCTCAGTTAAAGATATATAGCCGAGTTTATCTGTGACTGTAGAATGAGCTTTGTATTCTCTTATTAATTTCACTGTAATAAGGATAATACTAGGAGATTTCCTTCTGTTACAAAAGAACTTTAACATCAGTTCTTCTCTTTGAAACACAGTAAACTGGCAATCAAATTCTGCTGGTTATTTAAAGTAACATGAATATATAAGGAAAATAATATTATAAAAGCCACATTCTAAAAGCTATCATTGTATGAAAAATCTAGTATATTGATAATTTTTCTTATCTATTTAAATTATTTATTGTATTTTAACAGATTAGAAACTGTTCTGTATATTAAAAAAATTCCAAGGTTTCTGGTTTGCTTTTTTTTTAACCCTTGTAAATATGTAAGCTATTTCTAAATATATGGACTTTAGTTATGTGTGTACGCACACAAAAAAGCTGTCAAAACAAAAATTACCTGCTAAAATTAGTAAAAGTTCTTTAAAATACTTGTTTAATTAGTAAAATTTCTTTAAAAGTCTTGTTTAATTATCTGTACAGATATAATAAATTTTGTCATAAGAGTCTTTAGAGTCAACAACTTAAGCTGGAAGTTAGCATCAACAAATCAACATTGTATTGCTTTCCTAAATCATATAAAGATCTTTTGGTAGGTATATTTGTGTAATTCAGCACTGAAAATCAAATATGACACTTGAGATTAGATCCAATCTGGTCCGAATTTACCTAATTCTGTGTTACCTAGTAAACTGACATGGTCTTTTTTGATATAGAGGTACTATTACGTTGTTTGCAGACACGAAATGTCTTCACAAGTGATCACAAAGGAGCCCCTTTGTTAATTTTTTTTTTTTTACTTTAATTTGTTCTTTGTTTTTCATAGAATGTTTTATAAAAATTAGGAATATGTTATGTTACGCAGTCCATTTCCCAGGGAATCTGGAGTAGACACACTTAGTCTGGGTCCCATGACAAACATATAGCTGCACAACCTGCCTTCACTCTGCTTTCATCCAGCTCACGGTTGTCAGAATTTTTTTATTCTGAAGTACTTCAAAGTTATCATGAATGAAGCCTTAGACACACTGAAATGAATGGCAAAACTCCGACTTGACATCAGTAAGATTGCAATTTCACTCTACCAGAAACAGAGATCACTTCATCTACTATTGAAAAGCAGCCTTCAATTCATTATTGTGTTGAGAGAACAAGTGAAAAATAAATTTCACAATGCTGGTCCTTTTTAAAAGGACAAATAAGAAATATTTATTTGCTGACACTAGGAAGTGTTTTGGAAATTTTCAGACATCACGTCGAAGCTGCCCAGCTCATATGGAAATACGAACTGCTGTCAGGAGTTGTATTTGATACACCATCTCAAGACTAGAATCACAGTGATATGGAAGGAAATGAAACAAGCTTCAAACATGATGTAGAGGAGACAGAAAAACAACAGTACACTGGAAAAATATCCAAGTCCAATGTAACAATTTTAAAAAAAGGAAAAAAAGGGCAGATTTCAAATGTATATTTCATTTTTTAGTACGCCAAAATGCAAGCTACGAGACATATGATAGCAATAATAATTGCAGGATTTAGTTAGTTATTAAAAACAAACAAAATCACTAACTTTGGAGAGACAGGATAGTTGCTAGCTGATGCCTTTAACACTGTTTCACAACACAGCAAGCCAACATTAAGCAAACAACACTTTGTTGCACATTACAGATAATCTTTGCACTTACTTTCTCATAATACTTGATTTCATATTCAGTAATGACTCCATTGGGATGCTCTGGTTCCTGCCAGGAAAGCTCAACGCTCCTCTGCAGCACTCTTTCTTTCATTACTCCACTAACTTGCGAGGGAGCTGTTTGGACAAGATGTGTCAATAAATAAAAAGCAAATTTGTTGGATGCCTAAAATCAAATGTCATTACTGATCCACCCCATGCTGAGCCACTTTCATTAAGGTAAAAGAAAGCACCTTTTCATAACTCACAATACAAAGCTAATGAATATTCAAGCAGTGCCCTATTACTGTTCATAAACATAGAATAGAAATTGAACTGAAGTGCAAACGGTAAAAAGTGGCATTTTTCAACTTAGTGCAAAACTGAGATTGATGGAGTGGGAATATCAATTAAGCAAATTAATTCTGAGGATGATAGCAAAGCAGATTTTTAGATTGATGTGTAGTAAATTAAGAGTCTAAATATTTATTGCATATGTTTCTGAAATGCACATAAAAAGAAAAATAATAGTTTAGAACCAAAATCACATTTTAGGCTGATTTGATATGACTGACTCCAATTCTGCTTAAAAAATAATCTGTCACACCATCTGATAATGACATGACTTGGTGATGAAAACAACCTTTTTAAGAGACTAAGCCCACTCTTTTACATTGGTTCAAACCTTTCCAGGACATTCTCTCTTTAGACCTGAAGTTTCCATACTTGGTCTTGGTATTTTTGAAAGTGTGAGACAATTTAAGAAGTAGATCTTATGAAACAAAGGGGACACTGCCTTCCTGTGCCTCACTCTACAGAGACATACATACATGCACACTGCATGCATGCACACATACGCACTGAGTTTTGTAATAAACATCACCCACAACCAAGGACCTTTTGAAATTAAAAAAAACCCAACCCAATATACAGGTATTACAGAGTCATTGATTCTCACATAAAATGTTTAAGAGAGAATGCAATAAAATGTGAAAGACTGAAAAAGTAACTTGCTTCATCAGCTTAGCTCATGTTTAACAAAAAGGACAGCAGATATTTTGCTGATGTGCAGCACCAAAGGAGGCCAAACATGACAGTTTTCCACTGCCTGTATGGATATAGAACAGAAGTCCTGTAAAACTCTAGTGTTTAAAAAACAACTATGGTATTAAAACAGTGCTGAACTTGATCTTGTTCTCTTTCAGTTCAATGGGAATAAATTTTGCTCCTGCAAAAGATAGAGAGAACCTGATCCTCAGCCCCCTGCAGTTAAAAGCAAAATTACATTTACATGTACAAGGACTTGGTCTCAGAACAGACTCAGGCACCGGAAAGGTGTCTGAGATAAATTTATTAGAGATAATAGAGATATTAGAAATTAAATTAGAGATAAATTTATGTATATCTTTTTTCAAGCACAGAATCTGGTACTGATTCTATACTGAAATGTTTGTTTGAACAAAAATTCTGAAAATTTTAAATCTTTTTCTAGGTAGAAAAAACTCCACCGTATTTCAGAACCATATATAAAGGTTTCACTGTGTTAAATAATGTACAGATCCTGATGATGTTCAGATAAAACAAAAATCTTATCCCAAGCAACAAGTAGATGAACTTCACTTTCTCCAGGTAATTTAGATAACAAAAAACATCTAGAATATACACTCCAGCATCATTAAGTATAAAAATATAATGATTAAAATAAAAATATCTAAAGTACAATTAAGAAAATAATCTTCTAAACAATTTTAATTGGATTGTTAACTTCTTAATGAAATTTTGGAGTTTCTAGCTTTTTTTAAAACTTAAAACATGTAGGGTTTTAAATTAAATTTATTTGCATTTTATTGAAGGCTCCAAGAGTCCATGAAAATTAGGGATTGAAGCCATGTATGATAATTTTCATTATGAACTATTATGTTGTATATAATCAATGTAATCAAAGTTGAAGATCTCTTAATCTAGGCTGCCTGACTGATAAAGTCTTAGGATTGTATCAGGCAAACACCGTGGGGTGATGCACAAAGCCAGGATCATTCTCTTTCACTCTCCTTGCATTGTCTTTCTAAAGGCTCAGAGATTTTCACTCTTTGATTAGTGAAACATATTTTTTTTCGTAGCTAAGACTCTGGAATGCAGCAAACTAATTTACTCTGTTTAGTTTCCTTTGTCATGATGAACTAGTTGTCTTCTTTGTCTAAATGAGTACCACAGCACCCTGAATGAATTTCAGAGAGGTCATTATGTTTCATGTATAATTTTCAATCTCATCTAGATACATGCTTTTCAAATTGCTAATCTTACATTTTTAGATGTCCAAAATTGTTGATTTTTGTACTTAACATGAAACAATTTTATATTACCTAGGTCACTGGAGTTTGTTCTCAACATTTACTACTTTTTGGTTTTGCTTATCACCTTTTTTTCATGCCGTTGGCCACAGCAGTATTTTTTTAAAGCAGTGAAGCAAAATGAAGTTGTTTCCTTTTATTAAGCACATACACCGAGTATCAGTTAACTCTGCATGTGGGAAAGGAACAGCAATGCAGAGGAGGAGGAACACAGAGAGGGGGAAGATTTTAATTGGTGAAATGAAATATACTACGTGAGATTCCTACTTAACACCTGTACAAAGTACACCACAAGCAGGAATATTCCATTCTTAAAGAATTTCCAATAAAAATAAAATACCAGTGATTTATCAACATTGCAAGACAGCATTCAAAACTCTTAAATAAATGCTCTCGAAGAAATAAAGATAAAATAAATAAATAAGAATATTTCCTGTCAATTAATATTCATTTCACTCAAGACTGGTCAAAGATTGGTTTGTTTTTTGTTTGAAAGATGTGCTACCTTTCATTGGTAGGAGAACCACACGAGGAAGAAGAGAAAGTCCAGCCCTACAGACTGCATGTGTTTGTAGCTCTGAAGACAATTATGTTGCATATAATTCCCATACCACATGAGATTCCTAAAATGCAGCATGCTACCTAACCTTATGTTGTGTCCTCACATTTGTCAGGAGCAGAAGGGAATCATTAAACTGACTGAAGCCAGAGTATTCTCCTCTGGCAAGGTACACCCGTTTGTTGTCACTGCAAGGAAAACTCTGCAAACTAGAGCAGCCACATAAGCCAATCTATTGATGTGAGAGGTTAGATGTCTATGCTATCTTTATCCTGCCTTTTGGGTTGCATTTCTTGATCTGTGCTTAATGAGAGCATACAGGTCAGAAGCATTTTGTTCTTTATTCTAGTATAATAATTTCCTCTGTATTCTCTGCATGGCTTTCTTACAGATGGTTTTGCGTTCATATTTAACTTGTTCTGGCTTCTTGACATGTGTTTTTAAACCTTTAACCAACTTCTCATTGCCTATCTATGTTAATTAATTAACAACCTCTTTACAGTTTTGAAACAATCATATTTGATCAAGCTCGAAAATGAGTTAAAGCATATAATTCATCCTTAAATACAAGATAAAATAGGGTAATCAATTAGCAAACAAAGAAAAATCTATAAAAACAGGATTAAAAATAACATTTATAGCAAAAGAAATAGCAACAACAACAATAATAAACAACAACTATTTCAGTTCTCTTTTTTTAGTAATCTACTTCTTGCCACTGCATCTCTGACAAAGTCTTTCATGACAAAGACACTTCTTACAACATTTCTAGACAACTAAGTACCCAGTCCTGAATGACTTGAGCCTGCATAATCCCTACAGTATCACTTCAGGTTACAAAGAAGCATCACTTGTCAGAATAATTATTTCCATAATATATTACACTGGGGGATACAGGCTGTTCAAAACACCATGTGCTATCAACTTTCTTTCTGATATACCTCATCTCCTCTTTTGCTCCTTCCTGCTGACACAACATCCAATGCATCAAACACATACAGCCTCTCAGGGCTAACAGGCAGATGTACCTACACACGTTGCATAAGAAAGTACTTTGAGAATGACAGGCCCTCAGTACACTCATTCACCTTTTTAAGTGCTTCAAATATACCATTCAGCAAAAGGAAAAATTGATTTTCCCCAGGTTTCAACATCACAGCCACAGAGAAATATAACTCTGCTGGGGTTTACTGATAAAGCCTTTAAGTTACATAGATTTCGAGCTGGTCATCATTTTCAGATCAAGTTACAGAAAAAGTTAAAACTGAGGTGACAAAAAGAGCAGGATATTCCAAGGATATATTCCATTCCAGAGAGAATACTGAATTGGGTAGACTGATGTGTTACATCCATACTGCTAAGCCAAGCATATACATTATTAATATGTGCAAATATTAGGTATAGAAAACTGTGACGATTGTTTCGGAAAGCGCTACATTTAGTTCAGAGTCCTCTGAAAAAGTTATAATGTTGCTCATGCCTTTAATCTCTACGCTTCTCTGGTTCTCCAGACCAAAATTTTCCTTGATCTATAGTGTGCTTTCCAGAAGACAAAAGAGAGTTGCAAAATTAAATCTTCTTCATTTTGTATCAGAACAACAACTAAAAAAAACCCCACACCCAACAAAACCCCCTCAAACAAAAATAACAACAACAAACCAAAACCAAACAAAACCAAAACCGAACAAAAATGCCAAACACATGAAAACAATCAATGGAAATGGAAAAATGAAAATATGTAAAGCTGGACTTTTACATTTAAGAGGAATTAGGCATAATGTACCTTGCTAGCACAAAATCAGGTGCAAACATACTTTTATTGAAAATAGATAATTCAGCAAAAGAAACATACCAATCAATTTCTCAGAGATTTACTAAAGTCCTGAATCTTGAATGTGTCTCAATTCCATCAACAGCATTGGTTGTGGAGACTTTTGATACTTTTTAAAAAGTGTCTCTAGAAGCAGCATTCTGGATGTTTAGTAGTTCATGTGTATGAAACAAACTATTTAAAATCCTTAGAAATAAGCATTTCAATCCTGCAGTCACACTTCATACAGGAAGTTTCATAAACAAACATGAGTGCAGGACTAAACCCTATATAAAATACACAACCAAATCTATATTTGCAAGTCCAGTTTCATGATTTGTCATACAAAGGCTAAAGAGTGAATGGACTACTAGCCTTCCTTAACCCTTTTTTGTATTTTTTTTATCTTATAATAGTAATAACGTGCTGAAGTCAATATGACCTTCATCTTGTACTTGCTGAAATCAACAATAACACTGACACTTTTGTGGCACAGGACCTTTACAGCATTTCCTGAAGGACAAAAACTCTTCGCTATTGGCTTCTTTTCATATCACGAAGATATGCAACAATCATTAAAAGCACCAGCTTTTCATACAGCAGCAATGAGATCAATTTTCGATCCCTGTAAAACTGTATCTTAGGGCCCAATATAAGTTTTATATTACATGAAGCTTTACACCATTTTTCTGCAACACTGTTCTACAGCAGTCGGAGGGTGTTTTGAGTATTGAGCCCAAAAGGGACACTGCTAACAGATGCAAAGCATGGAAAAACAGATATTGGCATCCCAATGGTTACAGCCTATTATTTCTTTTTTAAACGTCTTTGCTGTCTCCTTTCTCAGCAGAATCTTTAGATAACAGAGTTGCTTTGACTCTACATCGATTTTAAGTGAGACTGGAATCTGGCATTTTACCAACAGCAAATGTAAAATGAACCCATGTATGTATATATGTATATCTATACATAAATAAAACAGTAGGAGAAAATTATACTGTTGTTAGCTCTTAAAGGGTTTTCAGGAAGAGAGTACAAAACTCCCCATACTCCATTACAGTCCTACACCCAGATTACTCAAAGGGTACCCTTCTACTGGCTTTTACACTAATTTGCTCCCAAGAGAAAGCATGTAAGCGAAGTCACAACCTGGCCTCCAACCATGCTCTGGTTCACTCTGAAGGGAAACTTAGACATCAGAATTGCCGAATGCAAGGTAAACAGATTGTAGACCTTGAGGAATTGCAGCTACTGCTGTCAGGGGCCTGAGGGTCAGCATGTGGCATCACACTGGTTTTTGTGCTGGTCTGAAACAGGATGCCTCAGGATACATGCCCTCACTTGCTTCAGGATACATGCCCTTGCATGCTTCCAAGGATCTGTCTGATGTACATAGAAGTCATCTAAAACCAAACCTTGACAAGGGTTTGCAGCTACTGGGCAAATTTCAACACTTTATAATGTAGATATTTCCCTTATTTATATATTCTGTTTCTTAGAAAGATACAAAATCTTTTTGTCAGAGGAAGTTATATATGCATATAAAATATATTATCTATATAAACTTTTTATTTTATTATTAAAATTATTAAAATTTCAGAGCACTGTAATATGGCACTCACTTAAGGATTACTAAAGCCACAATAGAAAGCTGCCACAGCTTGCCATTGGAATGCTTGAGAAAAAAAATGCCTATGTTTCACTTCCTGTTTATACTAATATGCACAATAATTTTCATCTTATTCCATGAAAAAAAAATACCAGAAAAGAACAAGAGAGCTCTTACACTGAAAAATATTAAATGTATTGATAGAAATTGGTAAGATTTTCTGTTTTGTTAAAGTGTATTTCTCTGTCCTCTGTTAAGCCTCCACATGACAAAGCAGCCCATGATAAAAGGTTATTGAGTACCACTGTATTATGCCATTAGTACCCATTGCTTTGGATCAATGGCAGAGAAATTCCCCACTGTGTTTACAAGCTGTGGCATTCAAAAGGAGACCCAAATAAATCAGATATTTTACACTAACAATATCCTACAGAGAAGTCATTTTAACTTCCTCTCTGACACACTTTACTTTCCGGCTCATAAATATAACACAGTGTGCTTACAGTGTTTTGCAAGCCATGAGCAAAGGCACTCACAATTCTCTGAGCCACTTGGGGATGTCTGAGTATGTGGTAACAGGCAAGGTTGTCAAGTAATACTTGAGTGCATTACTCCATTACATTTTTTGTCATTACTTTTGTGGTTGAAAAACTCTCTAAGTACCTGCTGGTCTACAGAGAGGAACAGAAGTAGTAGCTACCTGAATAATTTTGCATATCAATTAATAAATAGAATCATAGAATATGCTGAGTTGGAAGGGACCCATTCAGAAAAAAAACAATAAATCATTCAGATCTGCCCTAATACTAGTAGCAAATTTCTAAGAAAGCTTATGGTCAAATAGCATTATCACCAAATATGCAGTGATTTACTAATTGCCCATATCTTTTATATACCTGATACATTTAAAATATTTAATGGTTTGGTAATTCCTTCATCAAACTCAAAACTCAAAAGCTGGATCAGTCCTATAAGCTCTTCACTATGGCAAAATTCTGGGGAGGGAAACCAATAAAAGAACCAACCAGAAAGAAATTAAACAATTTAGAGATATCAGGGCTGACAGCTTGTCTATCTTTTTTTTTTTTATTATTTTTTTTTCTATTCACAGTCTACATCTAGATCCATTCTATGAACTCCCCTGTTTCTCCTGCCTGACATTTGATACAAATATTACTGTTATGTCTGCATCTCATTTCTTCCAAAACTAGTGACTTGGGCATCAATCAGTGCTGAATGGATGCTGAGTTGCGTAACAAGTGACAACTTCGACTCCCAAGATATCCACAACTCTTGTTTTGTGAATAAGTTTTGACATGTCAGGCACAAACCTGATTCTTACAAATGTGTTAGAGTAACAAACCAGCCTTACAAATAACAGAGAGGGGCCTTTGTTCTCCCGAAGCATTTGTTTTCCTTTGCAGAAGAAATATTTCTATGTTAATTATCTTTTTCTTTTGTCCTGTGTTCTTTTGCAATTCATCTTTCATAACTTGTTTTTTTTTTAAGAGAACCATCTGCCACCAGCCTTGCAGTAAATCCTTGACACACAGATATTATTCTTCATTAAAGAAAACAAAACACCACAAAACTCCCCAAAGATGAGAGTACTCTTTTCCCTGGTGGGCTACTCAGACACATTATGTTCTCCTTCTGTCTCCAGTCATCTCTGCTGGCAAGTGTCAATTACAGACGTAGGTTTTAGGGAACAGAAGGATAAAACACAATTTACAAATACTTTCCTCTGGAAGCAGACAGGTGTAATGACTGAGACTGTTTGCTGTAATTGAATTTCATGCTGTCATCTACTCAAGTCACAAATAGATGTCAGCTTCAAGAAAGCCACACATGGGAAAAAAAAAAAACAACAAAACCCACAAACTAACAAAACCCCCTTAATACATTCTTACTGCTACCCTATAAGCTAAGATTGCCGCTCTAGTTTGACTTCTCTAAAAGTGAAAGTTGCTTTTGCTGGAGTGTATGAGGTGATTTAGAACTGTGGCTTTGGAGGCCTACAGACTAGTGTGATTAAGTTTATTTAGTGTAAGATGTCCAAGACACAACTGAATGAATTCCAGCCCCATAAGAAAGCATTTTGTTTCAGACATAGCCAAACAAAATCTGGAAACAAAGTGACATGCCAAAAAAAATTAAAACCAGTTGATCAAATATTAACAGAAAAGCATATAAATATTCTATAAAGATGTCAGCACAAAACAATAATTATCACTGTGACAGAGGTTTGATCAAACTGACGCTTCCAAAGACATAATTGTTCAGTAGGAGAAAAAAAACCTACTTTACTAACATTTCTAAAATGTGTAACAACTTCTGTTCCAGCCTTCCTGTGAAATACATCATAATGACACTGCTAACAATGGGCATATTTCTGAAGGCAACATGGGTAGTATTCGCAGGAAACACTGAAAGAATTCCTTGCAAAAACAGTTAGCATTTTCTTCCGCTTTATGAGGTGTTCTTCTCCCAAAGAGCATTAAATCTCCAGATTTTAATAAAATGGATAAATATCCATCTGGGAATCTCTGCCACAGTGATAAATATCAGAAGTAGTAAGCCTGAAGTTAGTGTCTTTTGCACAGGAGGCAAAGTCATGTCCGTGAGGGGAGGGTCAGGCACAGCAGTCAGCCTGTGACTCCCTCTGCCAGTGTGACTCACTGACCAGAGAGAGGTCACCACTGGGGAGAACCGTCACTGACATAAACACAGTATTCACAATTTCCCTTGATGTATAAAAATTCACATACATTGTGACAACCGAGAAAAAATTAAGTTGATACAATGTTGATTGCCCCAAACGAGATAACTTTGGAGGTTTGCATGAGCTGTTCAAAAAATAGTGCTTTACAAAAGCAGATGAAAATCTTTGGAGTAACATATTTTGTAAAATGAAACTATTTGATTGATTTGAATATACAATATAAATTAACGTGCTTAATCAACAGACAAAATTACTTTGGACATAATGCACATATTTACTTAACAATAAACCCCACAAATTTTGTAGCAAAATATCTTCAATTTGTTTATGTTTTATCTTTTTTTTGGCACCAGCAATATTGTAATATAAGGACTTATGCAACAATATATGATAAACTGGCATGTTTTTTAAAAAATGTGTCCCTACCATCCATTACACAAACAGTAAGCTCTAAACATAATTTCAAAAGGATCTTAAATATTCGTCACTTTGAGTAGACATTGGTTCATAAATCTCCTTACTGCTCAAAGTAACCTTCGATCTGGGGGGATTTTTTTTGTTATTTGAGAACATGCTATGGTTCAACGCTTCTCTAGCTTTTGCTCACCGGAAGACTTTGCACAAAGACTTAACTGATGCAGAAATTTATTAAGCTGGAAACACATCAATCATTTAATGAAAGAATTTACTATGTGGTTTTAAAACTGTACAGAATCATCTTTTTTTTTTTTT